>CM060947.1:260173636-260449095 GCA_030765055.1 Mantis religiosa | reverse complement strand
CCTTCTTACTTACTTTCTTTCATTCTTACTTTCTTTGATTATTCCTTACTTACGGTATTTTTTTCTTTCTTACTTTCTTTCTTTCATACTTTCTTTGTTTCTTTCTTAATTTATTTCTTTGTTTCTTTCTTTGTTTCTTTCTTACTTTATTACATTTTCCTTAATTTTTTCGTGGTTTACTTTCTTCTTTATTACTTTCTTTGTTACTTTCTTCCTTACTATTTTCGAGCTTTACTTTCTTCCTCCCTACATCTGTCCTTTTCTTTCTTTTTCTCTTTCTTTCCTTCTGTCTTACCTTCTTCCTTTTTCTTACTTTATTTGTTTCTTTCTTACTTTCTGTATTCCTTTCTTCCTTAACTTTTCGTGATTTACTTCCTTCTTTCTTTCTTACTTTCTTTGCTTCTTTCTTACTTTCCTTCTTACCTTCTGTGTTCCTTTGTTCCTTAATTTTTTCGTGCTTTACTTTCTTCTTTCTTACTTTCTTTGTTAATTTATTCCTTGCTTTACTTCCTTCCTTATTTTACTTCCTTTCCCCCTTTCTCCCTCTTTCTCTCTCTCTCTTTCTTTTACCCTTCCCTCAATATTTTTTTCTTTTAGAATGAGACACACTGTAGCTTATTTTCTTTAAAATTTCTATATCAAATTGTTAAAATAATATAATAGCTACCTCTTTTAGCTACTATAAACGTAGCAGAAAAAGTTTAATTGCTTTTATTTCCTTTTTTGTTCTGTTTGGATTAAAGAAGTCTGAAGATATATGTATTTATATACTTCGATGTCATGTAATGCTATTTCTACCTGCTATAAACATAACAGGTAAGATACGAATGTTTTTTAAAGCTTAAGGTATCTGGAAGCAAGTATTTACAAGGAAATCCTGTACATAACTTTGGGTTGGACTGAAATATTTTCCCGCTTACAGATGGTACATATAAAACCTCTAACTTCCTAGTAATTCAAATGAAAGGTACGGGACAAATGATGCAGAATACGTTGCTGGGAGTTTGGAGCCAAATAAATGTTGAAATAGTTTATCTATCAACCCCAATACGCTCTGAGTCATTCCTTGAAATGTATACATGACATTTAGATATAAATCCCAATGCAATAAATATAGACAAAGTAGACAAAATTAATTATCGAGCATATCATTGTCCAACGAGCAAGCGGTGCGTGAATCGTAATGAAACGTGGTTTGAATTTATTGAACATTTCAAATTGTGTTTAACATGCCACGCTGCGCCACAATTATTATTGCGTTCACATATTATTATTATTATTATTAGTTTTCGTGGCAATTACCACTTTCAGAACAATATCCAGCTGATGTAAAAAAACACGTGTTTATTGATGCCACTTTGACAGCTGTCAAAACCACGTGGCGCTTGAAAACTTTCAGGGTTTGCTTTTTTATGGGGTTTTATAGGCTGAAAATAAATATACGAGCGTGAAAATATGTAATTAAACTAAACACAAGAACCGTTCTGTCCATTATCGTCATGGCTTCTCTATGTCTATTGTTTTTGGAGGTTGTACAATATTTCGTCACCTTTTTTCTTTTTCCAATACGTATAGGGAAATATGTGTTTCAAGCGCCACTCACTTAAAGTGGTATTTTTTAAAAACTTTGTGGTATATGATCACGAATCAGCTCCTTAAAAAATGTACACATAACAATGGAAAACATTTGTGAAGCAGCGGAACAGAAAAATCACGTAACAGTTTACAAAACTAGTGACGAGTACTGAAGAGTATTATAAATGAATGAATTATTTATTGTACATAGTCTAAAATTTTACAATTTAAACTTTAGGCTACATTTATTGTCTTTACCTTATTGCTAAGAGGCGTGTCCGTAAAATAACTTCTCCAAGGCGCTGGAGCCAGGTGGAACGTTATTACGCGAGATCCGGCAACACTGGCGTGTAGCTTGATTTCCCCCTTTCAAATCCCCACCACAACGACCCCGTTGTGGCTGGATAGCCGTTTGCGATGGAGCTTCCTATCACTTCCGCCACCAAGTGCGAGTTGCGTGCGGTGATCCTTTTTTTGAGTGCCAAAGGCACAACCCCCCCCCCTCCCGAAATTCATCGTCAGTTATGCGAAGTCTATGGACCACAGTGTATGGACTTCAAAAACGTGAGAAAGTGGGTCAGAGAGTTCAAAGACGGACGTACAGACGTCCATGACGAACAGCGTTCTGGTCGGCCTTCGGTTTCAGCCGAAACAATTGCAAAAGTGGAGCAAGAAATGCTTAAAGTTCGGCGTGTGACAGTTCGCGAGCTGTACGAACTTATCCCTGAAGTCAGTAAGACTACGATTGACAAGATTTTGACCAAACATTTGCATTATCACAAGGTGTGTGCAAAGTACTAACAATCATACGTATTGTCACCCAATTAGCGGAAAGCACAACCAACGACAGCTGAGTAAGGGGCCAGAGGCAGCCAAGCCACACCCGCCCATTAGTCTCTGTCACTGAGGGGATGATTAGGGAATGTCACTTGTCGCTGACCGCCTCTCTCCCCTTCCACTGCCGTCTGGAACCTTCGCGGTGATTCACGGAAACTAGAGACTTCGAGAAAACGGCGATATTCCTATTAAAAGGGCTGCAGTGAGTGAATTGAGTCAGTCAGTACTTGGCGAGCAGCATAAGAGTACAGTGCTAGTGTACGACGAGGAGACTGTGTACGTACATCGGAGGATTGTACGTAATTGCGAGAGCAAAGTGGAATTGTAACGGACGAACTGGTGAATCGTAATTGTGTGCATTACGTAGCTGGCAAGTGTTTAACTGTAAGTCGGTGGAAATAAAGAACATTTTTGAGCGGTGCAATTGGACTCTTCATTTCACGAACCCACAAAGTCACAATATGTACACGCTAATTTTACTTGTAAGGATAATGCATGACTAACGCTATCCTAGCGCCCACCACTAGCACTAATGACACGTTCTACCCGCTTAAGGGTGTACAGCCTATTAACTAAGAACCACAAGTGCTATAACTTACACATGACTACCTCGTCTATCATTGAGGATGCAACCACTACGTTAGGACGGCGTTTCCTATTGGAAACGACACTACACCTCACCACATCCCTCACCATGAATCCGCGAGGGCATATTCAGGACTTCGGCCATGCTTATAATCTAGCACCCAACCTCACCTCGGTTAGGCCAAACGGCCAACCTGTACACGCTCTCCATGAATCCGCAGGTGCTTATGGAATCCCTCTCCTGACTAATCAATCGGTGGAGGTCTTTTTGTGGATAGTACCTTCGGGTGAAGCTCACACTTCCAGCTGCTCCATCCTAGTACACTCGGGGTTAGTCCATAAATGGATTTTTCTCCCACTTGAAGAAAAATAAAAACAAGGTGGGTACCCAAAATGCTCACCGAAGACCCCATAAGCGGCCCACTGATTACTGTAGCGCTATACAGAACAGGGCAAGAAATTGTTTGATTCAATTGTCACTGGTGATGAAACTTGGGTGAACTATACAACACCAGAAACTAAAGAACGTTCTCTTCACTGGCGGAATTCGAATTCGCCGAAGCCGGGAAATTTCAAACAGATATTTTCTGCCGGCAAAGTGATGGCCAGTGTGTTCTAGGACAGAAAAGGTGTATTGTGCGAGTTTATGCCTACCGGCACAACAATAAACGCCGCCATCTACTGTGCCATTCAAAATCGAAGGAGGGGAACACTGACGAGGGGAGTAACTTTTTATCACGACAATGCTCGTCGCTATACTGCACATGCAACGGTTGATATCCTAGCCCAGTTTGGTTGAGGCATCCTCACCCATCCCCCATACAGAAGAGACTTAGCAGCTAGTGATTATAATCTGTTTCCTGAGTTGAAGTCACACCTAGGTGGAACACATTTCCAGACCGGCGATGATTTGTAAAACGAGGTTGAGCGCAAACTGTGCAACTTGGCGGGGGAGTGCTCTGAGAAGGGTATACAAAAACTGCCACAGCACATGCAAAAGTGCATCAATCGCAAAGGTGATTACGTTGTAAAATAGCTCTAAGTTCCGCCTTTCCTTCAATGTAACATTCATTGACATTAAACTCGTTTTCTATATTAAATAAAATTGGAGACCTTATTTTAACGACACACCTCGTACCTTGTCTTACATGACACGCTGGTCTTCTCCTCTGCCAGGTAGCTCTTAACCTCCATGACTCCTTGTTACTTAATTACTCCCTTTCTTCCCCCTCATCTTCCTTTCTTATTTTCTTTACATTTATTTGTTTTTACCTTGTTGCTATGTTGGCTTACATGACACCCTGGTCTTCTCCTCTGCCAGGTAGCTCTTAACCTCCATGCCTCCTTGTTACTTAATTAGTCCCTTTCTTCCCCCCTCATCTTCCTTTCTTATATTCTTTACATTTATTTGTCTTTACCTTGTTGCCATCTTGTCTTACATGACACCCTGGTCTTCTGCTCTGCCAGGTAGCTCTTAACCTACATACCTCCTTGTTACTTAATTAGCCCTTTTCTTCCCCCTCATCTTACTTTCTTATATTCTTTGCATTTATTTGTATTTACCTTGTTGCTACCTTGGCTTACATGACACCCTGGTCTTCTGCTCTGTCAGGTAGCTCTTAAGCTCCATGTCTCCTTGTAATTTAATTAGCCCCTTTCTTCCCACTCATTTTACTTTCTTATATTCTTTACATTTATTTGTCTTTGCCTTGTTGCTACCTTGGCTTACATGACATCCTGGTCTTTTGCTCTGTCAGGTAGCTCTTAACCTCCATGTCTCCTTGTAGTTTAATTAGCCCCTTTCTTCCCACTCACTTTCCTTTCTTATATTCTTTACATTTATTTGTCTTTGCCTTGTTGCTACCTTGGTTTACATGACATCCTGGTCTTTGGCTCTGACAGGTAGCTCTTAACCTCCATGTCTCCTTGTAGTTTAATTAGCCCCTTTCTTCCCACTCACTTTCCTTTCTTATATTCTTTACATTTATTTGTCTTTGCCTTGTTGCTACCTTGGTTTACATGACATCCTGGTCTTTGGCTCTGACAGGTAGCTCTTAACATCTATGCCTCCTTGTTTTCTAATTAGCCCCTTTTCCCCCCAATCATTCTTTCTTATATTCTTTACGTTAATTTATCTTTACCTTGTTGCTACCTTGACTTACATAACACCCTGGTCTTCTGCTCTGTGAGGTAGCTCTTAACCTCCATGTCTCCTTGTTACTTAATTAGTCCCTTTCTTCCCCCTCATCTTCCTTTCTTATATTCTTTACATTTATTTGTCTTTACCTTGTTGCCATCTTGTATTACATGACATCCTGGTCTTCTGCTCTGTCAGGTTGCTCTTAACCTTGTAACGGGATTTTATTTTCGTTCATCTTCAACTAATAAGAATCACGCCAACTTCTTTGTAATATCCAAGTCAAGTTTTAATCTAATAAGAGTCATGAGATCTTTCTAAGGTGTGGACGCGGATTTTTGGTGAAAATAAAATTTAGATGAGTCCAATTTTGTTATATATTATTTAATTATATAATATAAACTACGATTCACTCTTTTATATTATAAATATTGAATAACACTTTTCGAATCTTATTAATTTTTCTTTACAATTATAATGATCGTAACATCTTAAGTCAACTTCCTCGTTCTCCAGCAAGACACAAGATTCTAACACTTTTCTAGATTATTGATTTTCTTGTCCCCATAGTGATTCCCACTTTATTTTGTGATTGGCCGATTCACTGACACGTCATCACACCACGTGATACCACTACTACTTCGGCCAATCACACAACTACATACATTTTTATATATTTATTATTCCTTCGAACATTACTAAAAAAATACTGTTACAAATGCCCTTCTTCGAAATATATGGAAAATAACCAAATAAAGGAATTAACAATTAACAATCTGTTTCCATATACTTCGAAGAACAGCCCCAATTAACAATTTTGTTTACACCAATATTACACAACATCAATACAACATACATAAAATATAATAATATACCTACATTGGATAAAATATAATAAATGAACATTTAACAACAATTTCACATTATTACACAAACATAAAACACAACAATAAATTAACATTAATTAAAATACAACAATATATTGATGTTTAACCATGTTTTATTTTTATTATTATTTAACACACACATAGTATATATTCAATATTGTTTCAATTACTGTCAAGGCTTTTATGTGTATAGGGATCAGTATCATTCACTTTAAATGTGTGTGTGTATTTGTTACACAGTCCAGGTTTTGAACTAAAGGCTTTTCTATTCTTTAATATACACAATTTCAACTGTTCTTTTCTCGCTTGGTCTAAATTGTATGTGTTTTCTAACTTTACTTGTAATATTCTCTGGAATTTTATTTCTTCCTCCACTTGGCTTCCGCCGTTCTTATCTTGTATTGTATATAATTGGCAACAATGCTTTTCAAGGTCAGTTACATTATTTTGCAATCCATCAATAATTAAACTCTTCCCACAATTTTCATTTTCCTCGTATTCAATATTACCATTTTCTTGCAAAAGTATATCTTCCACAAAAAACCTTTCATTATTTATATTATCCATATTCTCTTCTTTTCTTCCATCTTCTTCCAATAATTTTATTACTAATAAATCATTTTCTGTCTTAACCTTCATTTCATGCATTTCGAAATTCAATACACTTTGCCATTCATATAATAAATCATTACCCACAATTACATCTCTTGCCAAATGTGGAATTACCAACGCAATGAAATTGAAATTCCATTCACCTATTCGCCCCTTAATTAATACTTGATATTTAATCCTATCCTTTTTCTTCCCAATTGCAGTACTGCAGTAAACGTTACACACATTTAAATATTCCACTTTATAGTTAGCTAACAGATTTTTAAACAATTCCTCACTTATCACAGTAGAACTGGCTCCAGTATCAATTAAGGCTGTATATTCTTTATCCCATAGGTAAATAATTATCTGAGGTGGGTTAACTAATTCCTTATTTTTCTGCAAGAGAGTGAGCTTATTTCCGTTATCTTCAACTTTCAATTCGCCCTGTGTCATCCTCACCGAACCACTTTCCAGAGCACAAAATGATTTGGTTTTTAGTTTTCCGTCTCCCTCTGATTATTACTTTCATTGTTGGTTAGGTTGGTACTATCGTTTATATTCACATCATTCTCTGTGCTTTGTGTATTTTCGACTCTTTCATTTTGATTACTTCTTTCAAATCTCACACCCCTAAAATCTCTTTGATTTGCACTAAATAAACTAGTACCTCTACCCCTATTAAAGTTACTTATTCGCTGATTATTTCCTCGATAAAATCTTACATGGTTTATGTGATCATTTCTTCCAATTCTCGTCGACTGATTGTTATGATAATTCCTTTGCACATTATTTTGAACTCCCTTTCCTGTTCCGGGAATTACAGATTCATAAGTTCGTCTAGGATCATAACCTCTTCCTTCAAATCTTTGATTTCTCACGGGTGCCCCGCCCCAATTTAAACTCGTCCTATTATTCCTATTATTTGTAGGTTGTGATTCCTGTCGATTTCTTCCTCGCTCAATATGGACGTTATTATAGTTACCATCACAGGATGTAGTATCATTAATGAGGTTATGTGCTTCAAATTCGGATAATAATTCAATCATATCAGAGAAATCGATAGGCTTAGCCACAATTAAATGATTTCTGATATGTGGTGGATAATGACGTATTAGCATGTCGACAATTTCTGTCTCAGAAATTTCGGGATTAATCAACTTACTTTTGTTTGCTAATTTTAAGAAATATTCAGTCATAGAAATCCCTTTTTTAAACTCAAACCTACCCGTTGCTAACTCCACTTTTATTCTTCTTTGTCTCTCAGGTCCCCAAAATCTATTTATAAACAGATTTCTGAAAGTACTGTATGTTTCATGTGAAGCCAAAGTTAACCTTAACCACTCAAGAGCATTTTTCTTCAAACAGCGTTTTACTATTACCATCCGAAATTCATTGGGAATTCTCTTAATACGGAAATATTCTTCCAATTCCCTAAGAAATACTTTTGGATTATCACCTGATTCCTCATCAAAACTTGGTGGACTAATATCATTTAGTGAATAATGTACACATTCATTTTGACCTAGACTGTGGAGTTGTGTGTGTGAGGACATGTTCTGTGTGTTTCTGTGATAATTAATATCATTATCTGGACTCACAAAATCACTACATTCACTTACTACATCACTAGACTTCTGATGATTGCTTAATTCACCTGGTAAGTCACAATCGTTTATATTTGTAATTCTAGACATTTCTTTCCCGTTATTTACTTTTCTAGCCTGTAATGCAATTACAACTTGTGTCAATTTTCCTAAGTTATCCTTTTCTTTTTCAAAATTTTCTTTTACCTCTTTAATTTGCAAAATTACTTCTTCTTTTGCTTTACTTATCTCATCAATTTGTAACTTTATTTCCTCTTGGTGTATCTTACTTTCATCATGTTGTAATTGCATTTCAGAACAAATTACATTGATTCTTTGTTCTACTTTATCTCCTAATTCTTCTCTTTGTTTTTGTGTTATTTCTGCCTGTTGTATCCTAAATGTTTCTAACTCTTTGTTTAATTCCATTCTTATTTCTTGTTTCACAATGTCCTGACCTAACCTAGTTTCCTGAATTATCTCTCTCAACTCATTGACTTCCTTTCTATTCTCATCCTTATTAATCTCTATGATCTGCATGAGCCTTTCCATATTATCCCTACACTCTTTTCTCCCTTCTCTAATCTCCTGTGAAATTTCAGATTTTAATTCCTGTTTTAACTTCTGTAATAAATTAATTTCTAAGTTACTCACATTTTGTGCTAGTTCCTGTCTTACTCCTACATCTAAATCATTCATTTTCTTAGTTAAATCATTTACATTTTGTTCTATTTTAGAATATAAATTACTCATTTCTGATTTTACATCTTTCATTCTAGAATCTAAATTACTCATTTCAGATTTAACATCTCCTATTTCTGATTTTAAATCATTTGCATTTTGTTCTATTTTAGAATCTAAATTACTCATTTCTGATTTTAAATCATTTGCATTTTGTTCTATTTTAGAATCTAAATTACTCATTTCTGATTTTAAATCATTTGCATTTTGTTCTATTTTAGAATCTAAATTACTCATTTCTGATTTTAAATCATTTGCATTTTGTTCTATTTTAGAATCTAAATTACTTAACATTCTTGTTATTCTTTCCAACATTGACTCATTATCTATGCTTAATCTTGCATCCTCCCTATTCATTCCTACACTATCAGTAACTTCTCCTTCCACTATTATTTCTTTTCTACTCGCCATCTTTTTAACTATTTTCTGATTTCTTAACAACATAAATCTACTACTATTATTTTTTTTTTTCCACTCACTTAAACCAGTTCTCGTTTTCTTCTTTCTTCTCTCTTCTTTCTTCTTTCCTTTTAAATTCCCACGGAGCTGTACGATGCTTTAATCTCCTCTTCTTTATCCTATTCGAGCCCCACACGTTGCTGCGCCATTTGTAACGGGATTATATTTTCGTTCATCTTCAACTAATAAGAATCACGCCAACTTCTTTGTAATATCCAAGTCAAGTTTTAATCTAATAAGAGTCATGAGATCTTTCTAAGGTGTGGACGCGGATTTTTGGTGAAAATAAAATTTAGATGAGTCCAATTTTGTTATATATTATTTAATTATATAATATAAACTACGATTCACTCCTTTATATTATAAATATTGAATAACACTTTTCGAATCTTATTAATTTTTCTTTACAATTATAATGATCGTAACATCTTAAGTCAACTTCCTCGTTCTCCAGCAAGACACAAGATTCTAACACTTTTCTAGATTATTGATTTTCTTGTCCCCATAGTGATTCCCACTTTATTTTGTGATTGGCCGATTCACTGACACGTCATCACACCACGTGATACCACTACTACTTCGGCCAATCACACAACTACATACATTTTTATATATTTATTATTCCTTCGAACATTACTAAAAAAATACTGTTACAACCTCCATGTCTCCTTGTTACTTAATTAGTCCCATTCTTCCCCCTTATCTTCCTTTCTTATATTCCTTACATTTATTTGTTTTTACCTTGTTGCTACCTTGGCTTACATGACACCTTGATCTTCTGCTCTGTCAGGTAGCTCTTAACCTCCATGCCTCCTTGTTATTTAATTAGTCCCATTCTTCCTCCTCATCTTCCTTTCTTATATTCTTTGCATTTATTTGTCTTTACCTTGTTGCTACCTTGGCTTACATGACACCCTGGTCTTCTGCACTGCCAGGTAGCTCTTAACCTCCATGCCTCCTTGTTACTTAATTAGCCCCATTCTTCCCGCTCATCTTCCATTTTTTATATTCTTTGCATTTATTTGTCTTTACCTTGTTGCTACCTTGGCTTACATGACACCTTGGTCTTCTGCTCTGTCAGGTAGCTCTTAACCTCCATGCCTCCTTGTTACTTAATTAGTCCCATTCTTCCCGCTCATCTTCCATTTTTTATATTCTTTGCATTTATTTGTCTTTACCTTGTTGCTACCTTGGCTTACATGACACCTTGGTCTTCTGCTCTGTCAGGTAGCTCTTAACCTCCATGCCTCCTTGTTATTTAATTAGTCCCATTCTTCCCGCTCATCTTCCATTTTTTATATTCTTTGCATTTATTTGTCTTTACCTTGTTGCTACCTTGGCTTACATGACACCCGGGTATTCTGCTCTGTCAGGTAGCTCTTAACCTCCATGTCTCCTTGTTACTTAATTATTCCCATTCTTCCACCTCATCTTCCTTTCTTATATTCTTTACATTTATTTGTCTTTACCTTGTTGCTACCTTGGCTTACATGACACCCTGGTCTTCTCCTCTGCCAGGTAGCTCTTAACCTCCAGACTCCTTTTTACTTAATTAGTCCTATTCTTCCCCGTCATCTTCCTTTCTTATATTCTTTTTGTATCTTGTCCATTATTCTTTTACTTTCTGTAAGAACTCACCACCACTTCTTACCTTCTTTTTCTCCTTTCCCGTTAACATTTTTATAGCTATTATCCAACTCTCTACTTTCTCCCATTTTTGCTCCCAAACCTTTATCTCCATATTACAACCTCCTCGCATTATGGTACATAGTGTTCTGTGCTTTCTTTTTCCCCAAACAATTCACAAATTCCCTTTTACCTACCTCTTATACCTTAGGGATATTGCTCCTGTTCTCATCCAAGCTAGTCCTTCTCTCTTTTACCTATAGCAGTAGTCTACGTGTGCTTCTCGTCCCTAGTTTCTTTTTATTTGCTTGTAAAATTGTAATGATTTCATATTTTATAGACGTTATCATATTTCCTGTCTTTCTATACTTCCATTCTGCTTTTTACAAATTTACCCACATCGTTTGTATTCCTTTCCTCTAATCTCCATATATTCTTTCCATAATTCCTGCTACCTCTGTCCTCCAACTATTTGAGTTCTCTAATTTATTTCTTTATTTATTTTTTTTTTTTGCTCTCTCATGCATAATTTCATAATTTCTCCCTATTCTTTGGCTAAACACCTATACCAAAATTTTATTATTCTTTCCATTATTACTCCATTTCTTCTTGTCTTTCCTAATTCTACTAAAGCTACTTCGCTATTTGCTGATCTTGGTAGGCCTAGTAGCTCTTTACAAAACCTTCTGCAGTTTTGGTCCTCCGTTTTGTTTACCTCTGTGCCCAGATTTCCAATGCGTTGTGTTTTCTAGATTATATTTCCATATTCTTATCCCATTTTTATCCCGCCCTTCCTTTAGCTTCAATTTTTCTTCTGTGTGCTCCTCACATCCCATTGTTATTCAACCTTACTCCTAGGTATTCAAATTCATTCACCACTTCTATCATTTTGCCATTTAGTACCCAGTTTTCATCTTTGTTTACTTTATCTCCCTTCTTGAAGACCATAACTTATTTATGTTTATTTTTATTCCCCACTCCTGAAGAGTATTACCTGATTTGGTGCAATTGTAGATTTGAATCTATAGTGTTTTGTTCTATGTTTTGAACAAATGACAGAGCGTTACAACGGGGAAAGGATGATGTGAGAGCTTATTAAGTTGGACTCATTAAATTCGTCTGGGTCGTTGACTAAGTCAGAGCTATTTTGTTCACAATTTTGGTGCATCAACCTTGAAGATGCTTAGCCGTCGATGAAATTTCTTCCGATGAAAACTCTTCCAAGAAGAGTTTTAGATTATATGCCGAAGGGAAACAAAGATGTGGGACGCCCAGCTCTACGATTGAAGTATCAGTAGGCTCTTGACGAGGACGGAATGGGTCACAGAGCCCAATCCTTGAAGATGATGTTGATGATGATGATGTCGATGATGATGAAATCTCTGTATGCAATTTTTGAATGGAATATATACTTTTCCTACTTACTGTAAACACACAAAAGAGACATTAGAAAAAAAAAAGTAACAGAAATGACAAAAGAAAAATAACGAATCGCATGTACGCATCGACTGTGTTACGTAAATTCACGCCGGGAATTCCAAGAAGCGTTTGTTTTAATTACGTGTCGATATTTCCGTATCACTTTTAACAAAATGTGTTTTCTTGATGCGTGGAGCGCCTGTATGTTCCGGTACACCGAGTCGACCCCTGCTAATTAACACCCCTCCCCTATGTGTACACATGACAAGACAGCGCCTCTGCCGGGATAACTTGTAACTACAGGTAGCAGGTGCAGTTACCCCGTTATGGGCTCACCAGCGATGCTTTCCTTTTATCCTCGCGTGGCAATAAATTCCATTTCAGACCAATACGAGATTTATTTCAAACATTACGGACTCAAAATTACATTTCTGTGTTTAAGGAACCGGAAGATAGAAATTAATTAACGAATAAGATAGACTAAAGCGTATATGTACACTGATTCCTTTTATTGAAGATTACGTTAAACATGCCATAAAGTGAGTGAGTGTGTGCTGTTTAAGGGCCCGTCGACAACAAGGTCATTTGGGCCCAACATGCCATAAAGGTTGTTAAGACGCTGAAATAATGAGAAATTTATTTCTAAATTAGGTCCAATGCTACATAATCTTTTTACGAAGTTCTGTAAACGTCATTTAGTATCAATAATATTAAAATTTTACGAGGGCTGTTCAATAAAGAATAATCATTTTTTACGGTCATAATCCTTCGCACTAAAATTCAAACTCACTATATTCTGTTAGCTTAATGTGAAACAAACAAGTCATAGTAGTTTCATTGTTGGTACTCCTGGTTATCGCCTGTGAGAACCAGACAAGTTCACACATTTTCAGTATCGCCAATCGCTGCGATGGAGGTAAAACGCCAGGAACAATATGGAGCTTTGAAATTCTGCTTTCGTCACAACAAATCTTCAGTTGACCCCTACACAATGTTACAGGAGGCCTATGGAGAGTCTGTCCTTCCCTACACCACAGCTCGAAGGTGGTTCAAAATGTATAAAGAGGTGATACAATCAATTTCATAGGAAGGTGGAACCTGTGCTCCGGTTACTGCTCTTACTGAAGAAAACATCAGCATTTCTGCTGCCATTGTGAGAGGGGATCGACGAATCACCTTAATATCACTTTCTGAAATACTGAACATTTCATTGGGTGCCATCCACATGTTGGTGACAGAAACATTACACATGAGACGTGTTTGTGCGCGATGGGTTCCAAGACTGTTGATTCCCGAACAAAAGACATTCACCTGCAGGTCTGCATGCAGTTAAAGTTGATGTTAGAGAAAGATCCGGAGTTTCTTTCAAATGTAATCACTGCTGATGAAACTTGGTTACATCATTTTGATCCTGAGAGCAAACAGCAAAGCTCAGTGTGGAAATCTCCTTCAGCACCAACCCCCTTAAAGAAGCAAAAGTGGTTGCTTCTGCTGGAAAAGTTATGGTCATCTCATTCTTTGATATTCATGGTATGGTTTATCAGCATGTTGTACCTGCACACACATGAGTAACTACAGGGATGTCCTGAAAACATTGCAAGTTCATATCAGGCGCAAAAGACCACATTTCCGTGAAGCAGGCTGAATGCTGCACCACGATAATGCACGGCCGCATATTGCCAATGTTGTTGCTGAATATCTTGCAAAAATCAACGTGAAGTGCATCCCTCGCCCCCCCTATAGTCCGGATTTAGCCCCATGTTACTTTTTTCTTTTCCCCAAGTTGAAGTAACGCCTTCGTGGGAGGCATTATTCATCATCAGAAGCAGTGGTGAAGGCTGCGGAGGCGATTTTGAAGGATCTCTCAAAAATGGTTTTGAGCATGTCTTTGAAGATTGTCAGAAACGCTGGGAAAAGTGTATCGCATTCAGTGGAGACTATTTTGAGAAGGCCAATCAAAATTATGAGGATGAGTAAAGGTAGGTTGTCAAAACAAATTGTGATCATTCTTTATTGAACAGCTTTCGTATTACAAAATATAATAAAAATAGTATTTAATAATCTAAAATAATGTTGGAGTCACAATCTAGAGACTTTACACCACACATTACTATATTTTTACGTCATTACTTTCTATCACGCAACTGTAGACCGTGTTTACAAAATGGAATTCATTTATGCTTCATTTCTACAACAGATGTCATATTAAACAGTGAAATCGGCTGCTGAAATTCAGTCAGGCTTGAACGTGTCTTTGCAGATGTCTACAGTGTTAGAACATTTGAAAGGTGATCATCGTATCGGTCGCCCGTGGTCTCCATGGAAACAGGCAAAGACCTCGCTAGAGAAGACAGACGTGCCACTGTGCAGTACAAGAAATGATTGAACTTTTAGGTCATGAAAAAGTTCATGGTCATACCTTTATTGAGAAAAGACTGTAGAGGAATCTACATCCAAAATCTGCTTTACATATTTCAAATTAAGGGGCGCCAAAATGGCATTTTGTGGTGAAATTTTACAAAATGAGTTATTGCAAACATAGTCTTCCTTGATGTTGTAGAAGCGAATAACGATATTTAATTTCCTGTCCCATAGTTTTATAAATCCTAAATAGACTCATTTTGAAAAGGCTGCACAGTGTACCACGCCCCCTATTAGCCATTTGTAACTGGTTCCCTCTTTATTGAAGCTATATCCCAGAACACACCTTTATTAGGAAAGGAAGCCCTTGTTTTTCTATCAATATCAATCTGCACATCTGATGTTAATTCTTCCATACTTTGTTTAGTATGTTTTGAATTACTAGTGGCAGTTTTCAAGACGGAAAGAAGCAATATGGGAACCAGTATAAACAGTTAAAGTAATCCAGATTATATAACAAAAGAGTTACAACTCCTAAAATGAAAAAAAGTGAAGTAACACATGACGATATATTGACTTCGTCAAACATAACCTCAAACATTGACGATGAATGTGAATTGAAAATTGGTTTTCAAGGAACAAATTGGTTTCTTCATTGTGTAATGGCAGTGATGACCATTTAACTAAAGTAAATAATGATATTAGATCAACAAGTTTTCGGTTAGTAGGTATAGAAACTTTGTACAGTATAAATTTTGTGAAAATGAAAAATGTGCTCATATCAGGGGACAGCAAGAAACGAAATATATTATTAGCTTACATCATCACTAAGTTGGCAAAAGTGTAATAAAGAATATACATTTGAAACATCCAGAACAATTGAAAGTGGTGCAGAAGTAAATGTAAGGTTTGCTTATGGCTTGGCAAGGAAATTGAGGCAGGTACCACATTGGCTGCTGTTCTTAATTTAACACCCCCCGCCAAATTTTAAAAAAATAATTAATAATACCATAGAGCAAGTGACGATGGAGTCTAGGAAGAAGAGAAGGAGCGAAAGACGAAAGAGGAACGTTGCTGATTATAAAAAAAGATGCAAGATAAGGACCTGGGTAAATTCTGAGATGTAGTTCCAACTTTAATGCTGTTTTTCTATGTTTTATATTTTTTAAACTTTGGGTGCGTTCGTCTATAAAACTACTGCAGCTACTAGTGTAATTTTTTTCTAGAATTAAAGAAATACTTAAAGTGCTTTTAACTGTACTTGTTGAAAGATGTGTGAATATTTGAATTTAAAAGAATATTGAATATTTTAGACGTAACTTCAAGACATTTATTTAAAAAAATACATATTCTTTATTAAAACTCTAAAATAATTAAACTAAATGTGGAAGAGTTGTAAAATAACAAGTAAAGGTTTCAAATTGATGAGTTCAGTGGTTCTTGAGCTAAGCTCTCCAGAAAACTCTCATTTTAACATTGGTAATGAGGTAGGCTACTCCGGCTACCCTCAACTTGAACACAGTTTCGAGTTTTGTCTACTCTCATATAGTACTCCAACAAACAGACATTGCTGGGTTATTTTCAGACGGACAGAGGTTCGTATTTCGGCCAGTGCTCGATGCTAATGTGGCAGTCAACATATATATGTGTGGATCGGTTGCTCTCTCATGTTTATGCATGGGTTTTCTTCTTACCAGCAATGACGTGCTTTGTGACAATTGGTATTGTTTGCTACAAAGGGCCACCAGCCGCGCACCAATCAATTAGCATCCCTAATAACTTCCTATCTGCCTCATGCACGATTAACATCGATTTTCATGGCCATTCACGATCACCTCCCGGACAGACACCAATAGATAATCGAACTCGCAAGATTCCCTGCTAATTGCCAGCCAAGGGTACCAACCCTCTCTCTAATCTTGCCCCCTTAAAGTTCCCTAATAGCAAAGTTGGTAACTTTTGGGTCATTTATTATATGTTTAAATTAAGCATCCCTTAATGATTGTTTAATTATTTCAAGTGAAACCTTCCAAGATAAGCTACCACGAGTTATTCGATATTAGCATTATGTCTGTATAAGCAAAAGACAAAATATTTCTCCATAATTTATGTCCAAATGTCTGTGAACATTAAACATTTTGAATATCCTGTATTATTAGCTTCAATTTTCTAAGGCAAATGCAGGTGACAATGCATTCTGCAGAAACTATTGTTACCGAAAGTTAATAAAATATACCTACACGTTTTAAGGACTCTAAATAAAAAACACAGCACATTTTAAAAATAGCTCCTATAAACAGAAAACTCCAATCTCACAAAAAATCCAACTTTATACTTTAGTTTAGTACTCTAATGTGGTTAAACAACAGGGCTTTGAAAGCTTTCTATTTAAACTTTATGGCAGGTAGCTCTGAGCTCTATGTACCCTGTACTCATATGAACATCATTTCATTCATCGTCCGATATGACTTAACGTTGGAGGTTTTCTCTTATCCTGAAAGATGAATGTCTGGTAAGTCTAAGCTCTATGCACTCTGTACTTATTTGAACATCGTTTCATACATCGTCCGATATGACTTAACGTTGGAGGTTTTTCCTTAACCTGAAAGATGAATGTCTGGTAACTCTAAGCTCTATGTACCCTGTACTTATTTGAACATCGTTTCATACATCGTCCGATATGACTTAACGTTGGAGGTTTTTCCTTAACCTGAAAGATGAATGTCTGGTAACTCTAAGCTCTATGTACCCTGTACTTATTTGAACATCGTTTCATACATCGTCCGATATGACTTAACGTTGGAGGTTTTTCCTTAACCTGAAAGATGAATGTCTGGTAACTCTAAGCTCTATGTACCCTGTACTTATTTGAACATCATTTCATTCATCGTCCGATATGGCTTAACGTTGGAGGTTTTCCCTTATCCTGAAAGATGAATGTCTGGTAACTCTAAGCTCTATGCATCCTGTACTTATTTGAACATCATTTCATTCATCGTCCGATATGACATAACGTTGGAGGTTTACTCTTAACCTGAAAGATGAATGTCTGGTAACTCTAAGCTCTATGTACCCTGTAATTATTTGAACAACATTTCAATCATCGTCCGATATGACTTAACGTTGGAGGTTTTCTCATATCCTGCAAGGTGAATGTCTGGTAAGTCTAAGCTCTATGCACCCTGTACTTATTTCAACATCATCTCATTCTTCGTCCGATATGACCTAACGTTGGAGGTTTTCTCTTATCCTGAAAGGTGAATGTCTGCTAACGCTAAGCTCTATGTACCCTGTACACATTTGTACATCATTTCATTCTTCGTCCGATATGACTTAACGTTGGAGGTTTTCCCTTATCCTTAAGATGAATGTCTGGTAACTCTAAGCTCTATGTACCCTGTACTCATTTGTACATCATTTCATTCATCGTCCGATATGACTTAACGTTGGAGGTTTTCCCTTATCCTGGAAGATGAATATCTGATAACTCTAAGCTCTATGTACCCTGTAATTATTTGAACAACATTTCAATCATCGTCCGATATGACTTAACGTTGGAGGTTTTCTCTTATACTGAAGTATGAATGTCTGGTAACTCTAAGCTCTATGTACCCTGTACTTATTTGAACAACATTACATTTATCGTCCGATATGACTTAACGTTGGAGGTTTTCTCTTATACTGAAATATGAATGTCTGGTAACTCTAAGCTCTATGTACCCTGTAATTATTTGAACAACATTTCAATCATCGTCCGATATGACTTAACGTTGGAGGTTTTCTCATATCCTGCAAGGTGAATGTCTGGTAAGTCTAAGCTCTATGCACCCTGTACTTATTTCAACATCATCTCATTCTTCGTCCGATATGACTTAACGTTGGAGGTTTCCTCTTAACCTGAAAGATGAATATCTGATAACTCTAAGCTCTATGTACCCTGTAATTATTTGAACATCATTAAATTCATCGTCTGACATGACTTAACGTTGGAGGCTTTACCTTATCCTGAAACACAAAATCCTGGTAACTTTAAGCTGTATGTACTCTGTACTCATTTGTACATCATTTCATTCATCGTCCGATATGACTTAACGTTGGAGGTTTTCCCTTATTCTGAAAGGTGAATGTGTGCTAACGCTAAGCTCTATGTACCCTGTACTCATTTGTACATCATTTCATTCATCGTCCGATATGACCTAACGATGGAGGTTTTCTCTTATCCTGAAAGGTGAATGTCTGCTAACGCTAAGCTCTATGTACCCTGTACACATTTGTACATCATTTCATTCATCGTCCGATATGACTTAACGTTGGAGGTTTTCCCTTATCCTTAAGATGAATGTCTGGTAACTCTAAGCTCTATGTACCCTGTACTCATTTGTACATCATTTCATTCATCGTCCGATATGACTTAACGTTGGAGGTTTTCCCTTATCCTGGAAGATGAATATCTGATAACTCTAAGCTCTATGTACCCTGTAATTATTTGAACAACATTTCAATCATCGTCCGATATGACTTAACGTTGGAGGTTTTCTCTTATACTGAAGTATGAATGTCTGGTAACTCTAAGCTCTATGTACCCTGTACTTATTTGAACAACATTACATTTATCGTCCGATATGACTTAACGTTGGAGGTTTTCTCTTATACTGAAATATGAATGTCTGGTAACTCTAAGCTCTATGTACCCTGTAATTATTTGAACAACATTTCAATCATCGTCCGATATGACTTAACGTTGGAGGTTTTCTCATATCCTGCAAGGTGAATGTCTGGTAAGTCTAAGCTCTATGCACCCTGTACTTATTTCAACATCATCTCATTCTTCGTCCGATATGACTTAACGTTGGAGGTTTCCTCTTAACCTGAAAGATGAATATCTGATAACTCTAAGCTCTATGTACCCTGTAATTATTTGAACAACATTTCAATCATCGTCCGATATGACTTAACGTTGGAGGTTTTCTCTTATACTGAAATATGAATGTCTGGTAACTCTAAGCTCTATGTACCCTGTACTTATTTGAACAACATTTCATTCATTGTCCGATATGACAACGTTGGAGGTTTTCTCTTATACTGAAATATGAATGTCTGGTAACTCTAAGCTCTATGTACCCTGTACTTATTTGAACAACATTTCATTTATCGTCCGATATGACTTAACGTTGGAGGTTTTCTCTTATACTGAAATATGAATGTCTGGTAACACTAAGCTCTATGTTCCCTGTACTCATTTGAACATCATTTCATTCATCGTCCGATATTACTTAACGTTGGAGGTTTTCTCTTATACTGAAATATGAATGTCTGGTAACTCTAAGCTCTATGTACCCAGTACTTATTTGAACATCATTTCATTCATCGTCCGATATTACTTAACGTTCGAGGTTTTCTCTTATCCTTAAGATGAATGTCTGGTAACTCTAAGCTCTATGTACCCTGTACTCATTTGAACATCATTTCATTCATCGTCCGATATTACCTACTTAACGTTGGAGGTTTTCTCTTATACTGAAATATGAATGTCTGGTAACTCTAAGCTCTATGTACCCTGTACTTATTTGAACAACATTTCATTCATTGTCCGATATGACAACGTTGGAGGTTTTCTCTTATACTGAAATATGAATGTCTGGTAACTCTAAGCTCTATGTACCCTGTACTTATTTGAACAACATTACATTTATCGTCCGATATGACTTAACGTTGGAGGTTTTCTCTTATACTGAAATATGAATGTCTGGTAACTCTAAGCTCTATGTACCCTGTAATTATTTGAACAACATTTCAATCATCGTCCGATATGACTTAACGTTGGAGGTTTTCTCATATCCTGCAAGGTGAATGTCTGGTAAGTCTAAGCTGTAGGTACCCTGTACTCATTTGTACATCATTTCATTCATTTCACGATATGACTTAACGTTGGAGGTTTTCTCTTATCCTAAAAGATGAATGTCTGGTAACTCTAAGCTCTATGTACACTGTACACATTTAAACATCATATCATTCATCGTCCGATATGAGAACGTTGGAGGTTTTCTCTTATCCTGAAAGATGAATGTCTGGTAACTCTAAGCTCTATGTACCCTGTATTCATTTGTACATCATTTCATTCATCGTCCGATATGACTTAACTTTGGAGGTTTTCTGTTATCCTGAAAGATGAATGTCTCTGGTAACTCTAAGCTCTATGTACCCTGTATTCATTTGAACATCATTTCATTCATCGTCCGATATAAGAACGTTGGAGGTTTTCTCTTATCCTGAAAGATGAATGTCTGGTAACTCTAAGCTCTATGTACCCTGTATTCATTTGAACATCATTTCATTCATCGTCAGATATGACTTAACGTTGGAGGACGTAAAGTAATAGTGAAAAATAAAGAAAGAAAGAAAGAAATAGAGAAAGATAGAAGGAAAGAAAGAAAGAAATAGAGAAAGCGAGAGAGAGAGAGAAAGAAAGAAAGAAAGAAAGAAAGAAAGAAAGAAAGAAAGAAAGAAAGAAAGAAAGAAAGAAAGAAAGAAAGAAAGAAGGAAAGAAAGAAAGAAGGAAAGAAAGAAGGAAAGAAAGAAGGAAAGAAAAAAGGAAAGGAAGAAAGAAAGAAAGAAAGAAAGAATGAAAGGAAGGAAGGAAGGAAGAAAGAAAGTAAGAAAGAAAGAAAAAGGAATGAAATAAAGAAAGATAGAAAGAAAGAAAGAAGGAAAGAAAGAAAGAAAGAAATGAAAGAAAGAAAGGATGAAATAAAGTAAGAAAGAAAGAAAGGAAGGAAGAAAGAAAGGAAGAAAGAAGGAAAGTAAGTAAGAAAGAAAGAAAGTAAGAAGAAACAAAGAAAGGAAGGAAGGAAGGAAGAAAGAAAGAATAAATAAATAAATAAATAAATAAATAAATAAATAAATAAATAAATAAATAAATAAATAAATAAATAATTAAATAAATAATAAATAAATAAATAAATAAATAAATAAATAAATAAATAAATAAATAAATAAATAAATAAATAAATAAATAAATAAATAAATAAATAAATAAATAAATAAATAAATAAATAAATAAATAAATAATAAATAAATAAATAAATAAATAAATAAATAAATAAATAAATAAATAAATAAATAAATAAATAAATAAATAAATAAATAAATAAATAAATAAATAAATAAATAAATAAATAAATAAATAAATAAATAAATAAATAAATAAATAAATAAATAAATAAATAAATAAATAAATAAATAAATAAATAAATAAATAAATAAAGAGAGAAAGAAAGAGAGAAAGAAAGAGAGAAAGAAAGAGAGAAAGAAAGAGAGAAAGAAAGAGAGAAAGAAGGAGAGAAAGAAGGAGAGAAAGAAGGAAAGAAAGAAGGAAGAAAGAAAGAAAGAAAGAAAGAAAGAAAGAAAGAAAGAAAGAAAGAAGGAAAGAAAGAAGGAAAGAAGGAAAGAAGGAAAGAGAAGGAAAGAAGGAAAGAAGAAAGAAGGAAAGAAAGAAAGAAGGAAAGAAAGAAAGAAGGAAAGAAAGAAGAAGAAAGAAAGAAAGGAAAGAAGAAAGAAAGAAAGAAAGAAAGAAAGAAAGAAAGAAAGAAAGAAGAAAGAAAGAAAGAAAGAAAGAAAGAAAGAAAGAAAGAAAGAAAGAAAGAAAGAAAGAAAGAAAGAAAGAAAGAAAGAAAGAAGAAAGAAAGAAAGAAAGAAAGAAAGAAAGAAAGAAAGAAAGAAAGAAAGAAAGAAAGAAAGAAAGAAAGAAAGAAAGAAAGAAAGAAAGAAAGAAGAAAGAAAGAAAGAAAGAAAGAAAGAAAGAAAGAAAGAAAGAAAGAAAGAAAGAAAGAAAGAAAGAAAGAAAGAAAGAAAGAAAGAAAGAAAGAAAAGAAAGAAAGAAAGAAAGAAAGAAAGAAAGAAAGAAAGAAAGAAAGAAAGAAAGAAAGAAAGAAAGAAAGAAAGAAAGAAAGAAAGAAAGAAAGAAAGAAAGAAAGAAAGAAAGAAAGAAAGAAAGAAAGAAAGAAAGAAAGAAAGAAAGAAAGAAAGAAAGAAAGAAAGAAAGAAAGAAAGAAAGAAAGAAAGAAAGAAAGAAAGAAAGAAAGAAAGAAAGAAAGAAAGAAAGAAAGAAAGAAAAGAAAGAAAGAAAGAAAGAAAGAAAGAAAGAAAGAAAGAAAGAAAGAAAGAAAGAAAGAAAGAAAGAAAGAAAGAAAGAAAGAAAGAAAGAAAGAAAGAAAGAAAGAAAGAAAGAAAGAAAGAAAGAAAGAAAGAAAGAAAGAAAGAAAGAAAGAAAGAAAGAAAGAAAGAAAGAAAGAAAGAAAGAAAGAAAGAAAGAAAGAAAGAAAGAAAGAAGGAACCGTCTCAGAGGGAAAGGATCATAATGCACCAGTCTTTTAATATACGTAGATCTGTTTACGAAACACAGTAACAATAAGATGATGCAGGAAACTGAAGAGATATTCAGGAGATATAAAAATTAATAAAAGTAGTAAGGGAGAATGTAAAGCTGCAGTGCAAACAGCACACTCACACACACACGCACGGAGAGAGAATGGATTCTTGAAAACTCACAAAGGGAATATTGCGGACGAACGTTCAGAAAGACCGACGACCACAAAGGCCTTTGAACAGACTCTCAGCCTAACAATGCAGCAGCTCTGTGTGTGTGTTTCTTTCATATTTCTGCACAACTTACACTGTGTAATTGCGGAACTTCTGCATGACGTCCACTCTCCGATCTCCTCCTTCCAACGTACTTTCTTCTTCTTTACTTCAGTTCCCCTTTTTGAACCGGTCACTGCACTGCCAATACTGTAGATGTTTGGAGCATTCAAGCGTCCAGGAAATATACCTATTTCACTTAAAATTACACTTAACGTGTAGCATTACATTTACCATATATATTCTATCTACTCGTAATAGAATTATCATGAAAACGTGACACAATAGGCTCACGAGACATCATGAAAATCCTTAAAATATATTCTGTACATAGAACTGCATATTAACCTAAGTACAGAATAATAAAGGCATCACTATCACTTTTATTTACGTAATTAAAGGTTAAGACATATCAAAGTCGAAATTATGTCCAAATGAGCCCAGGATACATACAACTTAGAGTTACTTACTTCATGTTTCAGGATAAAAGAAAACCTCCAACGTTAAGTCATATCGGACGATGAATGAAATGATGTTGAAATGAGTACAGGGTACATAGGGCTTAGAGTTAGCAGACATTCATCTTTCAGCATAAGAGAAACCTCTAACGTTAAGGCCTATCAGACGACGAATAAAGAAATGTTCAAATGAGTACAGGGTACACAGAGCTTAGACTTCCTAGACATTCCTATCTTAGGATAAGGGAAACCTCCAACGTTAAGTCATATCGGGCGATGAATGCAATGATAAAGTGAGTACAGGATACATAGAGCTTAGGGTTAACATTCATGTTTCAAGATAAGATAAAATCTCAAACGTTAAATCATATCATACGATGAATTAAATAATGTTCAAATGAGTAAAGAGTACAGAGAGCTTAGAGTTACCAGACATTCATCTTTCAGGGTACGACAAAACCTCCAACGTTAAGTCATATCGGACGATAAATGAAATGATGGTCAAATGAGTACAGGGTACATAGAGCTTAGATTTACCAGACATTCATCTTTCCAACGATGAGTCATATCGGACGATAAATGAAATGATGTACAAATGAGTGCAATGGACATAGAGCTCAGAGTTACCAGACATTCATCTTTCCAACAATGAGTCATATCGGAGGAGAAATGAAATGATGTACAAATGAGTACAACGGACATAGAGCTTTAGACCTTCAGCTTTCACGATAAGAGAAAACCGTCAAGGTTAAGTCATATCGGACGATAAATGAAATGATGTACAAAAGAGTATAGGGTACATAGAGCTTAGAGTTACCAGACATTCATCTTTCTAACGATGAGTCATATCGGACGATGAATGTAATGATGATCAAATGAGTACAGGGTTCATAGAGCTTAGAGTTATCAGACATTCGTCCTTTCAGGATAAGGGAAAATATCCAACTTTAAGTCATATCCGAGGATAAATAAAATTATGTTCAAATGATTACTGGGTACATAGAGCTTAGAGTTACCAGACATTCATCTTTCAGGATAAGGGAAAACATTCAACGTTAAGGCATATCGGACGATGAATGAAATAATGATCAAATGAGTGCTTAGTCGATGAATTCTATTTTCCATTTTCTGTTCTGGTACTGGTATTTTCAGTAATTTCTTCGGATAATAGTGCTATGGTGTTTCAGAGTTTGTTGCTGGGAAATTTGTGAGAATTTATTTTCTACAGGTAATGTAGATACAAACCCATTGGAGTGGGGTGTGTAGTGTTGTGTGTTATAGGGTTGTAATGCTGTACAAATAGCGCAACGGTAGAGGAAGGGAATTGTTTCCATAGGCGTTCGGTGTTAACTATAAGTACAAACTTGTGCAATATTTTAAATAACTCCAAAGAAATACAAGGCCGTTGGATAAAGGCAAGCTCTGGGCTATGTTCTGTAGCAATAAACTGCGAATAACGAGCAAGGCCCGTTACTTCATCAATAGTTAACAAATACTTAGATGGAGAGAGTTGTAGTCTTTTGTAAAAGCAGTTTTCTGGAGTGTAATGCGAGCGTACCAACAGCAACAAGGGCTTTGTGTACACGGAACGAGCTCGTGATAATTTTTCTTTGTCTTCAGGGAGGATGAGAATGATTAATGATTCTACTTAACGGCTCTGTCAAGATAGAGCAGGTATCGTCAAACATTGTGCACAGATAATGCCTTGGCCTGCTGTTTTCACAAACCTCCTGCATCATAGTACGCCTATCGTGTTTCAAACACAAGTTAAAAGTATTTTACTTTGTACGCCTTGCACAAAAGTTTCAATTTCTGCAGCCCCTAACTAGACCATCGGATTATACGAAGAACGTCTGAAACTTTCTGACTTGATAAAGATACAAGACAGTCTTTCTTATTCTTTATTCCAACTTAGGGACCTTGAAACTGTACACACTTCTCCCAGCGATGATCCCACCTCTGTAAACCCATCCAAATACTACTCGGCCTTTTTCAACATAGTCTCCTTGTAACTGTACACACTTCTCCCAGCAATGCCCCCATCTCTGTAACCCGTCCAAATAGTACTCGACGTTTTTCAACAATAGTCTCCTTGTAACTCTACACACTTCTCCAGCAATGCTCCCATCTCTGTAACCCGCCCAGATAGTAATCGACGTTTCTCTCTGCAAAATAATTGTGCTCGAAAGTGACTGTCTCTTAATTTGACGAAAAACTCTGTCCTGCCAGCGCAATTTTCAGATGAGGGAGCAAAAAGATGTTGCTTGGGGCTAAATCTGGAGAGTCAGGTAGTTCAAACCGTAATTCGTGGATTTTCGCCATTGTAACCGCTGGTGTGTGAGACAGTGCGTTGTCTTGCTGTCACAGAATTTTCTATTTCTGAAAATGTGGCCGTATTTCCGGAAGTTCTGCCTTCAGCTTGTCAAGTAATGATGCGTACTATGCTCATGTGATGGTTTGTCCTGTTTGAAGATAATCGATTAAAATAACACCATGACTATCCCATGAAATAGACGCCATTACTTTTTCTGTCGAAAAAGCAGTTTTTGCACTTTTGTAGCCGGTTTCCAGTGCAGTCTACTGTTTAGACTGTATTTTTGTTCCGGGCGTATAATGGTGTAACCCAGTTTCATCTACAGTAATTAATCGGCGCCGAAAATCGGATTCTTTGCCCCTTAACTGCGCCAAGAGAGCGTTGGGAATGTTTATTCGAACACGTTTCCTCTCTAACATAAGCAAGCGCGGCAGCCAACGCGCGGACATCTTTCTAATCTCTAAACGTTGATTTAATATGTGATAACACGCTCTTTTGACATGTCTATAGCCTCTGCTATCTCCCTTACTTTCATTCAGCAGTCGTCTGGTACCATTTGGTGAACTTTGGCGATGCTTTCCTCTGTAGTTGCAGTTTTTGGACGTCCCGAATTTTGAGCGTCTCCTAAGCTCTTAGGGCTGCCCAAACTTTCACGGTGGTAAATCATGGTGCAGATTCCTCATGCACAGATTCCAACTCATCACACGATACTCAAATTTCTCCATTTTAAAAGCAATGCACTCATCTACTGCTTCAAACAAGCTCCTACAGTTATGTATTGCCTGGAATGACTTCTAACTTTACATAGGTTCTATTAACATGTGTACCAACATAAGAAAAAAATTCATGAAACATCATTTATAATCACGCTGAAATGGATATATGAAATTAACCATGCAGCTACCAGTAGGTGTATGCAGGTAGCATGTTGAAGTATCTAAATTTATCAATAGCTGTACAGTATTTGATCTTGTATAAAATGAAATTAGCTTATACGTGTAATTCCCAATCTATACTACAGACAAGCATGTAGATTCTCCCTAAGGGCTCCAGTATGCCTTTCAACTAGCTGGTCCTAGGATGGACTCGGGTGTGTTTAATAGTATCCAAATATTCTATCCAAGTAGATAGAGCAGTAAGTGTTTGTACAAGAGTAGAGAAAGTCATGTATATAAAACAATTTGACTATCACTTAAAGCCTACTGTATTCTCTTGTCACTACAATAAGATAATGTTTATCCTGAGGTAGTTAGAGCAATAAGTGTTTGTATAAGAGTAGAGAAAGTCCTGTATATAAAACATTTGACTATCACTTAAAGTCTACTGTATTCTCTTGTCACTACAATAAGATAATGTTTATCTTGAAGTAGATAGAACAATAAGTGTTTGTAAAAGAGTAGAGAAAGTCCTGTATATAAAACATTTGACTATCACTTAAAGCCTACTGTATTCCCTTGTCACTACAATAAGATAATGTTTATCTTGAAGCAGATAGAGCAATAAGTGTTTGTACAAGAGTAGAGAAAGTCATGTATATAAAACTTTTGACTATCAATTAAAGTCTACTGTATTCCCTTGCCACTACAATAAGATAATGTTTATCTTGAAGTAGATAGAGCAATAAGTGTTTGTACAAGAGTAGAGAAAGTGATGTATATAAAACATTTGTCTATCACTTAAAGTCTAGTGTATTCCCTTGTAACTACAATAAGATAATATTTTTCTTGAAGTAGATAGAGCAATAAGTGTTTGTACAAGTGTAGAGAAAGTCCTGTATATAAAACATTTGACTATCACTTAAAGCCTACTGTATTCCCTTGTCACTACAATAAGATAATATTTATCTTGAAGTAGATAGAGCAATAAGTGTTTGTACAAGAGTAGAGAAAGTCTTGTATATAAAATATTTGACTATCACTTAAAGCCTACTGTATTCCCTTGTCACTACAATAAGATAATGTTTATCTTGAAGTAGATAGAGCAGTAAGTGTTTGTAAAAGAGTAGAGAAAGTCATGTATATAAAACATTTGGCTATCACTTAAAGTCTACTGTATTCCCTTGTAACTACAATAAGATAATGTTTATCTTGAAGTAGATAGAGCAATAAGTGTTTGTACAAGAGTAGAGAAAGTCATGTATATAAAACATTTGGCTATCACTTAAAGTCTACTGTATTCCTTGTAACTACAATAAGATAATGTTTATCTTGAAGTAGATAGAGCAATAAGTGTTTGTACAAAGTAGAGAAAGTCATGTATATAAAACATTTGACTATCACTTAAAGTCTACTGTATTCCCTTGTAACTACAATAAGATACTGCTTATCTTGAAGTAGATAGAGCAATAAGTGTTTGTACAAGAGTAGAGAAAGTCATGTATATAAAACATTTGACTATTACTTAAAGTCTACTGTATTCCCTGGTAACTGCAATAAGTTTTTGCACGAGAGTAGAGAAAGTGATGGTTTACAGCATACATATAGCATGTTTTAATTATGTAATTTACATAATTATCACATATTTTATTTTTATTTTAGTATGCGTAAATTAATTTCTCATGGTATAAATTCCGCACTAGGATTTTCATTTTCTTGTTTTTGTAGATAGTGTTATTAACATAATTACTTGCATTATGTGCACAATGCCCCTTTTTAAGTTGGGCTGTTCCCCTTTCCTCCTGGGGCAATCTGTTTTCCGATCAAGCTGCCTTATTACTCATCAGTTGATTACTATATTATGTTTTTGTGCAAACGGCTTTAATAACAGTAATGTATAATAGCTTAAAAGTTTGATTCGTTGAACTCACATGATTTTGTCTGCTCTTATGTGAACACTTATTGCTCTATGTACTTCAAGAAAAATCTTGTAGTTTTAAGTGAATACGGTATAGTAAGTGATAGTCAAATGCTTTAAAACTGGTTGTCTAGGTGACGATAAAATGTGAAATATTTCCACAAAAATAATAATGAATCTATTTTGGGACCAAAGCACGTGTTCTAAATTAAAACTCCGTTGTTGAAAGCTATATCAGTTATGTACCAGACATGTATGATATATACACATATACATATATAAACGTTTTAGTCCCAAAAATGCATATAAACTACGAGGTAGGTTCAGAAAGTAAGTTCTGTTTGGTAATAAAATTAATTGTGTACAGATACAGAAAAATTATTGATTGCACAAAATTCTACAACTCTTAAACTACTTTACGACATAACTGCCGAAATTTTGCAGGCATTTGTCATAGCGAGGCACAAGTTTTTGTATACCTTCTTCATAAAAGTTTGCCGCCTCTGTCTTCAACCAGTTGGAAACATTTTCTTTCAGCTCTTCGTCATTGTTGAAGTGTTGACCGCCAAGGAAAGATTTGAGATGCAAAAACAGATGGAAGTCACTAGGAGCGAGGTCAGGGCTGTAAGGGGGTGTGGTCAATTACGTCCCAACCAAATCCCTGTAGGATGTTTTTCGTCGCATTTGCAGGGTGTGGTCGTGCGATGTCGTGAAGAAACACAACACCTTTTGAAATCGCAAATTTGTCGATAAATTTCAATTGGTTCACTTTCCTAGCATTCAGAAAACGAATCACAAATCTGATTTCACAAGCGGCGGGATTTTCAATCAACACCGACATTGTAAACAAGCACAACAAAGCGTACGTGGCTGACAGCGATCTCACAATGGCGCACGTTTCTTCTCCTTGCTTCAGAACGTCTACCGCGCATGTGCGGAATTGCGATCGCAGCGCTGCAGCGGAGAAAAATGGACACATAACTTACTTTGTGGACGCTCCTTGTATTTTAACACAAAATATTCATTTATATCACACTATATAACTATACTGTAATTTTTATTATGGTGTGCATTATCACTTAAGATCCTGTTATAAATAAATTTCTACTTATTCTCTGCTTGAAATGGTGAACACTCTACAGAACACTTTTACTCTTGCATCTACTTTGTAGATAAGTTTGTGACACTCATCACATTGTTTCTTCAATTTCTTGTCCTTTGACCTTGGGCAGGAATTGCATTTTTTCGTTTAATATTTGGAACATCTGTATCTTGATGTTGGTTATCATTTAGAATATCCTTGAAACCTGCTTGAGTTGTTACTGAACGAATGCGTTCTGTTCTGCACTAAGGGAAAGAATTCCTCTCTAAATTTGAGGCCTGACTTGCTCTTTTCTCAGTTGTGAGAGGAATTCTCTTCTAGGATTTTTACCTCTCATATGATGTAAGCATTTACAGTACAGGACGTAAACACTGAGGCATGCTAAGCCAAGTATATCAAGAAATACGGCAAGTGGTCACCTTCTTATGGATTGTGTCTAGCCATCTTATCAACAATATTAACACCTGACTTTGTTGTGCTGTACAACATTATCACTTCAGGCTTTATACTATTCACGTCTTTTTTTCAAGTCTAACTTCCACAAAACGCAATTACTGTAATCTTTGCAAAAGTTAAAGATATATGGAGGTTAGCAGTACTGCAGACTCCAGGCAATCCTAAGCTTGCCCCGCCTACCAGAGCTGCCGAATGTGGTACACGCATCTCACGCACCTGAACTGACAACACTATATTAATTAATTACGCTGGAATAAATGTTTGAAAATGACAGATGCCAATCGTTATAATGATGTGACTTTGTGGGTCGTAGAATTAAAAGGCCGAGTTGCAGAAATTAAAAATCTCATTTTACAATTCTCGCGTAACAACATTACATCACATAATAACACAATCTTCCAAGGTCGATGACAGTAACAAACCGTGACAGCTGATTACATTAGCTTTCGTTACAGCAACACTCTTGTTACACAACTGTTTTTTCAACGACACTCTCAGCTGTTCGCTGATTACTCTGTTTACAACTAACTTTACGAGCCGTTACGTTCTTCTTCTTCTTCTTCTTCTTCTTCTTCTTCTTCTTCTTCTTCTTCTTCTTCTTCTTCTTCTTCTTCTTCTTCTTCTTCTTCTTCTTCTTCTTTCTTCTTCTTCTTCTTCTTCTTCTTCTTCTTCTTCTTCTTCTTCTTCTTCTTCTTCTTCTTCTTCTTCTTCTTCTTCTTCTTCTTCTTCTTCTTCTTCTTCTTCTTCTTCTTCTTCTTCTTCTTCTCTCTTCTTCTTCTTCTTCTTCTTCTTCTTCTTCTTCTTCCTTCTTCTTCTTCTTCTTCTTCTCTTCTTCTTCTTCTTCTTCTTCTTCTTCTTCTTCTTCTCTTCTTCTTCTTCTTCTTCTTCTTCTTCTTCTTCTTCTTCTTCTTTCTTCTTCTTCTTCTTCTTCTTCTTCTTCTTCTTCTTCTTCTTCTTCTTCTTCTTCTTCTTCTTCTTCTTCTTCTTCTTCTTCTTCTTCTCTTCTTCTTCTTCTTCTTCTTCTTCTTCTTCTTCTTCTTCTTCTTCTTCTTCTTCTTCTTCTTCTTCTTCTTCTTCTCCTTCTTCTTCTCCTTCTCCTTCTCCTTCTCCTTCTTCTTCTCCTTCTTCTCCTTCTTCTCCTTCTTCTCCTTCTTCTCCTTCTTCTCCTTCTTCTCCTTCTATCTCCTTCTTCTCCTTCTTCTCCTTCTTCTCCTTCTTCTCCTTCTTCTCCTTCTTCTCCTCTTCTCCTTCTTCTCCTTCTTCTCCTTCTTCTCCTTCTTCTCCTTCTTCTCCTTCTTCTCCTTCTTCTCCTTCTTCTCCTTCTTCTCCTTCTTCTCCTTCTTCTTCCTTCTTCTTCTTCTTCTTCTTCTTCTTCTTCTTCTTCTTCTTCTTCTTCTTCTTCTTCTTCATTCTTCTTCTTCTTCTTCTTCTTCTTCTTCTTCTTCTTCTTCTTCTTCTTCTTCTTCTTCTTCTTCTTCTTCTTCTTCTTCTTCTTCTTCTTCTTCTTCTTCTTCTTCTTCTTCTTCTTCTTCTTCTTCTTCTTCTTCTTCTTCTTCTTCTTCTTCTTCTTCTTTCTTCTTCTCTTCTTCTTCTGCTCCTTCTTCTCCTTCTTCTTCTCCTTCTTCTCCTTCTCCTTCTTCTCCTTCTCCTTCTTCTCTTCTTCTCCTTCTCCTTCTTCTTCTTCTTCTTCATCTTCTTCTTCTTCTTCTTCTTCTACCTCACGGCTTTGGATTGTTTAACCCGTTCCGGCTCCAAATTGGTCTGCCCATCTTTTCTTCGGTCTTCCCAGGTTTCTTCTTCTACAGGTTTATAGTTTAAGGCTATTTTTGATATTCTGCTATTATCCATCCTCTGAACATGTTCTTTCCATTGATTTCTATTTCTTTCAATAGTATGGTTTATTTCTTCTACTTTTAATTCTGTCCTAATATCCTGACTACGTTTTTTTATCAATTTTGGTATATCCAGCTGTTGCTCTTATGCATTTCATTTCTGACAACTGTATTCTCGTACTATTTCTTTTTGTTAGTGTCCATGTTTCTAATCCATAGATCAGAGTTGGTATTGCCATTGTTTTGTACAGTTTTATTATAGATTCCTTTCTTGTGTTATTTTTAATGTTCATTTTATTGTGCCTGTTATATAGTTAAATTATTTGTTTTCTCTATTATATCAGCGTCCCCTTGGTACGAGACATTGCATCCTAAATACTTAAAATGTGATTTCTGCTCAAATATTAGTTTATCTAACACTATTTTGTGATGTTTGCCTCATACATTCGAAATCCTTTAATCTTAACCTTTGTCTTTGCTTGGTCGTTACCAGCTGAACCTATCCGGCTATTTCTTTGGAGCTTATGCCCCTTGGACACGCTACCAACGTATCGCAAGGTAAGTTGAGAGAGGGGCTGCCTCTTTGAGCGTCTCAACAAAACTTCTGCCTGTATTAACCCCGGGCAGAGGGTTGCCTCTTCCGCCCTCTTTGGCCGTTGACGACTTTCTTCTTGTTACCCCGGAGATGGGCCTTCATTTAATCCCTGAAGATTGGGTGCCTCTTCCGTCAGTCTAACCGTTTGAAGAAAGTTCTTCTTCATCGCTTATCCCGCCGTTAAGGTCTTCGTCCGTATCCCTGGGCAAGGGCCCCTTTCCAGGTACTAAACCCTCGGGGCAGGGGAACCTGGACAGAGTCGCAATTCCCTGAAGTACGGCTATCTACAAAAGTCCCTACTCGCTAACCCAGCTTATTCCTTTTATCCAAAAGCGACAGTCACATGTCAGTAGATATGCTTGCACGTAAAAGTATTTCTGTGGGTCAAAATTCCGGCATATCGGTGCTATTGATATGGACATGTCAATTAAGAAAGTCGTTAATAACAGTATATGGCGATATTAATGTATACGGAACGAGGAAATGTTCGAAGAAACGAGGTGCTTGCACCGAGTTTTTCCAATTCTGGAGATTACATTATGTACTTACCACATGTGTGTTGCACATTATTTTTAGCAGTATGTGTATTTATATGAATCTGAATTTTAGTACGAGGCATGTTTTTTAAGTCAGTGCCGTTTTGGAATTAAAAATATACGTGCATATCTCGTATATATATATCGCAATAACTTTATTTTTACATGAAAGCCTGTACCTTAATCTACTTTTCTACATAATTTTCGTGAATACTGAGGCACTTGTCATAACGTGGTACCAGTTTTTGTATTCTCTTCTCATAAAATTCTGCCGCCTGACGTGTTAACTACTGTATCACAGCTGTTTTGACTTCGTTATCGTCTTGAAGACGCTGACCGCTCAAATGTTTCTTCAAGTGCAGGATCAAATGGTAGTCGCTGGGCGCCAGATCAGGGCTGTATGGAGGATGATCTAGAGTATAACAATTGAAAAGATTTGATGAGATCTTTGGTCCGATTAGCCACATGTGGACGGGCATTGTCATGCAGCAGAACGATACCCTTACTCCACTTGCCACGTCTTTTGTTCTGGATTACACGGCGCAGATTTTTCAGTGTCTCACAATAAGACGCTGCATTGACTGTCTCATTACGAGGCAGAAACTCCACTAGAAATACTCCTCTTCTGTCACAAAAAACTGTGCACATGATTTTCCGGGCAGAAATTGTTTCCTTAAACCTCACTCTTGTGGGTGATGATAAATGTCGCCATTGCATGGATTGTTGTTTCGATTCTGGTGTGACGTAGGCCACCCATGTTTCTTCACCAGTAACAATTTGGTCTAAAAGATCTTCACCTTCATTGTGGTACCGCTCAAGGAAAGTCAATGCACTCCCTAAAAGTTGGGTTTTGTGCAAATCTGTCAACATTTTCCAAACCCAACGTGATCACAATTTCCGGTACTTCAACTTCTCGGTCACAATGAGAGAATATTGAGGAAAATAGTCGCACAATGATGAAATTGTAAAGCGTCTGTTTTCTCTCACCTTTTAGTCCACTTTCTGCACCAAATCTTCAGTAACGACCGAAGGACGCCCACTCCGTTCTTCATCATGCACATTTGTGCGGCCATCTTTGAAAGCTGTCACCCATTTCCTTACCATTCCATCACTAATAATGTTTTTTCCGTAAACTTCACAGATCTCACGATGAATATCGATCGGTTTTACGCCTTTAGCACTAAGAAATGGTATAACAACCCGTACTTCACAATCGGCGGGACTCACGATTGTTGGAGGCATCTTAAACACTCAGTAACCAACGTATACAATGAAGAACCAGACTGTAATGGCATCAGTGCGTAGACAAGAGGGGTAGGTAACCAGCGCGCATGCGCGGAACGCCTATCGTAGCGTTGCGGTTCGGAATCGCAAAATGGTACTGACTTAAAAAGCATGCCTCGTAGTTATCTGAAATATGAAGTAATATAATTGAGGATAAAACTTAGATTTTAGAACGTGCATCGCGTATATGTGTTGCTATGGAGAAATACTTACCGCACTTGTCTGGGAATGTCAACTTACGTTGCATAGCAACAATAACGTTAAGTATGGAATATTAGTTACGTAGTACAAACATTTATTTAAAAGAACTCACATATGTGAAGACACTACAACTCAGTGAATGTGTGAACAATTTATTTCTGTTTTTAAAATAGGCTAATACTGATTAACTGTGCATATTTTTGTGTATATGAGATAACTCGAACCCTTGTTGGTTTCTAGTGTTGAGAGGATAAAGAAAGGGGACCTGGTGGGCGACATTGCACTGCCAACCTGGAGAAACAGATGACGTTCACGTATCTTTTGTTAAAAATCAGACTGTAGTTAAAGCAGCGTTGGGGTCTATAAAGACTCCACAGACCAAGTAAGTCTTTAAAATTGAAACAACTTCGACACTTTCCAATGCCTTACTATGGCCATCATAATTCTTACTGCGGTCACAGTTCTCCTTTCCTGTTTTATGTTTCATGCAGAACTTACTCAATCATTCTGCATTTATACCTTCATCCAAAATCGCCACCTTTTGACAATGGAAAAGCTATAGTTGTAGCTATTTAAAATTTGAATTACCTCTTTTATTTAATTATATTGTCCTATATTTTTTTTGGCTAGCTTTGCCTCAAAAGATAAACTCAGGCTTATTTAAATGCCAATACTTTGGAGTTTTATAGAGCTTTTAAAATAACATCACATAAAATTTCATTTACACCAACTTTCAGTGATATATTAAGAAGTGTTCATAGTATACTGATTTGTGGTCTATTATCACATGATGATGATCGAGACGATGCAGGGTGCGCAGGTGTGGGGCATCACGTTCTGGTGTTTGGCTTGCATTACCCGTTCTCGGCCGTTTAGAACACGTACGTGATGGCTATTACACAAGATACAACTTCGCACCTGTTGCAATAAGAAAACATCCAACTGGAGTGTGTAGTATTCCATACTCTGCATAACAGTCGTTATTTGGTGTCAGAGGTGGGATAACACCAATTTATCATAAACACATTCCGCTTCCGAACCCCGAATTCCGTTGTAAATGATCCGTAGGCGGAACAAATAGCCCTAAACTGTACACAATAGGCAAACTAAAGCATGAAAATACATTTTCGATAAACTCACGCCAGAAAATTCTGAGTACTTGTAAAAATATTCGTGTTCGTTTTGAACATTCTCAACATGCACCTCGATAAAAATTAACAGCGCTGTTCAATAGAGAATGATAACAATATTTTTTTTCAAAACGTACCTTTACTCATCCCCATAATTTTGATGGCCCTTCTCAAAATAGTCTCCCCTGAATGAGATGCACTTCTCCCAGCGTTTCTACCAGTCTTCAAAGACATGCTGGAAACCATTTGTTGAGAGATCCTTCAAAATCGCCTCTGCAGCCTTTACCATTAGATTAGATTAGATTGATTTGCGTTCAGTAGGTTCACTTGTAGCTAGAAAAAGCTGTGAACATTGAACATGTCCAGAGGTATAAAGTTTAATAGCATATATATTTACAAAAGTTAACATAAGACACATGCAATATGAACAACAATATGGAAAACAAAGCAGGGATAATTATATATGATACAAAATGAAACACTTTTTAAACCAGTTTTCACTTGGCTTATGCCTGTACGTTTCAACCTTTTTGCAATCGATACTATTCTTGTTATTTATTAAATACATATACATTAAAAATAAACTTTCAACATACATTAAATATTTATTACTAATATTTATTGATGATGGATAATGCCTCCTACGAAGACATTTCTTCAAGTTAGGGAATAGAAACGGTAACATAGCGCTAGATCCGGACTATAGGGAGGTTGAGAGATGCACTTCACTTTGATTTTTGCAAGATATTCAGTAACAACATTGGCAATATGCGGCCGCATATTATCGTGGTGCAGCTTCCAGCCTGCGTCACGAAAATGTGGTCTTTTGTGCCTTACATAGACTTGCAGTGTTTACAGGACATCCCTGTAGTATTGTACAGTTACTGATGTGTGTGCAGGTACATGCATTTTTGTAATTTACGTCCTCCAGCGTTAAGTCATATCAGACGATGACTGAAATTGATGAAATGATACTTACATGAGTCCGGGGTCCTTGGAGCCATTCGTGTTTAAGGATAAGGGAAAACCCTGAAAAAACATTATCCAGGTAACTCACCCTGACAGAGATTCGAACTCGGGACCTCTTGAACGTGATGCAGACACGCTACCATCTACGCTACTAAGGCGGGCGTACAACATGATTATAACCCGTTCCCTGAATATCAAATGATGAGATGACCATATCTTTCCCAGTAAAACCAACGACTTGCTTTCTTAGGGGTTTGTGATGAAGGAGATTTCCACACTGAGCTTTGCTGTTTGCTCTCAGGTTAAAAATGATGTAGCCAAGTTTCATCAGCAGTGATTACGTTTGAAAGAAACTCCGGACTTCCTCTAACATCAACTTTAACTGCATGCAGACTTGCATGCGAATGTTCTTTTGTTCGGGAATCAAGTCCTGGAACCCATCGCGTACAAACACATCTCATGTGTAATGTTTCTGTCACCAACGTCTGAGTAGCACACAGTGAAATGTTCAGTATTTCAGAAAGAGATCTTAAGGTAATTCGTCGATCCTCTCTCACAATGGCAGCAGCAGTGTTGTTGTTTTTTTTCGTAAGAGAAGTAACTGGAGCACCGGTTCCACCTTCCTTTGAAATTGATTGTCTCCCCTCTTTAAACATCTTAAACCACCTTCGAGCCGTTCTGTAGGGAAGAACAGACTCTCCATAGGCCTCCTGTAACATTGTATAGGCCTCAACTGAATATTTGTTGAGACGAAAACAGAATTTCAAAGCCTCATATTGTTCCTCGCGTGTTAGCTCCATTGCAGCGGTAGGCGACACTGAACATGTCTGAACTTGCCTGGCTGTCACAGGCGGTAACCAGGAGTACCAACAATGGAGCTACTACGTCGTGTTTGTTTAACATTAGGCTAACATAATATAATAAGGTTGAATTTTAGTGCGAAAAATTATGACTGTAAAAGAATATGATCATTCTTTATTAAAAGGCCCCTGTATTATGCTTCATACAAAGTCTTTTAATACACGTAAGTATGTGATAAGCATTGCTGAACTAAAAATCCTTCAAAAACATCAAATTTTGAAAGCTTTCTACTATGTCTTTATAAAAAGTAGAGAACAGCTGTATAAATTTATTAGGTTAAATTTGTATAGAAGATAATTCTAAAGTTACTCGGGGAAATAGGAAGTGATGCAAATCCTAATTCACCCTGGAGTTTTGTTTTGAGTACTTTAATTTGGTGTGAAATTTTGATGCCAAACAGCTTATGCGCAGCTTAGTTTTAGCTGCTGTAAGGATTATCTCGTGTGCCCCCAAGCCATGCGGGTTACCCGGAACAGCTTAATCGGCATCTGCTAAGGCCATAACCTCCCAGAAATCTAACATGGGTGCTTTTATGTGATGGTAATTTAGCCTAGAATGCCCAACGCCTAATTTCGTCCTCCACGTATGGAGACCCGAGGCTTGACGGGCCGAAGCCGTCTATACTGTGTACGTAGAAGCCGTGCTAGCCAACTGTCTATAGCCATGCCTCAGGCATTGAAGGCATACAGCCTCCACGAGCACTAAATAAATAAATAATAAATAAATAAATAAATAAATAAATAAATAAATAAAATCTGAATATTCTACCCCGGCACCTAGACAACTATACCGGGGCATATATCCAAATTTTCTCTTTATTTTTCCATAAAATCCTTACAAATGTTATAATTATACAAATCTCTCAGAAAACTACTCTACAAAAATAAAATGAAATAAAATAACAGAAATAAACACAAAAAAGCAAAAAACAAAAGAAAACAACTATAAAAATTACAAAATCCTTATTTCCTAAATCTATATCTAAATCTACTAATTCTGTAGTCCACCATGGCCTCTGCCATCACTCTCTCCCTCCGCCGCCCATGCAGTCAACTCCATTGTTAGATTATTCAATAATTCTTCCCGTCTTATCCTATTTTGTATTCTAGAACTCCTTCTTGGATCTTGTACTATTCTTCGCCTATTATCAACTCTTTCTCCTTTGAATATTTTTACCTCCCATGCTTTCTTACTTACAAAGTTAGTCAAAACTTGTAATTTATTTACCAATTGTTGATCTCGAATTATGTCATATACGATATATCCTGCTAGCGCATGCCTCTCTTCTTGTTGGTGAATTGCATATCTTCCACATTCAAATACTACATGTTCAGGATTATCTTGTTTGTTACATAATTCACATGTAACAAACAAGATAATCCTGAACATGTAGTATTTGAATGTGGAAGATATGCAATTCACCAACAAGAAGAGAGGCATGCGCTAGCATGTGCTCCACGAGCACTCGAAGGAAGTGGAGCTTCAAGCAGACCGACATCGAACCTGACCCCAGCGTTGCATACATAGAAGCAACTGCCCCCAGCACCTTTGCCGAGTGATTCCTGATATGTTGGAAGGTTAAAACTCTGTCCAATTGAATTCCTAGGTACTGGACGAAGTTTGTGCACTCAATTCTTCGGAATCTAAATCGGCCTTCATTGTAAATATTGTCGACAAGGCATTGTTTTGCTGCCGGCCCGTGCCTTCTGTCCAATTGAATTCCTAGGTACTGGACGAAGTTTGTTCATTCAATTCTTCGGACTCTAAAGCGGCCTTCATTGTAAATATTAACGACAAGGCATTGTTTTGCAGCCGGCCCGTGCCTTCTGTCCAATTGAATTCCTAGATACTGGACGAAGTTTGTCCACTCAATTCTTCGGACTCTAAAGCGGCCTTCATTGTAAGTATTGTCGACAAGGCACTTTTTTGCTGCCGGCCCGTGCCTTATGTCCAATTGTATTCCTAGGTACTGGACGAAGTTTGTCCACTCAATTCTTCGGACTCTAAAGCGGCCTTCATTGTAAATATTGTCAACAAGGCATTGTTTTGCTGCTGGCCCGTGCCTATACGAACGCCGAGAGAGAGAAGCGTGGGAAGAAAGAGACAAAGTGCTCCAAATCACGCCCACACTTGGGCGGATGTTTGACGATTGCCAAGGGTGAGACCGGGCGGGAAGAGGGGGAGACAGAGTGATGTCCGCATAATTCTTTTTCTTCCGTTGCCAACGTGAGAGATCCTGTTAGTTCGGTAACTTTCGAGAAACGGTGGTTTGGTTATAAATAAGAGAGAAAGTGAGGAGGCTATTAACCCGGAGAAGAGCTCTGCAGTTCTCCTGGCGAAAAACCAGAGCCGACCGGTTGCAGCAGAACTTCGTTTTACGGCGCCGTAGAATCCCATGGGTGCAAATGGCGAAGTATCTCTGAGTGACGCTGGACCGTAAGTTAACTTACGTTCCGCACGTCAAGGGCAAGGTCCAACTGGGGCAAGTCGCACTTCGGAGCCTATACCCTATTTTCCAATCAACTATGCCCATTCGACTCAAACTCCAGCTGTATCGGGCGATCATTTCGTCTATGATTCTGTACGGCTGTGGGATCTGGGGAACAATGACTAGTGCCACCTTCGTCGGGCTCCAGATGCTGCAGAACGAGGCACTTCGCATCATATACGATACAGACTGGAGACTCCCTGCTCATATCCTACATGAGCACTCCCAGATCCCGTACATTGTCGATGTCATCCGCGAGAGGGCACGATCAATGTATGACAAAATCCAAAATCACCCCAACCCTTTAGTGAACTCCCTAGGCAGGTATGACCAGAGGGATCAAAGACGCTTGCCATCCTTCAGGCTACCGAGAGACGTCTTGGGGCCCCTTGGTTAACCCAAGAGAAACCCCAGGTGTCTCTAGGACCAATTTTTACGCCTGATGCATCAAGCGATTACAACCCGTAACCAAAACGGAGCCAAAACTTAAAATCGTGTCTCCGAAAACGGGGGAACGATTAAGTGCAGCTGCCTATGAGAATTAAACAAGGACGTCCCATTCTAAATTTCCCAAAAATTAAAACACCCCAGCAGAACATGAAACCAATTAGTAACCCATTTCACAGGTTAAGCCGCATAGCGACTAGGTACTGCGGCATAAGACACCCGGACGGGGAAAAAGAAATATAGCCCCGCCCGACTAGGACTACCTCTGGACCTCTGGAGGAGAGGCTAGTCAGTCGTTAATGGAGTTGTGCAGTAAGAGCTGCTAGACCAGAAAGGTGTTGCTAGTGTGCTGTTTATTGTGTGTGTAGCCATTTTAAGTGTAACGCAGTAATTCACTTTCTTTGTTTACTGTGGTGAAGCCACGTCATCCTGCTACAGTCAAGGTTGTACTTGAAATAAAGGGCATTTTGAACTGCTGCAAACTGGACTTTTAGTTCTACGAATCCACAAAGTCACAGTATCTTTTGTATAACTGATAAATCGTAGCAAATGGGTAACATTTTACTTGGTGCCTCTTGCTTTTTTCCCTAACACTTCAGTCATCCTTCAAGGTATGCTCTCCACAAGTTTCCTATTGGTAGAACGGATCAGTTTGTTCCAAACCTCTTCTCAATTGGATTCATGTCAGACCTGTGGGGGATGATTCACAGCTTTAAAACAGTTGCACAACAGTCATAGCCGCACATTATGGGCCGTATACTTTGGGTAATTGTCCTGATCAAATTTAAAACAGTCTCCTATTCCCATATTTTCTGCACTTTTCTTCAGCTTATCTTATAGGATATGAAGATACTGGCGGTGAATCATGCGTCCATCTATAAAAACCACCTCACCTACTCTTTCAACTGACATACAGCCCCAAAACATAACATGTGACCCTCCATGTTTTAATTTCGCCTGCATATTTCTGTCTTAAAATCCTTTATAAGGCTTACTCCAAAATCTAATTCGTTCATCTGAGTCAGAAAGATGAATTTTGACTCATAAGATAAAACTACTGTTTTCCACCAGTCCATAAGCACTAAGCTCTATGTACCCTGTATAAATTTGAACACCATTTCATTCATCGTCCGATATGACTTAACGTTGGAAATTATCCATTATCCAGAAAGATGAATGACACATAAATCTAAGCTTTATGTACCCTGTACTCATTTGAACATCATTTCATTCATCGTCCGATATGACTTAACGTTGGAGGTTTTCTCTTATCCTGAAAGATGAATGTCTGGTAACTCTAAGCTCTATGTACCCTGTACTTATTTGAACATCATTTCATTCATCGTCCGATATGACTCAACGTTGGAGATTTTCCCTTATACTTAAAGATGAATGTCTGGTAACTCTAAGCTCTATGTACCCTGTACTTATTTGAACATCATTTCATTCATCGTCCGGTCTGACTTAACGTTGGAGGTTTTCCCTTATCCTGAAAGATGAATGCCTGGTAACCCTAAGCTCTATGTATCCTGTACTGATTTGAACATCATTTCATTCATCGTCCGATATGACTTAACGTTGCAGGTTTCCTCTTGTCCTAAAATGAATGTCTCGTAGCTCTAAGCTTTATGTACCCTGTACTCATTTGAACATAATTTCTTTCATCGTCCGATATGACTTAACGTTGGAGGTTTTCTCTTATCCTGAAAGATTAATGTCTGGATACTCTAAGCTCTATGTAGAGTAGCCGTATTTTCATAAAAGCTCTGGGTGTTCATTTGGCGAGCCCTTTTTCAATATCCGCTTGCGCCTCATGTATGTCAGTTCCTCCCTCTCTCCCTCACTCCAGCCGTATGCGTCAACCTGTATGCGCAAAAGTCAGTGTGTTTCCTCATCTAGACGAGTGAAGTTGGTTATCACGTGCTTTGTTGGGAATACTAAATCTGTTAAACTTATCAGTTACTTTTGTCTGTGAGTGTTGCAGTGCATAAAAGGGGAGTATTATGGCAGCCAATCGCTCTAAAGTTTATCGCAGAACTGTAAAAGGGCAAGCTAGAGAAATAATAGCTAATGTTTTAAATTTTATGCGACGGGAAGCCTACGGAGCTAATTTTGTAATCCCTGTGAATAAGGTTAATGAGCGTGTTGCAGCCGCAACGGGCGTTTCGCTATCCACGGTTAAGAAAATAAAGAAGGAGATGATTGATATACAGAGCGGTTCAGTCTCTTCATTCGGTACACCAAAGCGAAACAAAAACAGGTCCAAACCATTCACTGATCTCGATGATTTTGATATGTGTGTAGTTCGCAGGACTAAAAATGAATTCTACATCCATGAAAAGCGAGTTCCTACAGTTAAAGCTGTGTTACATAAATTAAGAGAAACAATTAATTACAAAGGTAGAGAGTCAAGCTTGCTCAAAGTGTTCAAGCGTCTGGGATTTCGATGGCGAAACACGCGTCAGAACAGACGCATTCTAATTGAAAAGCATACTGTGACGAGAGCGCTGAAACACCCTGTGAGCAGCTGGCAACGGAAGACAGGGGAGGCTCGGTTAGCCACGCCCTTCCCTCGTTTGTCTTATAGTGGTGACAGCCAGTGGTCGGAAAGAAACATAATTGTGCGTCTGTTTCTGCCCACCTGGTTCCAGAAATTACGGAGTCTGGAACATTCTCCTGGTCACTAGAAACCGGCGATATTCCTATAAAGAGGGTTACAGACAGACGGAGTTAGTCAGTCAGTTGTTGTGTTGTGTTGGTCAATCAGTTGGTTAGTGAGTGTGAGCGAGAAGACAGTCGCAGTTCTTGGTGTAAGAGTTAATCAGTGACGTGTTAATGAACGGAAAGATTGTGCAACGGGACTGTACGAACTGTGTATGAGTATCGGAGTTTATGTCATCGCGAGTACAAGTGAAGTTGCAACGGACGAACTGGTAAATTGCAATTGTGTGCAGCAAGTAATTTTGTGTAATTGGCAAGTGTTAAACTGTAAGTCGGTAGAAATAAAGAACATTGTTGAGTGGTGTAATTGGACTTTTTATTCCACGAACCCACAAAGTCACACTGGTGTCAAGAAGTGGGATAACAACAGTCACACTGGTGTCAGGAAGCGGGAAAACAACATCACCGAACATTACAACAATGGAGGCAGCATTAGAAAAGATTTTAGCGGAACTGAGAGAAATGAAGACGGCAACTGAAAACCTCGCTGCAAAAACAGAAGCGGCAAAGAACAGCCTGGCCGCGAAGCTGGAGACTATAAATGACAACCTCACCGCCGAGTTGAAACAAATGAAGATGGCTAAGGACAACATCACCGGGAAGATGGAAGAAATGAAGGCCGAATTAACAGCGAAGACGGAAACGGCTAACAACAACTTGGCCACGACAATGACCTCAAAGATGGCCGAACTGACAACGGAGATGAGGGCGGCGAACGAGGCTCTCGCCGCAAAGTTTGAGGAACGTTTGGCCGGCGTGAGGGATGACGTCGCGAACCTGGGCAAGCGGAAGGGTCAAGTAGACGACCGCCTTAATGATTTAGAGGAAAAGGCCGACAACATCGCAAAACCCCTCACCCGCCTGACGGAGGAAAACCGGCCTTATGTGTGGACGGAGGACGCCGAAGACGCTTTCCAGCACCCGAAGGGGACCCTGTGCAGTGCTTCAATTTTGGGTTTCCCACAACCGGGTGGCGCCTTCATTGTGGACACCGACGCCAGCGACCATTGCATTGGAGGTGTCCTATCGCAGATCCAGGACGGCCACGAGCGCACAAGAGTGGAAGAGGAGGAGCGTGCCGCAGCAGTCCGAGTAGTTGTGGCAGTGCCTGCTGAAGGCTGGGATAGCGCAGGCCTGAGGAGGGAGCAGCTGGCGGACGCAGACTTGGGGCCACTCTTGAGGGAAGTGGACGCAGGGACGAGACCTACCTGGGAGGACATCGCACCGAGGAGCGCCACCTACAAGTCGCACTGGGCCCAATGGGACTCGTTGAAGACCAGAGAGGGCGTGCTGTTCCGGGTATGGGAGTCACCCGATGGGAAGGCGCAGAGAGGACAGTTGGTACTTCCCCGGAGTAAGGTCCCGGAAGTCTTGGAGGAAGTGCACGCCGGTACTTCAGGAGGACACCTGGGAGCGAACCGAATGATTCACAAACTACGGCAGCGCTACTTCTGGCTCAGACTTCGGGCAGATGCTGGTGGTACACCTGGACCGCCTCGCACGCTACGATGGGGCTGTTCGAGACGAACAGCTTTGAGGAGGGAGCAGTGTGACGAGAGCGCTGAAACACCCTGTGAGCAGCTGGCAACGGAAGACAGGGGAGGCTCGGTTAGCCACGCCCTTCCCTCGTTTGTCTTATAGTGGTGACAGCCAGTGGTCGGAAAGAAACATAATTGTGCGTCTGTTTCTGCCCACCTGGTTCCAGAAATTACGGAGTCTGGAACATTCTCCTGGTCACTAGAAACCGGCGATATTCCTATAAAGAGGGTTACAGACAGACGGAGTTAGTCAGTCAGTTGTTGTGTTGTGTTGGTCAATCAGTTGGTTAGTGAGTGTGAGCGAGAAGACAGTCGCAGTTCTTGGTGTAAGAGTTAATCAGTGACGTGTTAATGAACGGAAAGATTGTGCAACGGGACTGTACGAACTGTGTATGAGTATCGGAGTTTATGTCATCGCGAGTACAAGTGAAGTTGCAACGGACGAACTGGTAAATTGTAATTGTGTGCAGCAAGTAATTTTGTGTAATTGGCAAGTGTTAAACTGTAAGTCGGTAGAAATAAAGAACATTGTTGAGTGGTGTAATTGGACTTTTTATTCCACGAACCCACAAAGTCACAATACCATAAGAAGTGCTCGTGTTACATTTTTACGTGCTATAACAAAATACCGACAGGAAGGTCGTCCTATTGTCTACAGCGACGAGACATATATACACAGTTCGCACACAAAGAAGAAAGCTTGGTCTGACGATAGTACACAGGGTTATATGGCACCTACCTCCAAAGGACAAAGATTAATTATTGTGAATGCAGGAACAGAAAAGGGTTTCATTCCCAATGCGCAATTGATCTTTAAATCAAACACAAAAAGGGGAGACTATCATAGGGAAATGAACAGCGAAAATTATTTGAAATGGGTTAAAGAAAAACTAAAGCCCAATCTTCCAGAAAAGTCTGTTCTTGTGATAGACAACGCTTCATATCACAATGTTACCAGAGAAAAATGCCCCACAGCGAACACAAAAAAGCAGGATATGCAAGACTGGTTGGTTAAGCATAGCATTCCGTTCGGAAGCCATATTGTAATATCCCTCGCTGCCAGGCACTATCCGGGATCTTAATTTTTACTGAATGCTGAAAAACGTATTGCATTTACATCAAAAACTGTTACCATTTTTGAGCTGGCGAACGAGAACACATTACTCGGGGGTTTCACTCAGAGGCTTAATATACAATTCAGAACAATATTAAAGACACTTTCACAATCACTATTTATATTTATTATACCTTAAATAATCTTTTACAGTGTCCAGCGTCGTCCATCTCCTCGGTTGTCCACAATATGCTGAAAGCGGAACTATATGATCTTATAAAGTTGCATAAGCCAAAACATAATAAATATATTGTGGATGCAATTTTAGAAGAAGATGGGCACGTAGTTCTCCGCTTACCACCGTACCATCCCGACCTGAATGCCATAGAAAAAATTTGGGCAAATGTAAAAGAACGGGTTGCGCTTTGCAATGTGAGCTTCAACACGGAAGACGTATGGCGTTTGTGCGAACAGCGATTTGGTGAAATAGGAGAAGCAGAATGGGGTCCAGTTTGCCGGCATGTTCACCAAGTGGAAGAGAAATATATAAAAACTGAGGGTCTCCTAGAAACAGAGGTGGAAAAGCTAACGATCACTGTTAATGACGACAGTAGCAGCAGTGATTCGGAAAGTGAGTACTCAGCAACGTCTGAATATAAGTGCAGCAGCAGAGCCGAGAGGTACGTTTTCGAGGGATGTGCAGACGACATGCTGGACGGCATCGAGGAACTTCCCCAATCACCTCCCACATAAGCCACGCCCATCGGTGGTGAGACTCGCTCCTAAGGTAAGCAATGCATTATGCCAGGGTTTTTACGGAAGTAATCTAACTCTACCATGTACTCATTTGAACATCATTTCGTTCATCGTCCGATACGAATTAACGTTGGAGATTTTCCCTTATCCTGAAAGATGAATATCTGTTGAATCTAAGCTCTATGTACCCTGTACTCATTTGAACATAATTTCGTTCATCCTCCGATAAGACTTAACGCTGGAGGCCTTCTCTCATCCTGAAAGATGAATGTCTGGTGACTCTGAGCTCTATGTACCCTGTACTCATTTGAACATAATTTTATTGATATTCTGATAAGAATTAACGTTGAAGATTTTCCTTTGTTCCGAAAGATGAATTTTTGGTAACTGTAAGCTCTACGTGCCCTGTACTCATTAGAACGTAATTTCATTCATCGTCTAATATGACCTAATTTTGAAGGAAATAAATAAAATGGTCGATAATAATAAAGAGTTGGCAAAGCTAGCAGAGAAAATAAAAACTTGACAATCGTGTTCACCACCTGTATTGCTATACGTAAACCTGTATTCACAGTCAACAGGAAGTAAATGGATGTCATCTAGTAACAACTAAAGCCACGGAAAAGGCCCAAACCTTGATCTAAAATGCCCCTGCAGGCCTGTTAACGTTTGTCCGCTATTGGATTGTTTTCGAATGCCGGAAATTAATATCTCACGGCGAGCACTAATTGCTATGGAACTGAGGTCACGTGACGGGGTCGGAGTGCACGTGGATGGCATACTGATGGCGCTACTGCAGCACGTGCTTGAAGATTAATCGCCCATTTGGCGAGAAGGCCATTATGACGCATTACACGAGTGTTTGTACGGCCGGGTCAGAAAGAAACAGCGTGGTCATTCTATTATCTCTGTCACATTACACCATCTTCTCTAAACATTCTACTTTACTAATTCTACAAGCCGCTCTGTTTTTAGGGTCTGTGCATGCAATAAGAAAGTTTTTAAAGACACAATGACGTTGTTTGTGTGTTTCTATAATATTCCTACCAATCTATGATTATAAACTCAAGCACAACGTTAAGTTTGTAACTTGAAAAATTCGATGAATTCTTTCACACCTAAAATTTTCGAAACCACTACACGTCATTACCAAGCAACATACTGACTTGTGAACTCCCTGACTTCTGTGTCATTTATTTATAGAATAATTAGTCTACCAGACAGAAATATAGGTACACATATCTGTTTAATTACAAACAATTTCAATAGATGCTAACTTTTGCATTTTACCAAAACCTCGCTGAAATTTTCTGAGATAGAATTTGGCTTAAAGTAAATTAAAAAGAGAGAGAAAAAGAAAATTTTACCACGTGGAGTAGCCCTTTCAGCGAACTGTCGTATATATAGCATCTGCAAAATAAAAAAGTATGTTAGTCGAACCTTTCAACTAAAAACATTTGTCAATCACTTAAATTCTACTGTATTCCCCTGCAACCACAATAAAATAATGTTTATCCTGAAGTGGATTGAGCAATAAGTGTTTGTACAAGAGTAGAGAAGTCATGTATATAAAACATTTGAGTATCACTTAAAGTCTACTGTATTCTCTTGTAACTAAAATAAGATAAAGTTTATCTTGAAGTAGATAGAGCAATAAGTGTTTGTACAAGAGTAGAGAAAGTCATGTATATAAAGCATTTGACTATCACTTAAAGTCTACTGTATTCTCTTGTAACTAAAATAAGATAATGTTTATCTTGAACTAGATAGAGCAATAAGTGTTTGTACAAGAGTAGAGAAAGACATGTATATAAAGCATTTGACTATCACTTAAAGTCTACTGTATTCTCTTGTAACTAAAATAAGATAATGTTTATCTTGAAGTAGATAGAGCAATAAGTGTTTGTACAAGAGTAGAGAAAGTCATGTATATAAAGCATTTGACTATCACTTAAACTCTACTGTATTCTCTTGTAACTAAAATAAGATAATGTTTATCTTGAACTAGATAGAGCAATAAGTGTTTGTACAAGAGTAGAGAAAGTCATGTATATAAAACATTTGACTATCACTTAAAGTCTACTGTATTCTCTTGTAACTAAAATAAGATAATGTTTATCTTGAAGTAGATAGAGCAATAAGTGTTTGTACAAGAGTAGAGAAAGTCATGTATATAAAGCATTTGACTATCACTTAAAGTCTACTGTATTCTCTTGTAACTAAAATAAGATAATGTTTATCTTGAACTAGATAGAGCAATAAGTGTTTGTACAAGAGTAGAGAAAGACATGTATATAAAGCATTTGACTATCACTTAAAGTCTACTGTATTCTCTTGTAACTAAAATAAGATAATGTTTATCTTGAAGTAGATAGAGCAATAAGTGTTTGTACAAGAGTAGAGAAAGTCATGTATATAAAGCATTTGACTATCACTTAAACTCTACTGTATTCTCTTGTAACTAAAATAAGATAATGTTTATCTTGAACTAGATAGAGCAATAAGTGTTTGTACAAGAGTAGAGAAAGTCATGTATATAAAACATTTGACTATCACTTAAAGTCTACTGTATTCTCTTGTAACTAAAATAAGATAATGTTTATCTTGAAGTAGATAGAGCAATAAGTGTTTGTACAAGAGTAGAGAAAGTCATGTATATAAAGCATTTGACTATCACTTAAAGTCTACTGTATTCTCTTGTAACTAAAATAAGATAATGTTTATCTTGAACTAGATAGAGCAATAAGTGTTTGTACAAGAGTAGAGAAAGACATGTATATAAAGCATTTGACTATCACTTAAAGTCTACTGTATTCTCTTGTAACTAAAATAAGATAATGTTTATCTTGAAGTAGATAGAGCAATAAGTGTTTGTACAAGAGTAGAGAAAGTCATGTATATAAAGCATTTGACTATCACTTAAACTCTACTGTATTCTCTTGTAACTAAAATAAGATAATGTTTATCTTGAACTAGATAGAGCAATAAGTGTTTGTACAAGAGTAGAGAAAGTCATGTATATAAAACATTTGACTATCACTTAAAGTCTACTGTATTCTCTTGTAACTAAAATAAGATAATGTTTATCTTGAAGTAGATAGAGCAATAAGTGTTTGTACAAGATTAGAGAAAGTCATGTATATAAAGCATTTGACTATCACTTAAACTCTACTGTATTCTCTTGTAACTAAAATAAGATAATGTTTATCTTGAACTAGATAGAGCAATAAGTGTTTGTACAAGAGTAGAGAAAGACATGTATATAAAGCATTTGACTATCACTTAAAGTCTACTGTAGTCCCTTGTAACTACAATCAGATAATGTTTATCTTGAACTAGATAGAGCAATAAGTGTTTGTACAAGAGTAGTGAAAGTCATGTATATAAAACATTTGACTATCACTTAAAGTCTACTGTATTCCCTTGTAACTACAATAAGATAATGTTTATCTTGAAGTAGATAGAGCAGTAAGTGTTTGTACAAGAGTAGGGAAAGTCATGTATATAAAACATTTGACTATCACTTAAAGTCTACTGTATTCCCTTGTAGCTAAAATAAGATAATATTTATCTTGAAGGAGCTGTTGAAGTAGGTAATGCAATACGTTTATATAAGGGAACTTTGTACAGGAGTAAATAGTATTCTTATAAATATGCGCATTAGAGAATGCTAAATCTTCGTTCTCTAGATGTTAAGTCCCATCCACTCAAATATGATATCTACATATGTACGGTGATTTATACATACGACGTGAGTCTGTCTGTGGTCTTTAAGAATTTTACTGGAAGCACCCTCGAAAACTCTGAAGCACATTTATCTGAAGCCCAGCTACTTGAAGATGTCTAATAAATACACCATTAGAGAAAGTTAATAACACTTGAAAGCTCCCCTTCAATCTTATAATTGACGTCAGTTTACTTCCCCAATTATATCTTGCGAGATGAGACGAGTTATAGGTTTTCTCAACTTTCATAATATATCCAACAACTTTCCTTACAGGAGCATCGATAAGAGTCACAAATTATGGTTTTAGATAACTTATAAAGTATAAGATCACAAACATTGAAGCAACTTTACAATATTCCTGGACTTGTTAGCAATAGTAATAGAAAAACTTGCATTTCATCAACAAGTGTAGCTTAACATACCTGTTGAATCTCTTGGTAAACTAGGAAAGTATATTTCTGTTGTTAAGTCCTTAACAACTGTAAATAGTAAAGATGTGGGACGTGAAAGCAGCTCTTGTTGATTTGCTATATTTAAAACCGTCTAAATGGCATTCGTAATAGAGTACGTACTATGTGGAGAAATAATTTTGTGGAGCTATCAGACGGAGGTATAGACTGTCGAAACAAGTTGCTATGAAGGTTACTGCGGAAGTACAAGAGAGGTTAGAACATGCATCAAAAGGAATATGTCGATCTCGCCTTTGCTTAAAGTATTAATAAATTTGCGATCTTATAATTCACTGAATTGTGTGGTGAATACACTGTCCATCCCCATCTTGAAACGTGCAAGTCACTCGTCACTTGTCTCTTTTGCACCTCATTTTAAATTTAAGTAATATATATGTTCCTACATGTTCACATTCCACTGACAATACATTCGTCAATGTAGCTTTCTGAAATGAAAATCAAATTAACCTAGAAACGACTAGCCAACATCGATTGTCTCATATTAGCAGCTGGCCTTGGTCTAAGTAGCTGTATATTCCAGAAAATAACATTACAAATAATTTTACTATTTTATTATAGTTTAATTAAGAAAATAGTAAGTCTTTTTAATGATTAGGGCAAGTTTTGGATAAAACATTGTATGGTACAAGACTTATTTATACACTCGCGGATATTAACAAACCTTCCAGTCGTCGATATAATATGTCTTGATTCTCTACTACCAGAAATAATTGTTTTATTTGTATAGCTTCCTGTTACCTCTTTGTATATGTAGGGGGCGTTGACTTGAAAAACAACTGATGGTGTTATTGCTGTAGGGTTTCTTAAAGTTGATTTTTATCAGTTTAAACTTTAAGGTGAGACGGTATTTAGTATCTCCACAGTGCTATGTCGATGATTTTGTGTGCACATTACTAAGAAAGTATTACTGGTATGTATATGAAAGTTTTCAGGCATGTTCTTAAAATCTTTATCATTAATAATATAATTTGAACAATTTGTACTGATAATTTGTTAGTTGTTGTAAGAATTAAAGCACTGAAATTTCAGATAATTGTTTTTAAACAAGTATTATGCATCTCATAGAAAGGTGCCTCCTTATTCTTATGAGTTTCCTTAATACTTACCAAAATTTAATATGTAATAAGTTTTTTAAAAAGTGTTACGGAACCTGAAAAAAATATGAAACTGAGAAAAATAGATTTAAAGCTTGTATTATTGATTACTGACTTCTCACACAAGACAGAATATACTTGCTGCATGGTGTTGACCCTCTGTATTCTCACTTATTCTTTTCAAGTTGGTCTTCATTTGTCTTGCCTTCTTGGTCAGTTCTTCAACTATTTTATCTGCTTTCAGGACTCGCAGCTCATCAATTTCTGTATATGACATAATGATTAGCACATTTATTGTGTGAACTGGTCCTACTAACCTCAATATTACATGTGGTTTCATTGTCTACTGTATTTATACTTTCTACATTTACTTTTCTATGTTTAATAAAACGATTGCCCATAAACTTTCTCTTTCAACATATTTTTGGCCTAACCATATCATATATTCACCAATAACTAGTACAACATATTATTGAGAACAAATAACTGTTCACATACACAAAAACAAAAGAGCAACTAGCTTCATTAGAATTACGTGGTACCACCAGAAAGCTTGAAGGATCCCTTACAAAACAAGGCTTGGTTCAGAATTATCTGTTGAGTATTACAGAAGTTAAGATGGTTTTTCTGAAAGCTTACGAAAAGGGGCGTGGAAAAAACATAACCCCCATTAATATAATTAGCAAATTAGGTATAAAATATGGCTCCAATTAACTTTTAACTATATATTTGTAAGCTAGAGGGATGCCATGATAATAACATGTAAAAATTAAAAAAAAAAGTGAACTTTAACCCCAAGTGCAGTACCTTCGCAGATTAAACACGTTCAGTTGAGGTCCATTGGGCTCCAACTTCTTTACGAGATCTTATTTTTTTCGGTTATAGTTCATGATTCGAAACCAAATGTAACAGCGAACTTCTTGTGTTTCTTCTCTAATTTTATTTGTTCAATTATTCCACATATACTAAGTTTGTCCGGTGTTTGCTGGTGGTGGAAGGCCTTGAAGCCACCACGTGCCAGCAGATACTGAAGCTAATTTAGGCGGCTAACCACAGCGGTATACCCAACAGTCCGTGAAATGCGGAACCAACTGCCACAGCAACCCACGCGCAAGTCTCTCTCTTCCTGAGAGCGAGGCTCGAACATCCGTCCCTCAGCAAGCGTTAATATTACCCTATGTCGTATTAATCCATTCCTGAACCCAAAATAAAAAACTCAAATGCGGCGGGAGATCGTGGGTACTGGCCACATCTGACATAAAACAAGAAACATACGAGGGCTATCCAGAAAGTAGATTGCGTTTTGGAATAAAAAGTAAACAAAGTATAGGAAACAAATTTTATTATATACAGATGAAAGCCACACTCAAATACTACTTTTCGACATAGTCACCATTCAAATTAAGGCATTTATCGTAGCGATGTACGAGCTTGGAAATTCCTTCGTCGAAAAATTCGGCCGCCTGCGCCTTCAACCACTTCGTTACCTCTACTTGCAGCTGTGCGTCGTCATCAAAACGCTGCATAGCCAGCCACTTCTTCATTGCTGGGAATAGGTGGAAGTCGCTCGGTGCCAGGTCGGGACTGTACGGCGGATGAGGAAACAACTCCCACTTAAAAGATTCAAGAACTTCACGAGTGACATTTGCCGTGCGGGGCCGGGCGTTGTAGTGAATCAACAAGATCTTAGAGCTCAACATTCCTCTGCGCTTGTTTTGAATGGCTCTTCTGAGTTTTTGGAGAGTTTGGCAATACCTTTGAGAGTTTATTGTAGTGCCTCTTTCCAGGAAGTCCACCAAAATCACACCTTTCCTGTCCCAAAAAAACAGTCGCCATCATCTTCCTTGCCGACATTGTTTGCATGCATTTCTTGGGTTTTTGGGGAGAACTTGTGTGCCCCCACTGCATTGATTGCAATTTCGTTTCACAGTTCACGTGTTTCACCCATGTTTCGTCACCAGTAACGATGCAATCGAGTAAAGAGTCACCATCCTTATGGTAAACGTCCAAAAAGTTCAACGCTGCAGCCATTCGCTGATTTTTGTGGTCCTCTGTCAAGATTTTTGGAATCCATCTTGCACAAAACTTGTGGTAACCAAGCTTTTCGCTGATGATTTCGTGCAACAAACTTCGCGAAATTTGTGGAAAACTCAAAGAAAGTTCCGTTATTGTGAACCTTCGATTTTCACGGACTTTAGCATCGACTTTTTCGACAAGTTCGGCAGTCACTATGCTGGGTCTCCCACTTCGATCTTCGTCGTGAACATTGGTTCGGCCATTTTTAAATCTGATGACCCACTGACGCACTCCACCTTCAGTGATAATGTTGCCCCCATACACTTCACAAAGCTGCCGATAGATTTCTATCGGTTTACAGTTTTTTGCAGTCAGAAACCTTATTACTGCACGCACCTCGCAGCTCGCGGGATTTTCAATTAACGCAGACATTTCAAACCGTCACAGTATCTGAACGGAGCACAGCACGAACCTCTCACTAGCACGGCTAGATGCCGACTGAGCTGCGCAACGCTCTGACCCCAAGATGGCCGCGCTAGCCCCGCCCCTAGCGGAAACAGACGAAAACGTAATCTACTTTCTGGATAGCCCTCGTATAAGGCAAATATGCAACTAACGTCATCCGACATGCACCACAATGAATTGTGTACACTTATAGAGAAGTTAATGATGCCTTAATCCCGAAATACACACTCCACATATTTGCTAAAAACGAGGCGTATCCGAAAAATAAGGTCTCCAAGGCGCTGGAACCTGAGGAACGCTATTACACGAGATCCAGCAACACTGGTATGTAGCTTGGTTTCACCCTTTCAAATCCCCACCACAATGAACCGGGCGTAGCCCTTAGTCTTGGCTGGACAGCCATTTGCGATGGAGCTTCCTATCACTTCCACCGCCAAGTGTGAGTTGCGTGCAGTGATCCGTTTTTTGAGTGACAAGGGCACTACCCCCCCCCCGCTGATATTCATCTTCAGTTATGCGAAGTCTATGGGCCACAGTATAGTGTCACCCAATTATCGGAAAGCCAGACCAACGACAGCTGAGAAGGGACCAGAGACATACGTGCCACACCCACTCATCTATCTCAGTCACTGAGGGGTTGATTAGGGAAGTGTCACTTGTCCCTGGCCGCCTCTTTCCCCTTTCCCTGTCCTCTGGAATCTTCGCGGTGATTCACTGATACCAGAGACTTCTAGAAAACAGTGGTATTCCTATAAAAAGGGCTGCAATGAGTGAGGACAGTCAGTTCTTGGCGAGCAGCGTAAGAGTGCAGTGCTAGTGTACGGACGAGAAGACTGTGTACGTGCATCGGAGGATTGTACGTAATCGCGAGTGCAAGTGGAATTGTAACGGACGAACTGGTGAATCGTAATTGTGTGCATTACGTAATTCTGTGTAATTGGCAAGTGTTTAGCTGTAAGTCGGTGGAAATAAAGAACATTTTTGAGTGGTACAATTGGACTTTTCATTTCACGAACCCACAAAGTCACAATATGGACGTCAAAAACGTGCGAAAGTATCTCAGAGTGTTCAAAGACGGAGGTAGAGACGTCCATGACGAAGAGAGTTCTGGTCAGCCTTCAGTTTCAGCTGAAAAAATTAGAAAAGTGGAGCAAGAAATGCTTAAAAATCGGCGTGTGACAGTTGACGAGCTGTGTGAACTTATCCCTCAAGTCAGTAAGACTACGATTGACAAGATTTTGACCGAATATTTGCATTATCGCAAGGTGTGTGCGAGGTGGGTCCCCAAAATATTCACCGAAGACCATAAATGGCAACGTGTTGAAGCGGCCCACCGATTCCTGGAGCGCTATGCAGAAAAGGGCGAGAAATTGTTGGATTCAACAGTCACTGGCGATGAAACCTGGGTGCACTGCACAACTTCAGAAACTAAAGAACGTTCTCGTCAGTTGCGGCATTCGAATTCGCCGAAGCTGCGAAAGTTCAGACATTTTCTGCTGGCAAAGTGATTGCCAGTGTGTTCTGGGAGAGAAAATATGTATTGCTCTGTGAGTTTATGTCTACCAGCACAACGATAAACGCAGCTAGCTACTGCGCCATTCAAAATCGAAGGAGAGGAATGCTGATGAAGGGAGTGATCTTTCATCACGACAACGCGCGTCCCCATACTGCACGTGCAACGGTTTATCTCCTGGCCCAGTTCGGATGGGACAGTCCAGACTTAGTACCTAGTGATTATCATCTGTTTCCTAAGTTGAAGTCACACCTGGGTGGAACACATTTCCAGACCGATGGTGATTTGAAAAACGAGGTTGAGCGCTACCTGTGCAACTTGGCGGGAGAGTGCTATGACAAGGGTGTGCAAAAACTACCACAGCGCATGCAAAAGTGCATCGATCGTAATAGTGATCACGTTGAAAAGACAGCTGTATGTTACACCTTTCCATCAATGCAACATTCATTGACAATGAACATGTTATCTATATTAAATAAAACTGTAGACCTTATTTTACGAACAAGCCTCGTATATCATACAGGAAGGCATTTACGCAGCTAACATCATCTGCCATAATGACTATCTGCACACTTAAAGGATATTCTACAATTTCATGATCCCGAAATAACATCCGCTAAAAATTCGCTAAAATTCCGAATGGATATTAAGCTCCAGGCCTCACATTCAGATGACACCATTGCGCCACTTTGACAGATAGCATCATATCGCCTAGCTATAGACTAGCTAGTATCCATCGTTACAGGTCAATAGCTTGTTTAGTTTTCTAATGACAGCATTTTGTAGAACATTGTAGAGGTTTCAAAAATTGGTGGATTTGGAAAAACGAGGAGTGATTGGATACCTTCATTTGAAAGGCTTAACGACTAAAGAACTCAAGGAGCAAATGGCCAGTACATTGAAACACTATGTCCCTGCATATACAATGATTAAAGGGTGGATTGTAGAGTTTAAAATGGGACCTACGAGTACTAGTGATGAGCCTCGCACTGGACATCCTGTGGAAGTCACAACTACAGAGATAATTGAAGGACCCTGTCCCTTCATATAAAATAATTAAAAGGTAGGTTGCAGAGTTTAAAATGGGACGTACGAGTACTAGTGATGAGACTCGCTCTGGACGTACTGTGGAAGTCACAACTACAGATAGCATTGAAAGACTCTGTCCCTTCATATACAATAATTAAAAGGTTGGTTGTAGAGTTTAAAATGTGACGTACGAGCACTAATGATGAGCCTCGCTCTGGACGTCCTGTGGAAGTCAGAACTACAGAGATTATTGAAAGACTCTCTCCCTTCATATAAAATAATTAAAAGGTTGGTTGCAGAGTTTAAAATGGGACGTACGAGTACTAGTGACGAGACTCGCTCTGGACGTACTGTGGAAGTCACAACTACAGAGATTATTGAAAGACTCCGTCCCTTCATATAAAATAATTAAAATGTTGGTTGCAGAGTTTAAAATGGGACGTACGAGTACTAGTGATGAGACTCGCTCTGGACGTACTGTGGAAGTCACAACTACAGGGATTATTGAAAGACTCTGTCCCTTCATATAAAATAATTAAAAGGTTGGTTGCAGAGTTTAAAATGGGACGTACGAGTACTAGTGATGAGACTCGCTCTGGACGTACTGTGGAAGTCACAACTACAGAGATTATTGAAAGACTCTGTCCCTTCATATAAAATAATTAAAAGGTTGGTTGCAGAGTTTAAAATGGGACGTACGAGTACTAGTGATGAGACTCGCTCTGGACGTACTGTGGAAGTCACAACTACAGAGATTATTGAAAGACTCTGTCCCTTCATATAAAATAATTAAAAGGTTGGTTGCAGAGTTTAAAATGGGTCGTACGAGTACTAGTCATGAGCCTCGCTCTGGACATCCTGTGGAACTCACAACTACAGAAATCATTGAAAGACTCTGTCCCTTCATATACAATGATTACAAGGTTGGTTGTAGAGTTTAAAGTGGGACGTACGAGTACTAGTGATGAGCCTCGCACTGGAAGTCCTATGGAAGTCACAACCACAGAGATCATTGAAAGACTCTGTCCCTTCATATACAATGATTACAAGGTTGGTTGTACAGTTTAAAATGGGACGTACGAGTATTAATGATGGGCCTCGCTCTGGACGTCCTGTGGAAGTCACAACTCCAGAGATCATTGAAAGACTCTGTCCCTTCATATACAATAATTAAAAGGTTGGTTGTAGAGCTTAAAATGGGACGTACGAGTACTAGTGATGAGCCTCGCTCTGGATGTCCTGTGGAAGTCACAACTACAGAGATCATTGAAAGACTGTCCCTTCATATACAATGATTAAAAGGTGGGTTGTAGAGTTTAAAATGGGACGTACGAGTACTAGTGATGAGCCTCGCTCTGGACGTTCTGTGGAAGTCACAACTACAGAGATCATTGAAAGACACTGTCACTTCATATAGAATAATTAAAAGTTGGGTTGTATAGTTTAAAATGTGACGTACGAGTACTAGTGATGAGCCTCGCTCTGGACGTCCCGTGGATGTCACAGCTCCAGAGAAATTAAAAGACCCTGTCCCTCCATATACAATAATTAAAAGGTGGGTTGTAGAGTTTAAAATGTGACGTACGAGTACTAGTGATGAGCCCCGCTCTGGACGTCCTGTGGAAGTCACAACTACAGAGATCATTGAAAGACTCTGTCCCTTCATATACAATGATTAAAAGGTGGGTTGTAGAGTTTAAAATGGGAAGTACGAGTACTAGTGATGAGCCTCGCTCTGGAAGTCCTGTGGAAGTCACAACTACAGAGATGATTGAAAGGCTCTGTCCCTTCATATAGAATGATTAAAAGGTGGGTTGTAGAGTTTAAAATGGGACGTACGAGTACTAGTGATTAGTCTTGCTCTGGAGTCCTGTGGAAGTCACAACTCCAGAGAAATTGAAAGACCCTGTCCGGCCATATACAATAATTAAAAGGTGGGTTGTAGAGTTTAAAATGGGACATACGAGCACTAGTGATGAGCCTCGCTCTGGACGTCCTGTGGAAGTCACAACCACAGAGATCATTGAAAGACTCTGTCCCTTCATATACAATGATTACAAGGTTGGTTATACAGTTTAAAATGGGACGTACGAGTACTAGTGGTGAGCCTCACTCTGGATGTCCTGTGGAAGTCACAACTACAGAGATCATTGAAAGACTCTGTCCCTTCATATACCATGATTAAAAGGTGGGTTGTAGAGTTTAAAATGGGACGTACGAGTACTAGTGATGAGCCTCGCTCTGGACGTCCTGTGGAAGTTACAACTACAGAGATCATTGAAAGACTCTGTCCCTTCATATACAATAATTAAAAGGTGGGTTGTATAGTTTAAAATGTGACGTACGAGTAGTAGTGATGAGTCTAGCTCTCTTCCTCCTGTGGAAGTCACAACTCCAGAGATCATTGAAAGACTCTGTCCCTTCATATGAAATAATTAAAAGGTTGGTTGCAGAGCTTAAAATGGATCGTACGAGTACTAGTGATGAGCCTCGCTCTGGCCGTCCTGTGGAAATCACAACTCCAGAGATCATTGAAGGACTCTGTCCCTTCATATACAATGATTCAAAGGTGGGTTGTAGAGTTTAAAATGGGACGTACGAGTACTAGTGATGAGCCTCGCTCTGGACGTCCTGTGGAAGTCACAACTACAGATATCATTGTAAAAGTTCATTGTTAATTACTGGAAGACTGCAGATTAAAGCTGTTTGTGATAGCAGAGTCTGTAAGAATATCAAAATAAGGTGTAGGTGGGACTTTAAGTAATGTTTTAGGCTTTCGCAAGGTCTGTGCAAGATGGTCGTTACCTGATTAAAAGTTCCCAAGAAAAACTGTTTCTGTTAAGAATTTTGGAACTCTACCATAAAAATCCCAGTGAAATTTTGAGGCGGTTTATTACCATGGGTGAAACCTGGATACATCACTATACTCCAGAAAGTAAATGACAGTCAAAACGTGGATTGCGTCTGGTGAACCTACTACAAAAAAGGTAAAGTAAATTTTGTCGGCTATCAAAGTTATGACAAATGTTTCCTGAGATGCACATGGAAAAATTTTTATTGATTACCTGGAAAATGGTAAAAGTATCAATGTTGACTGCTAGGCAAGATTACTGCAACGTTAGAGTGATGACGTGAAAAGAAGATGACTTCATTTGGCAAAGAAAATGATCTTGGTACTTCACGACAAAACTCTGGCCCATCTTTCAGTCATTTCAATGGGAAAGGTTTGAAAATTGAGGTTCCAATTGCTTGAACATCCACACTATTCGCCAAATCTAGCACCCAGTGGGATTAGGATTGAGATTTCATTTCGGAGAGAATTCGGTACGTAGGTTACCAATCTGGGCCCCTTATTCCTATGACCCTAGTGGGGGCAACCTCGGGTGGAAGGACGAGGCGTAGGAGATAGTGTACGGCCGTCCCAAGGACCTTACCGTAGGGGAGGGGATCCGTCCCCTTCAGCTGCCAAGGTGCGGCCGCTGCGGACCCTTAGCACTCGTGGTATCTCTGACGTTACTAGAGGAACCTCGGGCCGAACTGCCGAGCCTCTCCCGTCGGGGAGTTGTTCGTATTTGGTTGCACTCGAGGGGGCAGTGTGTTCCCGACACCCACGGGGAATTGGCTACCTCCGGCCAGGCTACGGTCGCCCGGAAGGTGTAGAGGATAGCCCAATAAGCCCCGGGCGCTAGCCTTCAGAGCTAGTGGAAAGTGTGCTACATCACCAAGGTTTTTCGGTGTACCTCTGCAGGGCTGACGCACGTAAGTGGCGTATCCACTTCCATCCCGTCTTGACGTTCTAGTCGATGGGAGTCTTTTAAAGATCATGGAACAAGCCCCGGAGTACCCCTCGCTCCCAGGTTGAAGGAGCCCCGGGTCGTTGGTCCTACTGGTCCAGGACTAATGGGAGTGGAACCTCCGCAATAAACAAAAGTACCAAAGAGCTATTACAGTACAGAGGGCAGGGTCACTACAGTTTACCTGGATATAGTCTTCCCCCGACAGGCCAGGACGACGAACTCACTCCCCTACAGCGGGACGGCAACGAGCCCAGGAGCCGAGCGATAGTGGTCCCAGGCAGGCGATCCGAGCCCCAAATGTCCCTGGCTGGCGGTCACGAAATAGTCCCAGGAGCCCAGTCCTAATGGTACCAGGCAGGCGATCCGAGCCCCAAATGTCCCTGGCTGGCGGTCACGAAATGGTCCCAGGAGCCCAGTCCTAATGGTACCAGACAGGTGATCCGAGCCCCAAATGTCCCTGGCTGGCGGTCACGAAATGGTCCCAGGAGCCCAGTCCTAATGATACCAGGCAGGCGATCCGAGCCCCAAATGTCCCTGGCTGGCGGTCACGAAATGGTCCCAGGAGCCCAGTCCTAATGGTACCAGACAGGTGATCCGAGCTCCAAATGTCCCTGGCTGGCGGTCAAGAAATGGTCCCAGGAGCCCAGTGCTAATGGTACCAGGCAGGCGATCCGAGCCCCAAATGTCCCTGGCTGGCGGTCACGAAATGGTCCCAGGAGCCCAGTCCTAATGATACCAGGCAGGCGATCCGAGCCCCAAATGTCCCTGGCTGGCGGTCACGAAATGGTCCCAGGAGCCCAGTCCTAATGGTATCAGACAGGTGATCCGAGCCCCAAATGTCCCTGGCTGGCGGTCACGAAATGGTCCCAGGAGCCCAGTCCTAATGATAACAGGCAGGCGATCCGAGCCCCAAATGTCCCTGGCTGGCGGTCACGAAATGTTCCCAGGAGCCCAGTCCTAATGATACCAGGCAGGTGATCCGAGCCCCAAATGTCCCTGGCTGGCGGTCACGAAATGTTCCCAGGAACCCAGTCCTAATGGTACCAGGCAGGCGATCCGAGCCCCAAATGTCCCTGGCTGGCGGTCATGAAATGGTCCCAGGAGCCCAGTCCTAATGGTACAAGGCAGGCGATCCGAGCCCCAAATGTCCCTGGCTGGCGGTCACGAAATGTTCCCAGGATCCCAGTCGTAATGGTACCAGGCAGGCGATCCGAGCCCCAAATGTCCCTGGCTGGCGGTCACGAAATGGTCCCAGGAGCCCAGTCCTAATGGTATCAGACAGGTGATCCGAGCCCCAAATGTCCCTGGCTGGCGGTCACGAAATGGTCCCAGGAGCCCAGTCCTAATGATACCAGGCAGGCGATCCGAGCCCCAAATGTCCCTGGCTGGCGGTCACGAAATGTTCCCAGGAGCCCAGTCCTAATGATACCAGGCAGGTGATCCGAGCCCCAAATGTCCCTGGCTGGCGGTCACGAAATGTTCCCAGGAACCCAGTCCTAATGGTACCAGGCAGGCGATCCGAGCCCCAAATGTCCCTGGCTGGCGGTCATGAAATGGTCCCAGGAGCCCAGTCCTAATGGTACAAGGCAGGCGATCCGAGCCCCAAATGTCCCTGGCTGGCGGTCACGAAATGTTCCCAGGATCCCAGTCGTAATGGTACCAGGCAGGCGATCCGAGCCCCAAATGTCCCTGGCTGGCGGTCACGAAATGTTCCCAGGAACCCAGTCCTAATGGTACCAGGCAGGCGATCCGAGCCCCAAATGTCCCTGGCTGGCGGTCATGAAATGGTCCCAGGATCCCAGTCCTAATGATACCAGGCAGGCGATTCGAGCCCCAAATGTCCCTGGCTGGCGTTCACGAAATGTTCCCAGGAGCCCAGTCCTAATGGTGCAGCAGGCGATCCGAGCCCCAAATGTCCCTGGCTGGCGGTCACGAAATGGTCCCAGGAGCCCGGTCCTAATGGTTCCAAGGCAGGCGATCCGAGCCCTAAAGGTCCCTGGCTGGTAGTCACGAAATGGTCTCAGGAGCGCAGTCCTAATGGTTCCAAGGCAGGCGATCCGAGCCCCAAAGGTCCCTGGCTGGCGGTCATGAAATGGTCCCAAGAGCCCTGTCCTAATGGTTCCAACGGAGGCGATCCGAGCCCCAAAGTTCCCTGGCTGGCGGCCACGAAATGGTTCCAGGAGCCCAGTCCTAATGGTTCCAACGCAGGTGATCCGAGCCCCAAATGTCCCTGGCTGGCGTTCATGAAATGGTCCCAGGAGCCCAGTCCTAATGGTTCCAACGGAGGCGATCCGAGCCCCAAAGTTCCCTGGCTGGCGTTCATGAAATGGTCCCAGGAGCCCAGTCCTAATGGTTCCAACGGAGGCGATCCGAGCCCCAAAGTTCCCTGGCTGGCGTTCATGAAATGGTCCCAGGAGCCCAGTCCTAATGGTTCCAACGGAGGCGATCCGAGCCCCAAAGTTCCCTGGCTGGCGGCCACGAAATGGTTCCAGGAGCCCAGTCCTAATGGTTCCAACGGAGGCGATCCGAGCCCCAAAGTTCCCTGGCTGGCGGCCACGAAATGGTTCCAGGAGCCCAGTCCTAATGGTTCCAACGCAGGTGATCCGAGCCCCAAAGTTCCCTGGCTGGCGGCCACGAAATGGTTCCAGGAGCCCAGTCCTAATGGTTCCAACGGAGGCGATCCGAGCCCCAAATGTCCCTGGCTGGCGGTCATGAAATGGTCCCAGGAGCCCTGTCCTAATGGTTCCAACGCAGGCGATCCGAGCCCCAAAGTTCCCTGGCTGGCGGTCACGAAATGGTCCCAGGAGGCCAGTCCTAATGGTACCAGGCAGGTGATCCGAGCCCCAAATGTCCCTGCCTGGCGGTCACGAAATGGTCCCAGGAGGCCAGTCCTAATGGTTCCAAGGCAGGCGATCCGAGCCCCAAATGTCCCTGCCTGGTGGTCACGAAATGGTCCCAGGAGGCCAGTCCTAATGGTTCCAAGGCAGGCGATTCGAGCCCCAAAGTTACCTGGTTGACGGTCACGAAATGGTCCCAGGAGGCCAGTCCTAATGGTACCAGGCAGGTGATCCGAGCCCCAAATGTCCCTGGCTGGTGGTCACGGAATGGTCGTAGGAGCCCAGTCCTAATGGTTCCAGGCAGGCGATCCGAGCCCCAAATGTCCCTGGCTGGTGGTCACGGAATGGTCGTAGGAGCCCAGTCCTAATGGTTCCAAGGCAGGCGACCCGAGCCCCAAGAATCCCCGAAATGGTCCCAGCAAAGGAGCGGAGACCGGCATCCCACCTACCGGAGGAGGAAGTAGTTTATCTCAGTGCGTATCATCCCGCCATGCACCACCGAGGCACCCGCCGACACTTATACCCTGAAACAGACCACCAGATGAGGGATTATATGAAATCGTAATAGAGATGAAGTGGAGACACAGGATATTTAAGGGCACTGGGAGTTCGATGGTTTTAAAAAAAATCCATTTTTAATGTTATAATATTATATAATTCTCCAGCTTTAAAATGATATACGAGAAAAACTTGTAGTGGTTATTTCTCCATGTTTCTTGAACACATTCGGCTAACATTTATGGATGAAAACAAAAATTCAGTCCTTGAAAAAAAAAAAAATATATACACTCCTGGAAATGGAAATAAGAACACATTGACGCCGGTGTGTTAGACCCACCATATTTGACTCGGACACTGCGAGAGGGCTGTACAAGTAATGATCACACGCACGGCTCAGCGGACACAACAGGAACCGCGGCGTTGGCTGTGGAATGGTGCTAGCTGCGCAGCGTTTGGGCACCGGCGCCGTCAGTGTCAGCCAGTTTGCCGTGGCATAAGCAGCTCCATTGCAGTCTTTAACACTGGTGGCATGCCGCGACAGCGTGGACGTGAACTGTATGTAGAGATGACGAACTTTGAGCGAGGGCGTATAGTGGGCATCCGGGAGGCCGGGTGGACGTACCGCCGAATTGCTCAACACGTGGGGCAAGAGGTCTCCACAGTACATCGATGTTGTCGCCAATGGTCGGCGGAAGGTTCACGTGCCCCTCGACCTGGGACCGGACCGCAGCGACGCACGGATGCACGCCAAGACCTTCGGATCCTACGCAGTGCCGTATGGGACCGCACCGCCACGTCCCAGCAAATTAGGGACACTGTTGCTCCTAGGGTGTCGGCGAGGACCATTCGCAACCGTCCCCATGAAGCTGGGCTACGGTGCCGCGCACCGTTAGGCCGTCTTCCGCTCACGCCCCAACATCGTGCAGCCGGCCTCCAGTGGTGGGACGAATGGAGACATGTCGTCTTCAGCGATGAGAGTCGTTCTGCCTTGGTGCCAATGATGGTCATATGCGTGTTTGGCGCCGTGCAGGTGAGCGCACAATCAGGAATGCATACGCCCGAGGCATAAAGGGTCAACACCCGGCATCATGGTGTGGGGAGCTATCTCCTACACTGGTCGTACACCTCTGGTGATCGTCGAGGGGACACTGAATTGTGCACGGTACATCCAAACCGTCATCGAACCCATCGTTCTACCATTCCTAGACCGGCAAGGGAACTTGCTGTTCCAACAGGACAATGCACGACCGCACGTATCCCGTGCCACCCAACGTGCTCTAGAAGGTGTAAGTCAACTACCCTGGCCAGCAAGATCTCCGGATCTGTCCCCCATTGAGCATGTTTAGGACTGGATGAAACGTCGTCTCACGCAGTCTGCACGTCCAGCACGAACGCTGGTCCAACTGAGGCGCCAGCTGGAAATGGCATGGCAAACCGTTCCACAGGACTACATCCAGCATCTCTAAGATCGTCTCCATGGGAGAATAGCAGCCTGCATTGCTGCGAAAGGTGGATATACACGGTACTAGTGTCGACATTGTGCATGCTCTGTTGCCTGTGTCTATGTGCCTATGGTTCTGTCAGTGTGATCATGTGATGTATCTGACCCCAGGAATGTGTCAATAAAGTTTCCCCTTCCTGGGACAGTGAATTCACGGTGTTCTTATTTCAATTTCCAGGAGTGTATATATATATTTTTTTTACTGAAAACTAATTAATTTTTCATGTGAATAGTATAAAAAATAGGTCATGTTCATTTAGCCGATATTATAAAACTGTATCTTAGGTTATTTAGGATAAAACTTGGTGCATGTAGTTTTAAATTCCTACAAGTAAAGTGCACCTGAAACATAGGGTGCAATATTTTTTTTAGGACACACGGTGTGATGTATGCCCCTTTTGCATGGACCTATGTGAACGTCATTTAAATATTATACAGTAGTTAAATGCACACATCCTTATACACTAATCATACCGAATTTCAATTTCTGATGATGTTTAGTTTTTTTATAAATTCCAATTTCAATATTGGTAAAAATTAGCCTTATCTGGATAAAAATAACCTTCCAGTGCCCTTAACCTACTGAGTATTCGCATGGCGAATGCTCAGGAACACCCCCGATAAAACGCCATGGTCAACATTGCACAACAATGCACAACAATGAGGACGGCTATTTTGAGGAACATGGTAAATCGCATTACAGCGATGGTTTAACTAAATTAAAACAGCGATATGACAAATGTATACATCTTTCTAGAGACAATGTTGATATACATAGAAAAAAATAAACATATTTTTTTATTGGGAGGTGCAGGACATAGCTGTCGACTTTACTATGAATATAGAAAAGTTACTACGCAATTAAGGTCATTGTACATAACCACTATGTCTGTATGTACACTTAAAGAACAAGTGACACTAGCATTATCCCAAATAGACACTCCAATAAAACTCAACAGCAACAAGAAATAAGTTTATTGATACAGGAAGGCGGCTATGCAACTAACGTCATGTGTGCCTTACTGTAATGTTCATACGTACACTCACAGAATAGTCAACAATTCCATGAGAGGCCAAAACGACGAGGGCTGTTCAATAAAGAATGACCACACTTTACCACTTTCGTCAGACTCCAGACGCTGCAGAACAAGGCACTTCGCATCATATACGATACAGACTGGAGATTTCCTGCTCATATCCTACATGAGCACTCCCAGATCCCGTACATTGTCGATGTCATCCGCGAGAGGGCACGATGAATGTACGACAAAATCCAAAATCACCCCAACCCTTTAGTTAACTCCCTGGGCGTGTATGACCAGAGGGATCAAAGACGCTTGCCATCCTTCAGACTACCAAGAGACGCCTTGGGGCGCCTTGTCTAACCCAAGAGAAACCCCAGATGTCTCTAGGACCAATTTTTACGCCTGATGGATCAAGCGATATACAACCCGTAACCAAAACCGAGCTAAAACTTAAATCGTGTCTCCCAAAACGAGGAACGCTTAAGTGCAGCTGCCTATCAGAATTAAACAAGGACATCCTATTCCAAATTCCCCCCCCCCCAAAATTCAAACACCCCAGCAGAACATGAAACCAATTAGCTCATTTCGCAGGTTAAGCCGCAAAACGGCTACGTACTGCGGCATAAGACACCCGGACGGGGAAAAAGAAAAATAGCCCCGACCGACTAGGACTACCTCTGGACCTTGACAACGTACCTTTGCTCATCCTTATAATTTTGACGTTCCTTCTCAAAATAGTCTTCCCTAAACGCCATGCACGTGTCCCAGCGTTTCTGTCAGTCTTCAAAGACATGCTGGAAACCATTTTTTGTGAGATCTATTAAAATCTCCTCCGCAGCCATCACTACTGCTTCTGATGATGGATAATGCCTCCCACGAAGGCGTTTCTTCAAGTTGCGGAGTATTAGAAGGTCCAATGGGGCTAAATCCGGATTATACGGACAGTGAGGGATGCAATTCACGCAACAGCATTGGCAATATGTGGCCGCGCATTATCGTGGTGGAGCATCCTGCCTGCTTCACGGAAATGTGGTCTTTTGCGCCTGATATGGACTTGCAATGTTTTCAGGACATCCCTGTAGTATTCTCCAGTTACTGATGTGTGTGCAGGTACAACATGCTGATAAACCATTCCATGAATATCAAAGAATAAGATGACCATAACTTTCCCAGCAAAAGCAACCACTTTTGTTTTTTTGAGGGTTGGTGATGGAAATTTGCACACTGAGCCTTGCTGTTTGCTCTCAGGATCAAAATGATGTAGCCAAGTTTCATCAGCAGTGATTACGTTTGAAAGAACCTCCGGATCTTCCTCTAACATCAACTTTAACTTCATGTAGACTTCCAAGCGAACGTCCTTTTGTTCGGGAATCAACAGTCTTGGAACCCATCGCGCACAAACACGTCTCATGTGTAATGTTTCTCTCACTAACGTGTGGGGGCACCCAATGAAATGTTCTGTGTTTCAGAAAGTGATCTTAAGGTAATCCGTCGATCCTCTCTCACAATGGCAGAAGCTGTGTTGATGTTTTCTTCTGTAAGAGCAGTAACTGGAGCACCGGGTCCATCTACCTTTTAAATTGATTGTTTCCCGTCTTTAAACGTTTTAAAATACCTTCGAGTTGTGCTGAAAGGAAGAACAGACTCAACTGAAGATATGTTGAGACGAAAGTAGGACTTCAAAGCCGCATACTGTTCTTCGCATGTTACCTCCATTACAGCGGTAGGTGATACTGAAAATGTGTGCCTGGGAACCAGAAACCGGGAGTACCAACAATGAAACTACTACGGCGTGTTTTTTTCACATTAAGCTAACAGAATATAATACGAGGACTGTTTTTTTTCAACCTCCGATCGCTCCATGCCGACGCTACGCGGGCAGCAGAAAGCGGGTATGCACTGTCGGCGACTGCGCAGCTCTCGCAGTACACACTCCGCCATTGTTGACATTCAGTCGTCAGTCGGCGTTGTGCTACAGCCACGTAAACATGGCCGCCATTATTGATGCTCCCGCCAAGTGCGAATTGCGAAGTGTAATTCGTGTTCTACAGGCTGAAGGCCATTGTGCTGCAGAAATCCATCGGAGGATGAGTCGTGTGTATAGCGAAAACTTCATGAGTGATGGTGTTGTTCGTGAATGGTGTTGAAAGTTTAAAGATGATCGTAATGATGTGCATGATGAAGGGGGTCAAGGACGCAAATCTGTCGTTTCAGATGACCTTGTTCAACGAGTTGACAAAATGGTTAAAGAAAACCGCAGATTCACCATCACTGCTTTGTCTACGGAGTTTCCAGAAGTTTCAAGGTCTGTTTTGTACTTGATTGTTACTGAAAGGTTAGGCTACAAAAAACTTTGTGCACGTTGGGTCCCAAAAATGTTGACTGACAACCACAAAACTCGATGAATGGCATCAGCTTTGGAGTTCCTTGAGCGTTATCACGATGAAGGAGACAACTTTTTGAAATAAATCGTGACTGGGGATGAAACTTGGGTTCAATACGACACACCGGAAACGAAACGGCAATCACAACAATGGATGCATTCAAATTCACCAAACAAACCAAAGAAATTCAAACAAACATTCAACAACAGAAAGACCATGGCTACTGTGTTTTGGGACCAACAAGGTGTGTTGCTTGTGGAGTTTATGCAGCCCGGAACCTCAATAACTTCAGCTGTTTATTGTGAAACCTTAAGACGTTTACGTAGAGCCATTCAGAACAAACGAAGAGGAAGGCTGACTGCTGGAGTTGTTCTGATCCACGATAATGCCCGTCCACACACTGCGGCAGCAACTCAACGGCTTCTCAACCAATTTGGATGGGACATTTTCGATCATCCGCCATACAGTCCTGACTTAGCACCCAGTGACTTTCACCTTTTTCGTCAACTGAAGACATGGCTTGGTGCGAAGCGATTTCAAACCAATGAGGACCTTCAAACGAACGTCAAGGACTACTTGAATTCAGTGGCGGCAACTTTCTTTGAAGAGGGAATTGAAAAGCTTGTCCACAGATATGGCAAATGTCTCAATCTCTTCGGTGATTATGTCGAAAAGTAACCATAAGTGTACTATTCTTTTGGTAATAAAATTATTGTTTTATATGAAATTGTGTTTTATTTATAGCCTATCGGAGGATGAAAAAAAAACGGCCCTCGTATGACTGAATTTTAGTTCGAAAAATTATGGCCGTAAAAATTGTAATCATTCTTTATTGAACAGCCCTATTAAAAGATTGACAAAGTTTCCATTCCAGATGAATTAGAGTAAAGAATAAGCAGCAGAACAAATGAATGCATGAGATATTTTTCACGGAGGGCTGGTAATGAATTTAAAAGCCGCTGGTGGCGCTGTAAATCCTTGAGGATTACTTCTGGTCCGTTAAGATGGACTGCGATTACTCAATAAACGGAGTTCGGTTATAAATGACCGGTTACGTCATGAACCAACTAACACCAGGCCATTGTTTCAATTTCAAATGGCGTAGTAAATCTAAGGGGGTGAAATCGCTGAAATAATGCCAAATCGGTCATTGATTATAGAGATTACTGCAGGCCAGCCAATCTAAATGCACCTAATCTCCATTCAAAATGAGGTAATTGAATCCCACTTCCAATATTTGCAACTGCACCGAAATTATCCCTTAGGGGGAGGAAGCGTAAACAAAATAACGGTATTATGTCCCTGGCTTAATCGGAAATGCAATTCTTTTGTGACGATCTTGTGTTTGGACGCCGGTGATAAGGAGGGAATCCCTGGATCGTTGCTATGGCGATTTTAATCAGCAATGGCGATACATTAACGTAAGCTGTCGGCTTTGGCACGGCATTCTCTGGTCCTCTCCATCAACGCTATATGGCGTGAAGATGAACAAAGGACTCATTTGTTTTGCATTCTTATATCATTACACTTACTAATAGTTGAAGATCACTATTCGTTATTCTTTCGTTTGAAAACATTTGACTATCACTTTATGGTAACGTGTTACATTGTATTCTTCAAGTAAACTTGGTAGTGTCACAGTAAAAACTTCCATGTAAAATTTCGATGTAATATATGTCACTGCTTCTTGAAAATTACGTTATACATCATTACGAAAATTTTACCACTCTTTATGATATGATACAATATATATTTATTGTGCATTTTCCAAAATTTTACAACTTACAATTTACAAATTTGGCACTTAACCTCCAGGCCTCCTTGTTACTTAATTAGTCCCTCTCTTCCCCTAATTTTCCTTTCTTACATCCTTTACATTTATTTGTCCTTACCTTGTTGTTACCTTGACTTACATGACACCCTGGTATTCTGCTCTGCCAGATAGCTCTTAACCTCCATGCCTCCTTGTTACTTAATTAGCCCCATTCTTCTCCCTCATCTTCCTTTCTTATATTTTTTACAATTATTTGTCTTTACCTTGTTGCTACCTTGGCTTACATGTCACCCTGGTCCTCTGCGTTGCCAGGTAGCTCTTAACCTCCATGCGTCCTTGTTACTTAATTAGCCCCATTCTTCTCCCTCATCTTCCTTTCTTATATTTTTTACATTTATTTGTCTTTACCTTGTTGCTACCTTGACTTACATGACACCCTGGTCTTCTGCTCTGCCAGGTATCTCTTAACCTCTACGTCTCCTTGTTACTTAATTAGCCCCTTTCCTTTCCCCATCTTCCTTTTTTATATTCTTGACATTTATTTGTCTTTACCTTGTTGCTACCTTGGCTTACATGACACCCTGGTCTTCTGCTCTGCCAGGTAGCTCTTAAACTACATGTCTCCTTGTTGCTTAATTAGCCCCTTTCTTCCCCCTCATCTTCCTTTCTTATATTTTTTACAATTATTTGTCTTTACCTTGTTGCTACCTTGGCTTACATGACACCCTGGTCCTCTGCGTTGCCAGGTAGCTCTTAACCTCCATGCCTCCTTGTTACTTAATTAGCCCCATTCTTCTCCCTCATCTTCCTTTCTTATATTTTTTACATTTATTTGTCTTTACCTTGTTGCTACCTTGACTTACATGACACCCTGGTCTTCTGCTCTGCCAGGTATCTCTTAACCTCTACGTCTCCTTGTTACTTAATTAGCCCCTTTCCTTCCCCCATCTTCCTTTCTTATATTCTTGACATTTATTTGTTTTACCTTGTTGCTACCTTGACTCACATGACACCCTAGTCTTCTGCTCTGCCAGGTAGCTCTTAACCTCCAGGCCCCCTTGTTACTTAATTAGACCCATTCTTCTCCCTCATCTTCCTTTCTTATATTTTTTACATTTATTTTTGTTTACCTTGTTGCTACCTCGGATTACATGACACCTTGGTCCTCTGATCTGCTAGGTAGCTCTTAACCTCCATGACTCCTTGTTACTTAATTAGCCCCTTTCTTCCCCCTCATCTTCCTTTCCTATATCCTTTACATTTATTTGTCTTTACCTTGTTGCTACCTTGGCTTACATGACATCCTGGTCTTCTGCTCTGTCAGATAGCTCTTAAACTCCATGCCTCCTTGTTACTTAATTAGCCCCTTTCTTCCCACTCATCTTCCTTTCTTATATTCTTTACATTTATTTGTCTTTACCTTGTTGCTATCTTGTGTTACATGAAACCCTGATCTTCTGTTCTGCCAGATAGCTCTTAACTTCCATGTCTCCTTGTTACTTAATTAGCCCCTTTCTTCCACCTCGTCTTCCTTTCTTATCTTCTTAACATTTATCTTTCTTTACTTTGTTGCTGCCTTGGCTTACATGACACCCCGGTCTTCTGCTCTGTCAGGTAGCTCCAAACCTCCATGACTCCTTGTTACTTAATTAGCCCCTTTCTTCCCAATCATCTTCCTTTCTTATATTCTTTACATTTATTGGTTTTACCTTGTTGCTACCTTGGCTTACATGACACCCTGGTCTTCTGCTCTGTCAGGTAGCTCTTAACCTCCATGTCTCCTTGTTACTTAATTAGCCCCTTTCCCCCCTCATCTTCCTTTCTTATATTCTTTACATTTTGGCTCCATTTTCCTTTTACTTTCTGCAAGAGCACACTAATAAATAAAAGTTAATAATTTTTGCCCAAATAATATTCCAATAAACAGAAAATTTTCAAAAAATTTCCATCATTTTCTTCTTTAGTTGCCCTTTTTGGCTAAACAGTTAATGTTTCACATTTCAAACTGTGTAATCAGTTTAAAAACATGATATTAAACATATCTGGTTAACCATTAAAACATTGTAGTCAATAATAGCAATTTGAAAAATAAATAATGATGAATTCTTTACTTTTAATTTTTATAAATGTTTTTTTATAAAGTTCAAGAAAGTGTAACATATGAAAATTTCACCAGATGTTCAGAACGGTATATTCTAGATATGCACAAAAATTTCAGAGGAATATCTATTATAGTTTTCTAGAAAAGTGTACGTATAGTTTAAGAAAAGCAAACAACGTTAAATGGCAAAAGAAGATAATGTTTTGCTTTTATGTAACTTACCTAAAACTCAAAACATTGCTGGTCCATATTCCTCACCCCAGTTCTCTCAGCATACTCTCTCATCCTAATTCTTGCTTCCTTAGACACTTCCTTCACTTGTTTTTCTGCTTCTTTTACTCTTGATGCAGCAATGTTTTCATTAAAACATATCACAGCATCCAACACACCAAATTTAATAGTTTTACTGACAATATACGCAGATTTTGGAGCTCTTTCCCATATTAGGTGATTGAAGCTGTCGTTTGGGGTTTGTGTACAACCATTCACTCTTTCATATTATTTCTCTTTTGTCTAGGTGTGCTGCCCATTCTTTTTTGTACGTGTCCAGCACACTCTAGCTTTTTCACTTGCACTACTTGTCCTTATAGGCCACTAAAACTTCTCCTTCAATTTTTAAAACATGGTATAGATCCATGGATGACACTTTTGCTATAGTTCCTGAGAGATATGTAGATGATCAATTTGCAGCATAAAACTATAAATTCACATTGGAAGTTGAAAACAATGGTTACCTCCTCTTCCTGGATCTAAACATAGTAAAAGATGACAGTAAATTAAACTTTGGCATTTATAGGAAATCAACTGAAACTGATGACTATATAAAAATAGAAGTTTCAACTCTTTGTCACACAATTTTGCTGATTTTAATTGCTTGATTTACAGATTAATAAAGATAACTCTAAACAAGAAATAATTTAGTACAGAATACAAAACATATTAGCACTGGTTTAATTACTGGTTTTAATCAAGATTTTATACACAAAAGGTTAGAAAATATTAAATATAAGAATATAAATGATATTTCCGCTTTTTAAAAAAGTAATAAATTATAATATTTTAAAAAAATTATTTATCATTCATGGACGAATAAAAAATAACAGAAAAGTTTTCAAAGAATTTGGTATAATATTAGCACCTCAAAATAAATACAGCATAAAAATTTACTACAATTTTCTGGAAAAGACAACATTTCAGATATCAAAAAGTCTGGTATTTATCAAGTTAACTGTTTAAAATGTGATAATATTTACTTCGGTTGAAGCAAACATAATTTAGAAACAAGAGCGAAGGAACAATTCAGAAATAATGAATATGAACAGACAGATAAATCGGCAGTGGCTGGTAAATTTTGGTCATCTTAACATGAAATAAACACAGAAGTTAAATTATTGAAGCAATTAAACGAACCGATAGATTTAGTGGTTTGGGAGAAAATATTTATTTTGAAAAATAAATATCGCGTGATGATTTGTGATATCCCACAAGTAGATGTCATCAATAAGCTTGAGCTGTCCCCTGTAGATGGCAGTAAGATAGGGAGCTATTCCTCAAATTGCGTATTGGGCACTGCTTTCTTACTCATAGTTTTCTTTTTAAAAATGAGCCTTCTCCACTGTGTCCGTTTTGCAACTGTACGACACGTGCTGCTAGAGTGTTTTCACCTAGCAGACCTTAGGACGTCTCTGCAGCTGCCGGCCAGCTTTGCAGAAATGCTATCGGACGATAACGCAGTAGTGGAGAAGGTTTTTAGATTCTTTTCTAGGTTAAGTTTTAGGATTTAGGGAACTGCATTTTTAGTAGGTATTGATTTATATTTCTTTTTACTTTTTTGTTATGGACGTGTATTTAATAGGTTTATTTACACTTGTATAGATTTTAGAAAGATTTATATCTGGCTTTTGCCATCACTAGTTTTTTAAAGGACTCTGATGACCGCCGTAGTTGAGCGCCCTTATACACATCATCATCATCATCATCATCATCATCATCATCATCATCATCATCATCATCACTTCTTCAAATTCCGGAAGTGGTCAAGGTGAGCTAGTCAGTGTGTCAGTGTCAAGCTGACATGCTGAAAATGAAGCAACGTTCCTTCGAAACTGGTGACAAAAGATTGTGAATATGATAAGTAATAGTGAAGTTGTGTTACTATAGTGTTAGCAAAACACGTGACCGTCAGCAGCTTCAGCTTTCTTCTTTTTTTCTTTTTTCTTTTTTTACATAACTTCACATTATTACTAATGCAACAGTCAAACACTGATTCATTAAATTTTATTTGATACAGTAAGCATAATTGCTATGGATTGATTAATTGGAGTACACGCTAGGCTGGCGCAATTTAAAGGAGAAGATAGTGAGAGGTTAGTTATACCAAATAGCTTCTTCAGTGCAATATGTAAACATCACAGCAGGAAACCGTTACAAAGTGGCGAATAACAAATTATTTGAACGTATTTTGCAAGTTGTGTGAAATGTACCCGAGTTTGCAATGGAGGACTTAATTTGTCAGCAGAATAAATTGGTGTTTCAGCACTTTGTATGTATTACAAGGGTGGATCAAATATAAGAGGAATTATGTTTTTTAAATTTATTTTAACAACAAACAGAAATGCTCATATACTGATTACTTTTTTGCGTAGTGCCTAACCTTCGATACACATTTTCTCCATTGGATTGGTATGTGTTTGATGCCATCCTTATAGAAAGAAGGAGGATGGGTGTGGAGCCAGTTGCTTAAGAACTTTTCTCCACTTGCGTCATCATCAAAGCGCTGTCCTAGGTCTTTTTGAGTGGTCCAAACAAATGGTAGTCGCAGGGCGATAAATCTACACTGTAATGAGTATGTTCCAGAGGTAACTAATGCCTTTACTCCAGTTTTTTTCAGCGTTTAATTGGCAAAATTTGGTCTCGCATTGTCATGGAGAAGAATGGTGTTTAGGATTGGTTGTCGCCGTCGCTTGTTGCGATGTGCAGCTTTCGTTTCACCAAAATGTGACAGTAATAGGCTGCATTAATTGTTCTTTGTTCCACCATAAAAAAACCGCGGACTCCCAGAAAACGGTTGCAAGCACTCTTCCATCAGATGGGTGTGTCCTGAACTTGACCAGTCCTGTTTCGTATCCTCGCCGCCACTCCATGCTTGCTTTGACTCTGGGGTGTAACGATGTACCCACGATTTATCACAAAACACAATACGATTCAAGAAATCTTCCCCCTCCTCCTTGTGGCGATGCAGGTGTCTCTGACAAACCTCCTGACGCAGCAGTTTTAGTTCGTGTTTGAGGAACGACGAACCTGACAATTTTCTGTTGTGAAGTTGATCTCAGATGATAATTTGAACACTCCCGGAACCTATTTCCCATCAAACACAGTCACCGTTTGTTTACCTGGCCATATAAAGTACGCACGGCACCGGTATAGAAGAATGAGTAGGGAAGATCCGGTGACAGAATCTGGTAATGATAGTCGGTCTGTATGTGTTTCACGAGAGACTAGGAATTCAGCGAACGTGCGGTCCACGGATGCTGGAGATGACGTAACCGAGTTTCCACATACTGGCCACTAATCTGACAAGGGAAAGGACGACCTGACGTTCCTCGAATGGCATCGAAATTAAAATGACTCCAAAAAGGAAGGGACAGCTATGTTACGGAGCAATGTTTGACATCAGCCGGGTGAATCAATACGCCAAAACCGCTCTAAGATTAACTTCCTTAGGTTTAAATAAAATGGAGATTTACTATAACTCTTGGAAGAATTTAAATTCGAGTTTGAAATACCAAAAGAAGAAATGTTCAAATTATTTTCTGATTTTGATATTATAAACATATATATCTATATAATATATATTAAATCTCCTGAATAAAAATTTCCTTCATTTCTAAATCTGAGCCTTGCAGAACATATATTTTTTAAAGACTCAACGAAGTGTTTCACAGAAAATTGCATTCCGTTCTTATCAAATCTGCAAGAGAGATTGCAGAAACAAATTTTTTTATACGTTACTTTCTCTGCGAATCAAAAATGTAACACGGAGATTTTACACGGGATAGCGCTTTGAGGGCCTGAATCCAAATAATAAATAAATAAATAAATAAATAAATAAATAAATAAATAAATAAATAAATAAATAAATAAATAAATAAATAAATAAATAAATAAATAAATAAATAAATAAATAAATAAATAAATAAATAAATAAATAAATAAACAAATAAATAAATAAATAAATAAATAAATAAATAAATAAATAAATAAATAAATAAATAAATAAATAAATAAATAAATAAATAAATAAATAAATAAATAAATAAATAAATAAATAAATAAATAAATAAATAAATAAATAAATAAATAAATAAATAAATAAATAAATAAATAAATAAATAAATAAATAAATAAATAAATAAACAAACAAATAAATCAATAAATAAATAAATAAATAAATAAATAAATAAATAAATAAATAAATAAATAAATAAATAAATAAATAAATAAATAAATAAATAAATCAATAAATAAATAAATCAATAAATGAATAATTGAATGAATGAATGAATGAATGAATGAATGAATGAATAAATAAGTAAATAAGTAAATAAGTAAATAAATAAATAAATAAATAAATAAATAAATGAATGAATGAATGAATGAATGAATGAATGAATGAATGAATGAATGAATTAATTAATTAATGAATGAATGAATCAATAAATAAATAAATAAATAAATAAATAAATAAATAAATAAATAAATAAATAAATAAATAAATAAATAAATAAATAAATAAATAAATAAATAAATAAATAAATAAATAAATAAATAAATAAATAAATAAATAAATAAATAAATAAATAAATAAATAAATAAATAAATAAATAAATAAATAAATAAATAAATAAATAAATAAATAAATAAATAAATAAATAAATAAATAAATAAATAAATAAATAAATAAATAAATAAATAAATAAACAAACAAACAAACAAACAAACAAACAAACAAACAAACAAACAAACAAATAAACAAATAAATAAATAAATAAATAAATAAATAAATAAATAAATAAATAAATAAATAAATAAATAAATAAATAAATAAATAAATAAATAAATAAATAAATAAATAAATAAATAAATAAATAAATAAATAAATAAATAAATAAATAAATAAATAAATAAATAAATAAATAAATAAATAAATAAATAAATAAATAAATAAATAAATAAATAAATAAATAAATAAATAAATAAATAAATAAATAAATAAATAAATAAATAAATAAATAAATAAATAAATAAATAAATAAATAAATAAATAAATAAATAAATAAATAAATAAATAAATAAATAAATAAATAAATAAATAAATAAATAAATAAATAAATAAATAAATAAATAAATAAATAAATAAATAAATAAATAAATAAATAAATAAATAAATAAATAAATAAATAAATAAATAAATAAATAAATAAATAAATAAATAAATAAATAAATAAATAAATAAATAAATAAATAAATAAATAAATAAATAAATAAATAAATAAATAAATAAATAAATAAATAAATAAATAAATAAATAAATAAATAAATAAATAAATAAATAAATAAATAAATAAATAAATAAATAAATAAATAAATAAATAAATAAATAAATAAATAAATAAATAAATAAATAAATAAATAAATAAATAAATAAATAAATAAATAAATAAATAAATAAATAAATAAATAAATAAATAAATAAATAAATAAATAAATAAATAAATAAATAAATAAATAAATAAATAAATAAATAAATAAATAAATAAATAAATAAATAAATAAATAAATAAATAAATAAATAAATAAATAAATAAATAAATAAATAAATAAATAAATAAATAAATAAATAAATAAATAAATAAATAAATAAATAAATAAATAAATAAATAAATAAATAAATAAATAAATAAATAAATAAATAAATAAATAAATAAATAAATAGGTAAATATTTAAATAAGTAAATAAGTAAGTATGAATGAATGAATGAATGAATGTGTAAGTTCTATAAAATCACTCTGTATATCTGTCACATAAGCATACGGAAATATAACGTTTTATAAAAAAACTGATTTTAGATTCATTGCACTTGAAAACAAATATTCCGGGAAAAACCTCGGATTCGAATTTTTGGATATCTTCTGCCAAATATGTGCATAATAAAAAGTAAGTGAACGGAACAATTGGCTTTCACGAGAATATTTGGTAGAAGAATGGAACTGGATAGCCATTTTTTCAGAAAATGAAATACATTAAAATTTAGGTTTGATCTCTTTTTTTATTAGTAAGTTAATAGTTTGTAAAACTATAGGATAAACAACTATAAACTTTCTAGGTCCCTGTATTGAATGCAAGATAAATTAAGTTCTTCCTCAGATCATATAACACTTCTACTGGATTGAATATTCTTGTTAGTTTAGTTAGATTGGGTTCACCTTTAGCACTTTTGTTTAGCGTTACCATGGTGACGTACTTCTGCTGAGATGTTTATACGGAATTCAATAAGACTTTAATTTGGACAAAAGCGCGCGCTGAATATGTCGAGCAGAAGCCAATTTCCAGGAAGATGCATAAGGGACGTTAAACTCTATTAATTTGGTAGCGACGGGGTTTCTATAGCCGGGGCGAGATGAACAGTTGGGTGATGAAGCCACATTGCCAACCGAGGTATGCGTTTCAAAATTCCTTGGACGCCACCTGTCGCTGGAGCTCTTCGGCCTCAAGATTCCAACTGCTGCAATATTAGCGGTTGTTCTTGACGTCACAGGTACTAATGCTACTCACATGGCTTTCTCTACTCTTGTTCCTCCGTCTACTTCAACATAACATTATCCTATTGTAGTTATAACGGAATACAGTAGATTCTAAGCGATAGTCAAATGTTTTATATACATGACTTTCTCTACCCTAGTTCTTCTCTCTACTTCATAATATTATCCTATTGTAGGTATAAGGGAATACAGTGGCCTTTAAATGATAGTCAAATGTTTCAAAACAGGTAGTCTAGGTGACGTTTTGGAATTACATTCTCTTAGTAAGCCAAGAGATAAAAAATGAATAACGAACACTTGTTCCTCTAATTCAAGATAAACAACTAATTGCAATTACATAGGGAATACAGCAGACTTTAAATGATAGTCAAATGTTTTATATACATGACTTTCTCTACTCTTATACAAACATTTGTGCCTCTATCTACCTCAAGATAAATATTATCTGGTTGTAGTTTCAAGGGAATACAGTAGGCTTTAAGTGATAATCACATGTCTTAAAAATGGTTGTCTAGGCAACGACATTCTCTTTGTGTGTGCAGGAGACAAACAAATGAATGACTTTCTGTAAGAGAAAGATAAAAGCATTGAGAAATTGAAGCAACAGTAAATTTCTAGGAACTGATTTATGACACAAAAGTGCATTTTACGTGAAATAATTTACATTTTCGGTATCAGGATTTTATCAGTTTCTTATGTATCATCAGTTATACATTATTAATTAAGTATGAAAAAAATATCTGATGAGACTCCTATAGAATTCAACATAGAGACTTTAAGAAAATACATGTTATATATGGTTACATACACAATTTAATAAAATTACAATCTTATAAGGATTTTGTCACAAGGGCTACTTTGGGATGAGGACACATTTTTGAATAAACTGTTGTATACTATTGTAGACGTTTAACAGACCTTTCAGTGTCACTCACCATTTCTAAAAGGTTTTTGTAAAACTCTCTCTTCAGATGCAGGTTTCCTGAAACGTGTGTTTAAAATTGAACCTTTGCGTCGCATTATTACCTGAAATGCAAAGTCTTCTTTAAGTATTTTGTGCATTGAAGAGATGGTAAAAATGAATAAGGAGTTACTATATGAGAAAAATAAAAGAATTACAAGAATTACACAAATAGCAAGGAATACTTCGGAAAAGCGTAATGCTACAACAATGTTAACTAACTCAAACTCTAAAATTTCAGTAAATTTGAACACGTTTCTTTGAGTTGTAAGACTTTGTGTTGATGGTGCTTTAGAAATTACATGAAACTAGCCAGAAAATTAAAATTATATATTTCATTTCATTTAAAAAGTACTTGAACCTACGGGAATAGCTCTTAGAGCAAGATTTCCCTTCAAAATCATTTTTAAAACGTTGGCTAATTCAGTAGTTGTCATAACGTGTGGTTTGGGCTGGAGTATAAAGCTTCCCTTTCGTCTGGATGCAGTATAAAACGATAACAGTTGAACTAATCTTCCAGTTCACAAAGGCACATCTGCAGGCACTATCGCGTTTACTTACTTCACAATTGTCTGAGTAGAGGCTGCATTTAAACCGATAAACAGAGAATAAAAGTTGAAACAAGGAAGAATAAAACCAATAACAGAAGGTAACAAAGAAATTGAATTCAGACGTATTGGCTGAAAGCGGCAACGGTTTTCCTATATACAGGTTGTTCCATCAGCTGGAACAGATTACATAGGGCAAGCATCTGCGATGGATTAGGTGATCTGTTACAATAAAACTAACCATCTTATATGTAACTTAATGTCTATTTACACAGCATGTACAGACGCCCTCGAAGTTATAAAGATTGTGAGGAAAATTCAAATAATGGCACTAAGGTTTAAATATCCAGAAAAATCAAAAAGATATGATGATTATGGTATGATCAATTTATTGTGCATATTCCAAAATTTTACAATTTAAAACTTTAGGCTACATTTATTTGTCTTTACTGAACATTTCATTGGGTGCCACCCACACTTGGTGATAGAAAATTACACATTAGACGTGTTTATGCGCGATGGATTCCAAGACTGTTGATTCCCAAACAAAAGGACGTTCGTATGCAGTTAAAGTTGATGTTAGAGGAAGATCCGGAGTTTCTTTCAAACGTAACCACTTCTAATGAAACTTGGCTACACCATTTTGATCCTGAGAGCAAACAGCAAAGCTCAGTGTGGAAATCTCCTTCATCACCAACCCCCCAAAAAGCAAAAGTGGTTTGTTCTGCTAGGAAAGTTATGGTCATCTCATTCTTTGATATTCATGGAATGGTTTATCAGCATGTTGTACCTGCACACACATCAGTAAGTGGACAATACTACAGGAATGTCCTGAAAACATTGCAAGTCAGGCACAAAAGTTCACATTTCTGTGAAGCAGGCTGGATGCTGCACCACGATAATGCGCGGCCGGATATTGCCAATATTGTTGCTGAATAGCTTGCAGAAATCAACGTGAAGTGTATCCCTCACCCTCCTTATAGTCCGGATTTAGTCCCATGTGACTTTTTTCTAATCCCTAACTTGAAGAAACGACTTCGTGGGAGATATTATGCATTATCAGAAGCAGTGGTGAAGGCTGCGGTGGCGATTTTGAAGGATCTCTCAAAAAATGTTTTCCAGTATGTCTTTGAAGAATGGCAGAAACGCTGGGACATGTACATCGCATTCAGGGGAGGCTATTTTGAGAAGGACCATAAAAAGTATCAGGATGAGGATGTTGTAAAAAAAATTGTGATCATTATTTACTGTAGTACCCTCGTATTTTGTAATTATTATGCAGCAAAGTTGAACATGGATGATACGATCTGGCACTCGATATAATTGTGGCGTAACACACGAAGTAATACGCCACTGTTAAAAGATAAGGCCGGTAGTTTTTAAAGCTACCACAACTTTTGCAACAACAGTTTGAGTGGACACACTTCTGGTAGGGAGAGAATTTGGAACGTCTTGTATCTGACACAAGATTTAATTGCTTATCAATGTTTTATTATGGTTTTTGGCGACACATGCAACAAGGTCCGTTAATTAACTAGTTTTGAGCGTTGAAGCACAAGTAATGAAGGTGACACCAACCTTGTGAAACTAAATGTCACTTAATATTCCGTGTGCTAATGGTAGCAAAGGTGCGGCCTATTGGAATTTCAAAATGGTGCGACTGCCACCTCCTTCTACTCAGCAATGATTCATGAGCTACTAAGGTTCTGCATAATTATTAGGTTTGGGAGAGCTTCTCTGAGCCGCAGCAGTTCTTACGTCACAATATCCACGTCAAATTAAACTGAACACCTACTTACAGGGATTTAAAACCGGGGTTTCTAAAACCAATCTTGTCGTATTCCATTCCCTTATTATTTACCACTTAAAACGAATAAGATTCTTGAGGTCTGAGGTGCTTTCTGTTTCCCCGTCTAAATTTAGGATTCAGGATCTTTATATCTCCTGCAAACTCCTCTTACGAAAATGTATCTTTTGCTTTAGGGAAACATTCCATTAAAATAATGAAAATACCGAACAAGGAATAAAAAGGTTAAAAAGAAACAGATTTAGATGGTTACACAAATGCTGCTATTGGTAACAAAGCCATCGTTTTCTTAAGGTACACTGGGACTGAAATTTTAATTTTCTGTACCTACAGACTTCTTTGATTTCCACAGGACGTCTAGAGCGAGGCGATATTCATTTTTTTCTGTGTGTATGTGAGCAGAAAGCTTATTATGTGTTTCAACTGGGATTATGTTTCTTCTTGAGCATTACTAGACGAACAACCATTCGGAGTCCTGCAATTTTTTATATGGCATTCCCCCTAAGTGATGTGTGAGGAGCGCCAACCTAATCAATCTGTAAAAAATACTATTCACCCTAAGACAAAAAATCAGACTGTGCAAAACCTGATCTATGAGGAAGGCAGACAGTAATGTATTTAACATAACCTCAAAAGAACCCATGTTTTAGCTCAAACCGTTTTCTTAATACAAATACGAGGCATGTTTATTAAGTCAGTACCGTTTTGCGATTCCGCCGCCGCTAAGGTCGGCGTTCCGCGCATGCGAGTTGGTTACCTACATCTCTTGTCTACGCACTGACGCCATTACAGTCTGATTCTTCATTGTATACGTTGGTTACTGAGTGTTTAAGATGCCTCCGACAATCACGAGTCCCGCCGATTGTGAAGTACGGGCTGTTATACGATTTGTTAGTGCGAAAGGCGTAAAACCGATCGATATTGATCTGAGGTCTGTGACGTTTACGGAAATAACATTATGAGTGATCGAATGGTAAGGAAATGCGTGAGAGCATTAAAAGATGGCGGCACAAATGTGCATGATGAAGAGCGGAGTAGGCGTCCTTCGGTCGTTACTGAAGATTTGGTGCAGAAAGTGTACGAAAAGGTGAGAGAAAACAGACGCTTTACAATTTCATCATTGTGCGACTATTTTCCTCAATATTCTCGTAGTGTTTTGCATCTCATTGTGACCGAGAACTTGAAGTACCGGAAATTGTGTTCACGTTGGGTTCCGAAAATGTTAACGGATTTGCACAAAACACAACGTTTAGGCAGTGCATTGACTTTCCTTGATCGGTACCACAATGAAGGTGAAGAGTTTTCAGACTAAATTGTTACTGGTGACGAAACATGGGTGGCCTACGTCACACCAGAATCGAAACAACAATCCATGGAATGGCAACATTCATCATCACCCACAAAAGTGAAGTTTAAGCAAACCATTTCTGCGCGGAAAATCATGTGCGCAGTTTTTTGGGACAGAAAAGGAGTATTGCTAGTGGAGGTTCTACCTCATAATGAGACAATCAATGTAGCGTCTTATTGTGAGCCATTGAACAATCTGAGCCGTGCAATCCAGAACAAAAGACGTGGCAAGTTGAGTAGGGGTATCGTTTTGCTGCATGACAATGCCCGTCCACATGTGGCTAATCGGACCAAGGATCTCATCAAATCTTTTCAATGGGAAACTCTAGATCATCCTCCATACAGCCGTGATCTGGCGCCCAGCGACTATCATTTGTTCCTGTACTTGAAGAAACATCTGCGCGGTCAGCGTCTTCAAGACGATAACGAAGTCAAAACAGTTGTGATACAGTGGTTAACACGTCAGGCGGCAGAATTTTATGAGGAGGGTATTCAAAAACTGGTGCCACGTTATGACAAGTGACTCAATAGTCACGGAAATTATGTAGAAAAGTAGATTAAGTTACAGGCTTTCTTGTAAAAATAAAATTATTGCGATATCTATGCACGCCTTTTTTTAATTCCGAAACGGTACTGACTTATAAAACATGCCCCGTAAATAAAGCAGTGTTAAATTATAGCAATGCATGATGACGTACGCATTATAATGGATATCATTATTGGTTGGAAAATATGCGTGTATGTATATTTGTAATTACTCAGAATTGAAACGAAAACGTTTGACATGGCGTGATAAAAGAGTTACTTTGAATAATCCAAGGTGTTTGTTAGATTCGAGCGAGAACAAACAATAGACTTCCTGCTGGCTTTTAGAATGGTAAATCGGCAGAACGAGACTTGTCACACTATATAGTTGTTTATGAATCGTACGTAATCACTATTTACTCTAGAGAGTTCAAAGCAGGCATTATTAAGTTGTTCTTCCGTTTAAAAACCAGGTAAAGTGTAACAGCTGGATCAGCGTGCAACTGAATTGAGACACGAGGTAATATAAACCACCTTCCCACTAATCACTGCCAGAACAATCAAAATCAGTTAATGTGGCTCAAATTATGTTGCAAACAGAAATAATACTTCGACGCTGAACGTCTTATTCACCAATAAATCGACAAGGTTACACAAGACTAGTTAAACTGCATGGAACATGCAGATGGACTACAACAACACTGCTTTTGGAAAGAAATAGCACGTGACGAGATTTTGAGGCCTATCATCACAAAATTCCAACACTCAGACGATGAAGACAGTGACAATGACGAATTGCCTCTTAAAGGAAGTGATATAGCTATATGAATGCGCCTCTGGCGTTTTCGTTAGTTTAGAAAAACAGGTACAAGGATGGGCAAAAAGTAATGCCTCCTATTTTTTCCCTTAAATAAGTAAGTTATGAGAAAACTTTGAATTTGGCGAAATTCCTCAAACCTTCTTCTCCAATCCCCTGCAGTAGTAACATCCTAAGTCAACAGGTGGCAGCACTGCATCCTCTTGCAAAATGGCTGACATCGACATTCGTATTAGACAGCGTTCTGTGATTGAATTTTTGACTGCGGAAGGTGAAACGCCAATTCGCATTCACGAAAGGTTAAAATGTGTATGGCGATGCAACGGTGGATGTCAGCACTGTTAGACGATGGGTTCGTCGCTGTAACGAAGCTGAAGGGCAAACACCATTGGCAGATGAAAAGCGAAGCGGCAGGCTGGTGACTGCACTGACTCCATGCAACATTCAGCGAGTCGATGACATCATTCGTGGTGATCGCCAGGTAACAAGGTGAATTGTTTTGCATTACCTCCCTCAGTAAGGGCGGCGTGATGACGATTATTCAGCAACTGAGTTACTCAAAAGTTTTTTCACGTTGGGCACCAAGAATGTTAACCGCCCAAAAAAGAGAAACAAGGAAAACAATAGCCTCCGAACACTTGCAGCGCTTCAATTTTGAGGGAGAGGTGTTTATGGAAAAAATTGTTACTGGAGACGAAACGTGGGTTCATTTTTTGAACCTGAATCAAAGAGACAGTCAGTGGAATGGCATCACACGTCACCGAAGAAAAAAAGTATTCAAAACTCAGCGGTCGGCAGGCAAAGTTATGGCGACAGTGTTTTGGGATGCAGAGGGTCTGCTTATGATTGATTTTTTGGAGCAGGGATATACAAAACATTCTGTCTAATACCTCAGAACTCTCAAAACTCTGAAAGCACGTTTTCGCCGAGTTCGCCTAACAAAAACAATGGCGAATGTTCTTCTTTTGTATGACAATGCAAGACCACACACCAGCCGTTACACCACTGCAGAAATTGAGAAATTGGGATGGCAAGTCTTACCTCACTGACCTGGCACCATCAGACTTTCATCTGTTCGGGCCACTAAAGGAAGCTCATCGTGGGATTCATTTTGAAGATGAGGAGGCTGTGAAAACGTCCATGCGTCAATGGCTTAGGAAGCAAGACCGTGTGATTTACCTCACTGGAATACATGCCCTAGTTAAAAGGTGGACCAAAACTGTGGAAAAGGACGGAGAGTATATTGAATAGTGACAAATAAATCATCAATGTTGTGCTTTTTAAGCTATGTAAATTGGATTCAATTTTCTCGGCAATTAAAGGAGTAAAAAAATAGGAGGCATTAATTTTAGACCCACCCTGGTAATTAAAAGCCATAATTATTTTTAAACTGTATATTTAAAACACGGATATACTAATATCCGTGTTGCAAATGTGATTTTAACAGCTTTGGAAAATTCAGTTCGCTTTCCCTTACGTCTAGCGCCAAGAAAATTCGCAAGTTTGCGTGAGAGAGGGAAATATAATAATAGTGAAGGTAACGAGGTGGCAAAGTCGGAATGTCCTAGCGCATCTAATTTGCTACAAGCCAGAACTCTTCTCATTTGAAAGACATAATTCGAGGGCTGTTCAATTAAAAATGATCATAATTTTTCGCACTAAAATTCAAACTTATTACATTCTGTTAGCTTAATGTGAAACAAACACGCCATAGTAGTTTCATTGTTGGTACTCCTGACTCCCACCTGTGAGAACGAGGTAAGTTCAGAAATGTTCAGTATCGCCTACCATTGCAATGGACGTAACATGCAGTTAAAGTTGATGTTATAGAAAGATCCGGAGCTTCTTTCAAACGTAATCGCTGCTGATGAAACTTGGCTACATAATTTTGATCTTGAGAGCAAACAGCAAAGCTTAGTGTGGAAATTTCCTTCATCACCAACCCCTAAAAGAGCAAAAGTGGTTGCTTCTGCTGGGAAAGTTATGCTCATCTCATTCTTTGATATTCATGGAATGGTTTATCAGCATGTTTTACCTGCACACACATCAGTAACTGCACAGTACCACAGGGATGTCCTGAAAACATTGCAACTCCATATAAGGCGCAAAAGACCACATTTTTGTTGCACCGCGAAAATGCCCGACTGCATTTTGCTAATGTTGCTGTATAGCTTGCAAAAATCAACGTGAACTGCATCCCTCATCCTCCCTATAGTTCGGATTTAGCCCCATGTGACTTTTTCTATTCACTAATTTGAAGAAACGCCTTCTTGGGAGGCATTATCCATCTTCAGATGCAGAAGTGTTGAAGGATCTCTCAAAAAATTGTTTCCAGTATGTCATTGAAGACTGGCAGAAACGCTGGGACAAGTGCATCGCATTCAGGGAAGACTATTTTGAGGAGGACCATTAAAATTATGAGGATGACTAAAGGTACGTTTTCAAAAAAGGTGTGATCAACCTTTATTGAACAGTTCTCGTGGTTGTAGAACGCTGGAACTCCAGAAATCCAAGCATTCTTGCTCTTAGAACATTTCTTGCGTGATTATCAGGGTATATAAACGGGGATACAAAATGCAGCTTCGGGAGTTCATAGTTCAGTTCTATCATGAACTGGCAGTACATCTGATGGAACATTACGTACTCATAATCGTTAAATATGACACTTTGTAGGAAAAATATATACCCTCCCGAACAGAGAGGATCCTCTTTCGTGTAAAACCCCATTGATACGAAACTGGTTAGAGAATGTCATGTGAGTGTATAACATCAGGTTTTTACGGCTCGTGTAAATCCGCTAGTTACAAATAAAACAGATTGTTACTTTCCTCGTTACACTGCGAATGATGCAACAGCAGCCAATCAGAAACGACCTTGATTATGACGTAACTTCATGTATAATGGGCACGTTGGTAATAATCCCGTAACCAAAAACGCATGCAGAAGCTAAAATCATATTTTAATGAACAATAACGGGGTAGTTTATCCCTCAAACGCATCCGGTCTGTTACACTGCCTTTTTTTTCGTGATACACTCTGAGAGCAGTCCGGAAATATGTTGTTTTTTTATTTATCCCAGAAATGTTGCAGCACAGAGCATAAGCACCTCAGAGCTAAATTCTATTATCTCTGAAGCACCGACACATCTGTTCGATGATTGGAAATGCGCTTTTAAACCTCTGTTTAATGCTTCCTTTATTTTAACGACACACGTCGTGTTTCCATGTCAACCGAACAAAGCTCGTCGGCAAACAGTTGAAGAGCTTTTAGTCGTATTTCAGATGTTTATTACAGATGGGCGAACAGCAAGTAGAAAATAAAGTGACTCATCCGAAACTTCAGCACTAAAATTTCATTAAATAACTTTGTGCTGAATAATAACATAATTCTTTAATTATTTGACTTAACTTAGGTCTAAAAGAGTCTCGAAGTTTAGTGTTGCATGATAAAACATCGGATTTTGATGTCTTAACCCCCAAAAAAACACAACGTTTCCGACGTGTATGCCTGAACACATAAAAAATTTAAGAAATAATCAGGGCTAGGAAGTTCGTAATGCTCGCCGTTCCCTATGCAGGTTTCGACCGACTCTCTCCCGACATCCAAACTAGTCATAGATAACAAACGCATAGCGGAGCGGCATTGAAACCGGTTGCCCAAAGAAAAAATGAAGATCATTATGTATAACATACAAATTCTTATATATTACACACGGGTTTGTCCCTGGCTGTTCTCATTATTTAAATAGGCACATTGTGGCAACACCCAAGCAATTATAACGCGGTTTGTAACATTTCCTGATCGAATGTAAAATAATATCCAAAAAATAAAATTAATTTCTTAAATATCTGAAGACTCTTACTCCACAAAATGACAAAGCAGTAATTTTACTACATATTTACTCATCTGCGGCCGTATCAATAAAAAAAAAAATAATGTACCTCTGAAGCCTTTCAAATGAAAAACTCATTCTATGTCCAGTAAAACAAGATTTAGTTGATTGATAATCTATTGAAAATTCGTTAATTATTTCTGCTAATTTAGCTTCTCGATCTGGCTTCTCTTTTTTCCATGTTTGCTGCAGTATCCCACTGAAATGTAAATCTAATTAATGAACTAAATAAACACACATATATGTACATTTCTGGAAAACATACACTGGTTGTACAGCAAATTTAGTTGCTCATCTTTGAAGCACAACAAAAATGTTACTCGAATGTCTTCCTTCCTACCAGCGCCTTCTGTGTCATGCAGTTACTCCTGTTTTGTGGTAATGAGTTGTATTCTACGATGAACCTTGTCCTTGCTAGTAGCGCTGCGTTGTATAGCCATGTCTGGTCACTCTTTCACTGCTCAAGGAAATCGCTACGAACTTCCTAGCTCTGTGTCATGTAGGTACAACTGTTTTGTGGTAAAGAGTTGCATTCTACGATGAACCTTGCCCTTGCTAGTAGCGCTGCGTGGTATAGCCGTGCCTGACCGCTCTTACACTGCTCAAGGAAATCGGTACGAACTTCCTAGCTCTGTGTCATACAGTTACCCCTGTTTTGTAGTAATGAGTTGTATTCTATGATGAACCTTGCCCTTACTAGTAGCACTGCGTCGTATAGCCATGCCTGTCCGCTCTTACACTGCTCAAGGAAATCGGTACCAACTTCCTAGCTCTGTGTCATGCAGTTACACCTGTTTTGTAGTAATGAGTTGTATTCTACGATGAACCTTGCCCTTGCTAGTAGCGCTGCGTTGTATAGCCATGCCTGGCCGCTCTTAAACTGCTCAAGTAAATAGGTACGAACTTCCTAGTTCTGTGTCATGCAGTTACACCTGTTTTGTAGTAATGAGTTGTATTCTACGATGAACCTTGCCCTTGCTAGTAGCGCTGCGTTGTATAGCCATGCCTGGCAGCTCTTAAACTGCTCAAGTAAATAGGTACGAACTTCCTAGCTCTGTGTCATGCAGTTACACCTGTTTTGTAGTAATGATTTACATTCTACGATGAACCTTGCTCTTGCTAGTAGCGTTGAATGGTGTAGCAATGCCTGGCCGCTCTTACACTGCTCAAGGAAATCGGTACCAAATTCCTAGCTCTGTGTCATGCACTTACATCTGTTTTGTAGTAATGAGTTGTATGCTACGATGAACCTTGCCCTTGCTAGTAGCGCTGTGTTGTATAGCCATGGCTGGCCGCTCTTAAACTGCTCAAGGATATCAGTACAAACTTCCAAGTTCTGTGTCATGCAGTTACACCTGTTTTATAGTAATGAGTTGCATTCTACGATGAACCTTGCCATTACTAGTAGCGCTACATTGTATAACCATGCCTGGCCGCTCTTAAACTATTCAAGGAAATCGGTACGAACTTCCTAGCTCTGTGTCATACAGTTACATCTGTTTTGTAGTAATGAGTTGCATTCTACGATGAACCTTGCCCTTGCTAGTAGCGCTGTGTTGTATAGCCATGCCTGGCCGCTCTTACACTGCTCAAGGAAATCGGTACAAACTTCCTAGCTTTGGTAATAACAAATGGCAAGTGGAATATACTTTCCTCAAGTTTGTATAACCCGAGCACACTAAAACATTCTCTAAAACTATAAAACCCGAAGGAAAAGCTCGAATTTTAGAACGTTAGTCCCGCAATCACACTTGCACAGTGAAGATTCCAAATTCTGTAGCTAAATTTGATCACTCTCGTTCGTATACGAAACAAGTTTTCACGCTTTGTCTTACAGAATTTTAAGAATTAAATTTCCCATTCTAATTTTCGCAACAATAAGCGTCGATACCTGTGGCTGTTACTTATGAATATCAGTAACTCAGTATAGATTTCTGGTTCTCGTTACCCCTATTTGTATTTATTTTGTGTTTTTACCGGAAGGTCGATTTCGGCAGAGAAAACTGCAAAGAGATAAGCTGCGTGTTCACACATGCAAGTGCAATCATTTAAAACCTTCTAGAAGTTTCGATTTCTCAAACGTTATGGAACTTAGAGGCAACTTCTCGCAGATATACCAGGAGATTCAGCTGCCTCTTATTCTCAAATTTTATGCCACCCGCATTTTATACTCCAACATGAAAACGTCGACCCCATTACTAGGTTCTACCTGCGTGTTTAACATGGATGTTAAACACTCAATGAAATTAGTACTAATATAGATGTTATCACATCGCCTGTAGTATATTCGTAATTAGACAGTTGACGTTCGCACGTCTGTAAATGTTCACTGGAACAAGTGAATACTATATGTTAGACGGAATGTTTATCTGCCACGTTACTAGGTAATTCAGTTGTAACAAGCGCAGTACTACACTCTCATTTGTCTGCTGTGACCGTGGTTTGATTTTCCTGCATAGGTATACTAATTTTTTATCGTGTAATATTCATAATTTGCAATTACTATTGTGAAAACTGTAATGTTTATTTTTAATTGTTTTATTTATATTCTATTACATATTTTGATGTTCCTTTATTGGTGAACTACAAGTATGTAGCTGTTTAAACGCACCTATAGATAGGTGCAATTGAAATAAGAATCGTTTATACACATTTGAACACACAAAACAAGGAAATTACAATATTACAATTTAACATGGAAGTTCGAAACAATTTTGCACACAAAGAATTATTGTGATATTAAAATTACGTTTCAAATTTGTAAATTTTGTGGCGCTGGAATGACATTTTTCTATTCTTGGAACGTAACAACCCTCACAAAGCAAGTGCTCGAACTGACGACCTTCTCGAGTAATGCATGCCCTCAGGGACTTTATAGTTAAATAATTGTGACTTCGATTTCCAAGTTTTAATAAACATAAAAGGGACTTACAATTCTGCGACTCGAAGTTGTGTCATTCGGGGTTAGGGTACAGGAGACGTCATAATCCCATTGAGCTATTTCGAGACTTGACTGAAAGCACGTTCTGGGTTCAGTAGTACGACTTGTATGTCTGGCGCTATACCTTTGTCACCTCGCGAGTTCTGGTGTTTGATTCAGCCTTCTAAGAAAAATGAAATGTGTAGTGTTTAACGCCCGTTTTTACTACATCCGGCACCGCAGGCGATGACACTGATGATACATGAGATGAAGATGGAGCACCGGTGGAATAGATGGCGGGTGAAACCGGAGATCCCGAAGAAAACCCGCCCCAGCGCCGTGTTGTCTGCCACAAATCTCACTTTGCGGTCACCTGGGATCGAACCAGGGCCGCCTTGGTGAGAGCCAAGCGGTCTAACCACTGAGCCACGGCGCGGCCTAGCCTTTTAAGACACTTTTAATTATTTGCTGGGTGTTTTAATATTATTACATAAATGGCAAAAGCTCTTGTGCATGTTAATTGAAATGCATGAGACATAGTTTAAGCAAAAATGTAAACAAACCGTTGTTTAATAATTTGTCCGTTTTGACTTTACGTGTCCATGATGGATGAGACGTGTCTCTAATTTTTTTCCTAATTTTTGGAAATGAAATGTGTAGTGTTCAACGCCCGCTTTTACTACATACGGCACCGCAGGCGATGGCACTGATGATACATGAGATGAAGATGGAGCACCGGTGGAATGAGATGGCGGGGGAAACCGGAGGGCCCGGAGAAAACCCGCCCCAGCGCCGTGTTGTCCACTACAAATCTCTTTGCGGTCACCTGGGATCGAACCCGGGCCACCTTGGTGAGAGCCAAGTGGTCTAACCACTGAGCCACGGCGCGGCTGCCCTAATTTTTGGAAGCCAACCCCTACTCTAAGTACAAGAATCTACCATTTTCTTCTTACCTGACGTTGTTAATATACTGATATGATAGGTCCATTTTTTCCGAGGGTTTAGTGAATTACTTTGCTATGTATACTCTAATAAAAAGTTTGTAATCTCACCTGGAAACTGGAATTCGCTCTCCGTAATTCCTTTTTTTAAATGTAAGTTACGTCCTCCAACGTTAAGTCATATCGGACGATGAGTAGAATGGGTGAAATGATACTCATATGAGCCCAGGGTCCATAGAGCTTAGAGTTATCTGCATTCGTCTTTCAGGATAAGGGGAAACCATGGAAGAAACCTTATCCAGGTAACTCACCCTGACCGAGATTCGAACTCGGGACCTCTTGAACGTGAGGCAGATATTCTACCACCAGGCTACCGAGGCGAGCGCTCTCAGTAAACGATTCGAATATTTTTGAGGTGTACTTTAGCGAGCAGTACGTTTAGTCGCTTAAACCACTATTCCTCTGAATATTGCTCATTCTTCTTTCTAAGAACATCAAGCAATACAGTTTAGTAAGAGCAAACCTGGACTAAGGCTCATATGACGTTTGATGGGTGGTCTATCTTCAAAGAATAAGGTGCGGCTGACTCACCTTGTATAGTGAAGAAGTACGTCTTGGTTTAACGTTGAATTCGACCCTGCCTCTTTATTATTTTTATACATTTACAGTATGTTTCCATTCTACAATTAATTTTAAATTCACCCACTGTGTTCCTATTATTTTTGTTTGTCGTGGTGATAGTTAGTTGCTGGACCAGTGTTTGAAAGTTTCTGTAAAGAATCCTTGTTGGAGAGCACGAGATGGTATTCATGAAAAATTAGAGGTAGATAATTTGGTAAGAGACGCTACTCTGTCAGAAATATTAAACTGAGTGGCATTTTACCGGAGAAGCAACTCCGTACTGGAGTTCAAGGCGTATGCAATTTCCTGCCTGTCCATCAAACAGGTTCCGTTACTCTCTCACGGTATGGCTATAACATCCTATGCACACCAGCCAACATATAGCGTCATTAGTCACATTAAAATACCACTACACTCTCTCGTTATTATTCCCTTCCTCGGATAGCCAGAACTCACACGAAATTCTCTACTCAACATTTCATTTTACATTAATCGATAAACACGCACAGTACTCTGAAGCGATTGTCAGATGTTTCACAAACCGGTTGCTATGAGAGCTTTGAGATTCTATTCTCCTTGCATGGCTAGAACATTACAAATAAAATAATAGTGACTTACTATTGAAGAAAGGCTTAGATAATTGAGAATTCTAACCAATAACAGCGAATATTTTGTAAATTCTAGTGCCAGAAATAAAGTTGACACTAAATTGTGCTTTAACGTGATTTCAAATTTATGTAGTACAATTTTATCTACCTCTTGTAGTTTGCGAGTTTAAGACCTGGGCCATTTCTTAGTAAATCATCGTTTTCGAATTCTTTTTTCATATAAAGTGTAATCTTTAACCGTCGCTTGGTATCAGCTCTGGAAAAACATCATATATCTGGTTTCTTTTTTCAGCCCAAAGTGATTCTAAAACCTACGTGGCGATAGAGTGTAAAATATTTCCACAAAAATCATAATGACTTTATTTTGAGACAAAAGCACATCTTTTAAATTAACACTCCGTTATTGTAAGATATTGTCACCTAATTACCGGAAAGCACGGTCAGCTAGCAGCTAGGTGGGCGACAGAAGGCATTCAGTCTACCCCTAACCATTTATCTTGTAGCGTTCACTAAAGGGGATGGTGAGGGAAGTGTCACCAGTCCCTGGCCACCTCTTTCCCCTCCCCTTGAGGTATGGAACAGTCGGGATATTTCATCTAACCCGGAACCTTCTAGATAGATCAGTTGGTCTTATATAAGCGACGCGTCGGGCTGGAGAGTGTCAGTTCTTGGCGAGCAGCCGTGAGGAGCGCCCAGGGAGGGAACGGACCTGAAGACTGTGTACGTGCATCGGCGGTGTAATTGCGAGTGCAGAGTGGACCTGTGAGAGACGAACTGGAGAACTTTAATTGTGTGCGCTACGTAATTCTGTGTAATTGGCAAGTGTAACTGTAATTCGGTGGAAATAAAGAACATTCTGAGTTTGTGCAATTCAACTTTTAATTTCACGAATCCACAAAGCCACAATAAGTTCTCCAAGGCGGTGGAGCCGTGAGGAACGTTATTACGCGAGCTTCGGCAACATTGGCGTGTAACCTGGTTTCACTCCTTCAAATCCCCAAAACAATGAACCCGTTAGAGTCATTAGCCTTTGCTGGGCAGCCTTTTGCGCTGTAGCTTCCAATCACTTCAGCCGCCAAGTGAGAGTTGCGTGCAGTGATCCGTTTTTTGAGTGACAAGGGCACCAGCCCCACTTACCGTAGGGGGAGGGATTCGTCCCTTTCAGCTGCCAAGGTGCGGGCGCTGCGGACCCCTAGCACTCGTGGTACCTCTGACGTTAGTAGAGGAATATCGGGCCGAACATGCCAAGCCCCTCCCGTAGGGGAGTCGTTCGGAATGGGTTGGACTCAAGGGGGCAGTGTGTTCCCGACACCCACGGGCAATTGGGTACCTCTGGCCAGGCTACTGGCTGCCTGGAGGGGGTAGAGGGTTGCCTCATAATACCCGGGAACTAGCCTGTAGAGCTAGTAGCTGGTGAGCTAGACACTGGCGGCCCTACCAAGGTTTTTGGTAGCTGGTTCATTAAGGACCGGCGCGTAAGTGGCAAATCCACTTCAGTCCTGTCTGCCGTGTGCAGGCGGGGGGGGGGGGGGCAGTTTATAAAATAGGCACTGTCCTACGGTAAATAGACCCGAGAGCCCGGCTTCTGGTCCTACGGGGCCAGAACTAATGGGAGTAGATCCTTACATTTACTTTACCACCCCCACAGAAATTCATCGTCAGTTATACAAAGTCTATGTGCCACAGTATATAGACGTCAGAAACGTGCGAAAGTGGGTCAGAGAGCTCAAAGACGGACGTACAGACGTCCATGACGAACAGCGTTCTGGTCGACCTTCAGTTTCAGCCGAAACAATTGCAAAAGTGGAGCAAGAAATGCTTAAAGATCGGCGTGTGACAGTTCGCGAGCTGTACGAACTTATCCCTGAAGTTAGTAAGACTACGATTGACAAGACTTTGATTAAACATTTGCATTAACGCAAGGTGTGTGCGTTATGGGTCCCCAAAATGCTCTCCTGGCCCAGGTATAATGGTTCCATACCCATCATCCCTACAGTCCAGACTTAGCACCTGGTGATTATCATATGTTTCCTGAGTTGAAGTCACAATTCGGTGGAACACATTTCCAGACCGACGATGATTTGAAGAACGAGGTTGAGCGCTACCTGCGCAACTTGGCGGGAGAATGCTATGACAAGGGTATACAGAAACTGCCACAGCACATGCAAAAGTGCATCGATCGCAATGGTGATTACGCCAACAATAGCTGTAAGTTTCGGCTTTCCATCAATGTAACATTTGTTGGCAATAAACACGTTTTCTGTATTAAATAAAATTGGAGACCTCACACCATATCACAGTACCGTAATTGTTTTGTTATGATGTGCATTATCACCTTATAAAAAATCCTTTTATAAGCAACTTCCACTCATTCTCCACTTGAAGTGATGAACACTCATTGCAGAACACTTACTCTTGCATGTTCTTTGTAGATAAATTAGTGACACTCATCACATTGTTTCTTCACTGTCTTGTCCTTTGAACTTAGGCAGGAATCACATCTTTTTCGTTTCAGATTTAGAACATCTGCATCTTGGTCTTGTTGGTTGTCATTTAGAACATCCTTGAAACCAACTTGAGTTATTTCTGAACGAATATGTTATGCTCTGCACTTGGGGAAATGAATTCGTGTCTAAATTTGAGGTCTGACTAGCTTTTTCCCAGTTCTGAGAGGAATTATCTTCTCTCATATGAAGTAAAAGTTTACAATACAGGACATATGCATTGAGGCAAGCTAAGTCAAGTACGAACATTGTTCAATAAGGAAAGATCATAATTTTTTACGTACATAACTTTCGCACTAAAATTCAATATTTATTATATTCTGTTAGCTTAATGTGAAACAAAAACGCCGTAGTATTTTCATTGTTGGTACTCCTGGTTTCCGCCTGTGAGAACCAGACAAGTTCAGATATGTTCATTATCGCCTACCGCTGCAATGGAGGTAACACGCAAGGAACAATATGCGGCTTTGAAATTCTGCTTTCGTCTCAACAAATCTTCAGTATAGGCATATACAATGTTACAGGAGGCCTATGGAGAGTCTGTTCTTCCCTACAGCACAGCTCGAAGGTGCCTTAAAATGTTTAAAGAGGGGAGAAAATCAATTTCCAAGGAAGATGGACCCCGTGCTACAATTACTGCTCTTACGTAAGAAAACATCAACACTGCTGCTGCCATTGTGAGAGGGGATCGGCGAATTGCTTTAAGATCCCTTTATGAAATACTGGATATTTCATTGGGTGCCACCCACACGTTGGTGACAGAAACATTACACATGAGACGTGTTTGTGTGCGATGGGTTCCAAGACTGTTGATTCCGGAACAAAAGGACATTCTCATGCAGGTCTGCATGCAGTAAAACTTGATGTTAGAGGAAGATCCGGAGTTTCTTCCAAACGTAATCACTGCTGATGTAACTTGGCTACATCATTTTGATCCTGAGAGCAAACAGCAAAGTTCAATGTGGAAATCTCCTTCTTCACCAACCCCCCAAAAAAGTAAAAGTGGCTGCTTCTGCTGGGAAAGTTATGGTCATCTCATTCTTTGATATTCATGGAATGGTTTATCAGCATGTTTTACCTGCACACACATCAGTAACTGGACAATACCACAGGGATGTCCTGAAAACATTGCAAGTCCATATCAGGCGCAAAAGACCACATTTCCGTGAAGCAGGCTGGATGCTGCACCACTATAATGCGCGGCCGCATATTGCCAATGTTGCTGCTGAATATCTTGCAAAAATCAACGTGGAGTGCATCGCTCATCCTCCCTACAGTCCAGTTTTAGCCCCATGTGACTTTTGTCTATTACCTAACTTGAAGAAACGCCTTCGTGGGAGGCATTATACAGCATCAGAAGCAGTGGTGAAGGCTGCGGAGGCGATTTTGAAGGATCTCTCAAAATTGGTTTCCAGCATGTCTTTAAAGACTGGCAGAAACGCTAGGACAAGTACATCGCGTTCAGGGGAGACTATTCTGAGAAGTACCATCAAAATTATGAAGATGAATAAAGGCCCGTTTTCAAAAAAATTGTGATTATTCTTTATTGAACAGACCTCGTATATAGAGAAATAGAGCAAGTGGTCATCTTCTTGTTACACGTTCCACTGAATAGTGTCTAGCTATCTTAGCAACAGTACCAACACCTGACTTTGTCAAGTATCACTTCAGGTTTTGTTATTTTTTTCACATCTAACCTCCACAAAACGCATTTAGTAGCTCTGTTTGCATTTTAGAATATTTTGTTACAGCAGTACATGTGTATGCATTATCTACGAATTTGTAACAACAATGTACATACAAATAAGGGTCCAGAAGGTGCTTTGTTGCTAAGTTTTAATCATAGTAGTTAATTTTTATTATTCCATGGAAAATATATTGTATACCTGGGGTATGTTAAGAACCTATTACAAAAAATTCAAAATTCTGTGCCACCAACCATCATATTATCATAAATATTTTGACCATTTATAATAAAAAATACACAGAAAAGCATATCTGCTAGATGAGAAGTCTACGTTCACATTAGAACAGTTTCTACGTAGAAAGCAGGGGTGGTTCCTCCATAAGGTTGCAGGTTTGCGCTACACCCACTGATTCTGAATATACAACAGGTGCATTTTGCACATTAAAGCTGTACTTGTTTGCATTGTTTTATACACAAACATGTTTCAATTACGATTATCGTCTGTAGCTGCCCATGACCGCAGAAGTCGAAATAAACAGTGATTAGCTGTAGGAGCCGCAGGTTTGCAGTGAAGAGTTAACCTAAGATTTCGCCCAAATATAGGCTCTCTGAGGGGGTTGCGGAAAGGTGAAGAGATGGGAGGGGCTTCTTATACATTGCTTAAATGGAGGTTTATAAACCTAGCTCCTCCTACTCTTAGCAACGGCTATAGCGTGACCTTCAGGCTTAGCTTCTGTGTGCTCTGCTTTTCGAACACAGGGAGAATTTAATTAAATGCATGGAGGTTATTCAGAAGAGATCTCTGTTAAACAACAACGCCACACTTGTTCAGGCTTCTGGGTTTATGGCCACTTTGAAAGATTGCAATTTTGTATTCTGGCTGTCTTTCTTCTACAAGATCATGCCACATGTGGACATTTTGTACAATCAGCTGCAGAAACGAGACTGCAGTGCAACATTTGCCATTGCCCAGCTAAACGCATTTAAAAGGGAAGTGCAAAAGGTAAGAAATAGCGTGGATATCGAGGAACACAAAGAAACTGCAATTAATAGGAGAAGAGTAGAAGATCATGATGTGAAAAGAAAAGAAGCTCTTGAAGCATGTGAGTTTCTTAGAGAAGCAAAGGACAGATTTAGCATCACGGGGCATCTGGTAGCCTCGACTTTGTTTCATCAAGAAAATTTCTAAGACATTTCCAGAGGATTTCCTTAGAAAAACAATAAGGTTCTATCCTTTTATCACTGGAACAAAAATTCGTATAGATCTGACTGTAATTTACAGTTGAGAGGAATTTCGTGGAATGTCCGGCGCTTTGTGCTTGATGGACTTCAATAAGGAAAACAATTTATGTACTACATTCAGCGAATATGACAAACTCCTCCGAGTACTGTTAACTATGCCAATGTCTACCGCTGAAGCAGAAAGCTGTTTCTCAACCTTAAAAAGAGTAAAACTTTCCTTAGGAACACAATGTCACAGGACCGATTGACAGCATTAGCAATGCTTTCAATTGAGAGAGATTTTGTTATGAAGATCAGCGACTTCAACGCAAAAGTTATCGATAGATTTGCCAGGTCTAAGGAGAGTAGAGCAGAGAATCTGTATAAATAGGTGAGTCATTACTATTCTGTATTTTATTTTTCATTTGTGCACCACCAATAATTTAACCCACCAGCCGACATTGGTAGAAACACACCAAGCAAGGGTTAAGATGGAAAGGAACGGATTTTCTTAAAGGTCTCGTATTTATTCTTTGGAAAATAAAATTCTTTTATTATATTTTTTAACCGAGTTTTTGTTTTTGAGTTAAATTTTTTGTTAATTTATGGAGCCAAAAATTGCTTATTTCAGTTTAATGTAGATTTGTAATGTTTGGGTACAGTATAAACTTTACTTCTATGTATGTTTAGAGAAAGTGAAAGTAAACGAGAGTGCGTAGAGAACGCAAAGTGCAGCACTTGATCTTTCATCCATATTGTAGGCTTTCCCAAATCTTGATTTCAAGAAATGGAACATAAGGAGGACTGTCCTTTCAGGTGCCTCCCTTTGGATTGTTACAAAGCTGCTTAGAACCACTTACCTCTGGTAGTACGGTTCTCCGAAAATTATTTCTGCAGAATAAATGATATTCCTGGATTTTTCTTTCCTATTGAAGGTTCTTGAAGAGGTAAATACCAAGAAATGACAATAGAAAATAAGAAAATAGAAGAAAAGGTCATTGTATGGGAATAAAAATCGTTTAAAAGAGTTTCCGAGAAAGTAAAACCAAATTTAGCGTGGGTCCAGTGATCCACAACTAGGAGGGAGGAAGTCTAGGTGGGAGTGGAGAAAATGGCTCTTAAGGGCCACCTCGGTAACGTGGTGGTAGAGTGTCTGTCTCACGTTCAAGGGGTCCCGAGTTCAAATCTCGGCCTGGGTGAGTTGCCTGGATAAGCTTTTCCGGGGTGTTACCTTATCCTGAAAGACGAATGTCGGGTAACTCTAAGCTCTATGGAGCCTGGGCTAATAGGAGCATCATTTCACCCATTCCATTTATCCTCCGATATGACTTAACGTTGGAGGATGTAAATTACAGAAAAAAACTCTTAAGGGACATGTTGCATCCAAGGTTACGGTATTTTTGCAGGAGCACTGTCACCAAATGCTTGTAGTTTTCATTTCTTTAGTTGCCTAGAAATTCATGAACAACACCCTTGAAGGCTTCCTAGGATTCCTTTTCTTTCCCCTCCAAAATTAGCTCAAATGCAGAATCCTTTACAAGTTCTCTTATTTGTGGTCTGACAAAATTACGTTCCTTAGCTTCTGCATTACTTAATTGCCATAATTTCTCTCTGATTGTGTTTTTTTATTTGACAGGTGTGCCAAAGCCCAAAAAATTTCCCCTAAATTTAAAATCTTCGCTCTAAAACATGAATTGTCACTTTATCTTCAAAACAAGAGCTGATCTATCATTTTTGTGATGATTTTTTAATTAATCAGATGGAAATAAATGTATATGTATTATTTTTAGGGCCAAAAGATTTTCATTCTTGCCCAGTGTATTCGAATAATCTCAAAAGCTAACATACGCCAGTGACAATTTGATGTTACTTTTACAAAACCTCCACAATCAGTTATATGAATTTCTGGATAATTTCGGCTATAACAGTTCTCTGCAGGAACGTTTTATCTCAAATTTCAACGTCCCAGATAACGTGTCTAATTTATAAATACATTAAATATAAGAAAAATACGACGTGAGTCAAAAAGTAATGCCTCCTACTTTTTCTCTCCCTTTTAATTGCCAAGAAATTTGAATATAATTTACATAGCTTGAAAACTACAACATTGACAATTAATTTGTCACTATTCAATATAATCTCCGTCCTTTTCCACAGTTTCGCTCCACCTTTTAGCTAGGACATGTATTCCAGTTTGGTAAAACACACGGCCTTGCTTCCTAAGCCATTGACGCACGGACGTTTTCACAGCCTCCTCATCTTCAAAATGAATCCCACGATGAGCTTCCTTTAGTGGCCCGAACAGTTGGAAGTCTGATGGTGCCAGGTCAGTGAGGTAAGACTTGCCATCCCAATTACTCAATTTCTGCTGGTGTGTGGTCTTGCATTGTCATGCAAAAGAAGAACATCCGCCATGGTTTTTGTTAGACGAACTCGGCGAAGACATGCTTTCAGCTGTTTGAGAGTTCTGACGTATTGGACAGAATTTATTGTACAGCCCTGCTACAAAGAATCAATCATAAGCACACCCTTTGCATCCCAAAACACTATCGCCATAACTTTCCCTGCCGACCGCTGAGTTTTGAATTCCTTTTTTCTTCGGTGACGTTGTGTGATGCCATTCCTTTGACTACCTCTTTGATTCAGGTTCAAAAAAATGAACCCACGCTTCGTCTCCAGTAACTTTTTTTCCAGAAACTTCTCTCCCTTCAAATTGGAGGGCTGCAAGTTTTCGGAGGCTATTTTTTCCTTGTTTCTTTCTTTTGGGCTGTTAACATTCTTGGTACCCAACGTTAACACACTTTTGAGTAACCCAGTTGTTGAATAATCTTCATCACACTGCCTTTACTTAGGGAGGTAATGCAACACAATTTTCCTGTTGTTACCCGGCGATCACCATGAATGATGTCATCGACTCGCTGATTGTTGCATGGAGTCACTGCAGTCACCGGCCTGCCGCTTCGATTTTCATCTGTCAATGGTGTTTGCCCTTCAGCTTCGTTACAGCGACGAACCCATCGCCTAACAGTGCTGACAACTACCGTTGCATCACCATACACATTTTTTAGCCTTTCGTGAATGCAAATTGTCGTTTCACCTTCCGCTGTAAAAAATTCAATCAAAGAACGCTGTCTAATACGAATGTCGATGTCTGCCATTTTGTTAGAGGATGCAGTGCTGCCACCTGTTGATTTAGGAAGTTACTGCTGCAGGGGATTGGAGAAGAAGGTTTGAGGAATTGCGCGAAATTCAAAGTTTTCATATAACTTAAATATCTAACGAAAAAATAGGAGGCATTACTTTTTGACCCACACTCGTAGATTTCTGAAAAAAGGACGGCTGCCACAGGCCACGAAAAAGGATGAAAATATTCAGATCGGTATAATTTTAGTCCTTTTTTGTATTTGTTCCTGTTGAACAATTAAGTGGCAGTTGTTTTTATGTTGTTTTCCAAATGTTTTAGTACATATTGATTTGAGATTTAATACAGCGAATTAGTCATGCTATTCATCACTTTAAACCTTTCAAAAATCTTTACAGTATTATTATAGCATGTTACATTACAGGGTATTTGTAAAATAGTCAAGTTTATCTCTTCTAAAACAGCTTTCTAAAATCACTTTCTAAAACAGCTGCAGTTTTATTTTGGGGTTATTGTTTCAAGTAGAAAACGTTACTCGTGTTATTAATATCATTTAAGTGATTTACAAATATATATAATATTACACAGAATGTTTTGTCATAGTTTGATTTTAATTAAATGAAATAGCCATGTTGCATCACTTTTAAGTGTTTTGAGCTATAGCTAAAGTGTTTGACTAGTTTTGTGCTATAGATTCTTTGCAATTGATTTAGTAGAATTACTCATGTTATTTAAGTGTCAGAATAACTTGTTATGCTAATGAGCCAGAACAATAAAAGGAAGTAGTAACTGTCAAAAAATGTTAAGATTCAACTGTCCTGTCAAACGCCACATCCTATTGTTAATTCCTTGAAAGTTCATACAAAATTTAGAAGTAATTGATGTAGAAAAAGAAGTACAGGTGCCATGCACAAAATTCACTGCAAGATCAGTTGATTATATGTTAAAATACTGGAGTGCTATAGATGATATAAGATAATTACGTGAGCGTTTATAACTTCGAAACTGCTGTGAAAACCCTCAAAGCTTAGCAATTCGGTATTGGAACATAATCACCAGCTGACAGCTATGAAAAATACAGCTATAGTATTTAGGTTGGGCACGCAGTTTTCATTAATTTAGTTTGCCACCCGAAACTAGAGGCGCTGCGATCACCCCGTGCTGCCAACGATTAAGATGGGAGTTTCACTTCTAATAAACATATGTTCCGTGTAATTGTGAAACCTTTATGGTGTATTTATTTTGAGGAATCAGTATTAAAAAATTTGAGATATAATTGCCCAAGGATGATCATTAAATAAACATATATTGAGTTGACTTTTAAATACTAAACCATAGCTCTTATAACAGAACAGTGCCAGCTAATTTGTTCATTACTTAAACAAAATTAAATTAAAACTGCTAATGTCTATAAATTGCTTAAGCATCAGTATTTCTAAAGGTTGTGAGTCATTTACATAAAGATATTACAGTGACCGTTTCAAATACAAACGCGTTTCATGCACGAAACACATTTATTAACTTACACTGCCATCTAGCGCTTAAGCTGAAACCTCGAAGCGCTACGTCTCAACCAGAATAATTACACTGGTCGACAAAATTTAACCTTTTTTCTTTCACAAGAATTAAAATAATAGATTATAAAGGTATTTTTCGTGCTGAATTCAAATATAATTACAGTTTTTCCCCATCGGGCAGGAGGTTTGTGTGATATTCATTTGTATTTTTTATAACATTCCAAAAAATCCGTAACTACCTAACTCAAAATTATAACTATTGATTCTGACTTACCTAGAAAGTGGTAGATAGTGATTTTCGGGTATATTTTGCATCTGGAACGTCTCTTATTTTAGTCCAACAGTAGTCAGTCAGCATATTGGAACTCCACTTGCCTTGGTACCTCTTCTCTATTGTAGAAATTTGCTGATGAAAACGCTCACCGTGTTCATCGCTGACAGCTCCAAGGTTTTCGGGGAAGAAGTCCAAGTGAGAGTCCAAGAAGTGAATTTTTAAAGACATGTTGCCTCCCATAGCTTTAAAAGAATGCAGAAGATCAGCCACTATGTCACGATAGTCTTCTGCTTTATGGTTTCCAAGAAAATTGCAACACAAACTTTTGAAAGACCGCCAGGCTGCTTTCTCCAGTGGATTTAACAGTCCCTCGAAATGTTCATCAGCCATTAATGATCGGATTTGTGGTCCTATAAAAACTTCTTCTTTCAATTTAGCATCACTGACTTTGGGGAATTTCGATTTCAAGTACAAGGATCCATCAGAAAGTTTATCCATAGCTTTCACGAAATTTTTCATAACTTCTAACTTAATATGCAATGGAGGTAAAAATATTTTTCAGGCTTCTCTAATGGGACACATGCCACATTTTTCTGGCCAGGGATAAGAGATTCACGTTTTGGCCATGACTTTCTAACGTAGTGAGACTTCTTATTTCTGCTGTCCCACTTGCACGAAAAGCAGCAAAATTTGGTGAACCCAAGTTGCAAACCAAGCAATAAAGCAATGACCTTTAAATCACCACAGATATCCCATTCATATTTTCCATATTGTATTTTCTCATATTTTCATATGTCTCTTTCATATCAGCGGCATGCGCTACCGGTATTGATGGACGTTTATTGCCAATATGTAGCAGCACAGTCTTCAGACTTACTTTAGAGGAGTCTATGAACAATCGCCACTCATCTGGCCGGTGTTGAAGCCCAAGAGTTTCCATAACTGAACAAATATTATTACAAAACACAATACCATTTTCTTCAGAGAAGTACACTTTGAAAACACTATGGAGGCTACGATATCTACTAATTCTTACATACTTTTGGAGTAGATTCCACCCTTTGATTCTGGAAGGTAAAACTTCCGCTTGCTGTTTAGACAGATTTAAATCGCGAATCAGGACACCAAGGCTTGCTGATTGGGAAAGTATGGTTCTGATGCACAGCTACGTAATATCATTTTTATTTTCATCTGAATCATTTGGAGTTTCAGTCAGGTCAGAACCAGAGTTATCACTTAAGGTCGTATCTGCATATACTGGTACGGAGAACTCTTCACTGTGTAAGACAGGTCTCATTGCAGATTGCAAATCCGGATAATTAACTGTATATTTTGTTTTAGATGTGATTCCTTTAATATTTGTCAAACAAAAATAACAGTAAGTTAAATGATCCTTCGGTTCCCTCCAAATCAAGGGAATTGCAAATGGCATATGATGTGTACCATTTTTCCACCTAGTCAGCAGTCTAACACACGAAACACGGCATGCATTTGGGGCCCAACTCTTATCAAAATCACCAACTTGTCAGCCAAAGTAAAGTTTATGACACTTCTTTACAAGTGGGGTCAAATTTCACCTCTGAGACTTGAACGTCAGCTCACCACAAATATAGCAGAAATTATCTGCATGATTTACACAATTTCTGGTCATGATGAAAAAATAAAGCACAGAAATACAACATGCACAACATACACAATACACTTCTAAACAGAAACGAAGGAAATATTTCACTACTCAACAATCTCACAGTCAGCTCAATACTGACACATCACAATGCCAAACAGGTCTGAACATGGCTAAACAACAACAATGAACAACAATGAACCTGCGCTTCAGCATGACATAATTATTGCAAATAATTTCAATAATAATACAGCTTGAGTAAAATAGGTACATATGAGGTAACGGTTCCTATGACAGGTCAAAGAAAACACTTAAATCATATTTTAAAAAGTAGCTTTTACAGAAAAACTATACCTGATGGGAAAATTCTGACTACATATCGAATTCAGAATGGAAAAGCCACTAGATTCACTATTCAGATCTCTTGTGAAAAAAACCTTGTCGACCAGTGTTATGGAAGGCTTGTTGCTTGAGAGTAAAAACACTAACGCACTACCAACCTTGTAACTTTACAGAAGCGACTACTGTCGTCTTTTTCATAGACTGTTTTCAGAAAATTCAATATTCTTATTTATAATCCCCGCTTACAGACACATATATGCTCACTTCCTGGTCCTTTCTTGACAAAAAGGTACCATACCTGCCACGAATATAATCATTTTTCGCAAAATGTACCTTCTGACCAGCCTAAAAGACACTGCATAAGGAACTTTGGCCAGGAGGAGTCGAACACACGGACCAAGGTAGTCTATTAGATATGACGAGCGTCTCAATTATAAGTCAGAAGGAAGAGGGAGCTGACAAGGCGGTATGATGGATCGGGGAGAGTCTGCAGCATGCATATGGATCAGTCTCGGCGGTCATCCTTTCATCACATTGTCCCTTCTTCAATCAATCTTGAGCCCTGCTGCTTTACTTCTTTGTATTCATGCTTAGACTCCTCTTTGATCCACTGCCTTAAACATGCGGCATATTTCTTTCTTTGCCACTGTCAGAGATTGAGTACCAAAAAGAAACCATGATGTCTTGTATCCACATCATAAAACTTACATCTAATATTCATAGAGAATCTTGTGTACGGAAATACACGGATATTCTGCATGACCTTCCCTACTCTTATACGAACACTTGTTCCTCTATCTACCTCAAGATAATTATCTTATTTTAGTTGCAAGAAAATAGAGTAGACTTTATGTGATTGTCAAATCTCTTACATACATGACTTTCTCTACTCTTGTACAAAAACATATTGCTCAATCTACTTGAAAATAAACATTATCTTATTGTATATAAAAGGGAATACAGCAGACTTAAAGTGATAGTCAAATGTTTTATATACGTGGCTTTCTGCACTCTTGTATAAACAAGGTAAAGACAAATAAATGTAAAGAATATAAGAAAGGAAGATGAGGGGTAAGAAAGGGGCTAATTAAGTAACAAGGAGGTATGAAGGTTAAGAACTACCTGGCAGAGCAGAAGACCAGAGTGTCTTGTAAGCCAAGGTAGCAGCAAGGTAAATACAATAAATGTAAAGAATATAAGAAAGGAAGATGGGGGGTAAGAAAGGGGCTAATTAAGTAAGAAGGAGGTATGAAGGTTAAGAACTACCTGGCAGAGCAGAAGACCAGGGTGTCATATAAGACAAGGTAGCTACAAGGTAAAAACAAATAAATGTAAAGCGCATCAGAAAGGAAGATGAGGGAGAAGAAAGGGGCTAAATAAGCAACAAGGAGGCATGGAGGTTAGGAGCTACCTGGCAGAGCTGAAGACAAGGGTGTCATGTAAGCCAAGGTACCACAAAAGTAAAGAAAAATGTAAAGAAAAGAAGAAAGGAAGATGAGGGGTAAGAAAGAGGCTAATTAATTAACAAGGAGGTATGGAGGTTAAGAGCTACCTGGCAGAGCGGAAGACCAGGGTGTCATGTAAGCCAAGGTAGCAACAAGGTAAAGACAAATAAATGTTAAGAGAATAAGAAAGGAAGATGAGGGAGAAGAAAGGGGCTAATTAAGCAACAAGAAGGCATGGAATGAAAAAATGTGCAGTGTTTAACGCCCGCTTTTACCACGTACGGCACCGCAGGCAGTGACAATGATGATACATGAGATGAAGATGGAGCACCAGTGGAATGAGATGGCGGGGGAAACCGGAGGTCAAGTAGAAAACCCGCCCCAGCGCCGTGTTGTCCAGCACAAATCTCACATTGCGGTCGCCTGGGATCGAACCCGGGCCGCCTTGGTGAGAGCCAAGCGGTCTAACCACTGATCCACAGCGCGACCTGGAGACATGGAGGTTAAGAGCTACCTGGCAGAGCAGAAGACCAGGATGTCATGTAAGCCAAGGTAGCAACAAGGTAATTACAAATAAATGTAAATAATATAAGAAGGGAGGGTGAGGGAGAAGAAAGGGACTAATTAATTAACAAGGAGGCATGGAGGTTAAGAGCTACCTGACAGAGCAGAAAACCAGGGTGTCATGTAAGTCAAGATAGAAACAACGTAAATACAAATAAATGTAAAGAATATAAGAAAGGAAGATGAGGGAGAAGAAAGGGAATAATTAAGTAACAAGGAGGCATGGAGGATAAGAGCTACCTGGCAGAGCAGAAGACCAGGGTGTCATATAAGCCAAGGTAGCAACAAGGAAAAGACAAATTTAAAGGATATAAGAAAGGAAGATGAGGGGGAAGAAAGGGGCTAATTAACTAACAAGGAAACATGGAGGTTAACAGCTACCTGGCAGAGCAGAAGAACAGGGTGTCATGTAAGCCAAGATAGAAACAACGTAAATACAAATAAATGTAAAGAATATAAGAAAGGAAGATGAGGGAGAAGAAAGGGAATAATTAAGTAACAGGGAGACATGGAGGTTAAGAACTACCTGGCAGAGCAGAAGACCAGGGTGTCATGTAAGCCAAGTTAGCGACAAGGTATAAACAAATAAATGTAGCTTATCTTATACGCTAATTTGCTGAACTGTGTTTTTCAAGACAGAGCACACTGGATAAACAAAAGAGCGTCAGCTCTTGCTTCTTACCCTCTGCCCGCACCGCACCGCAAATGCTGCGCTCAACTTATTTTGCGCGTACTGTATATATACATATATATGTTATAGGAAATGAAGAAAACCTCTGAAGACATTCCTAAATAACTTAAGTTATACTTAATTTATATTCTTTTGTTATGATAATATGTGAAACATCTGATTTCTTAATTAAAGGCGCTTGAGCTGCTTAAAAGTTCGAACAATGCGTTTTTTAAAGTGAAGTCCGGGATAGCACATTCTCGGAAGGTGCTGATAAATATGAAATTCTATTTTAAGGCGATCTTTTGCTAAAAATTCTCCAGTATTTGCTTTGTTCTTCAAGGTATTACTGATATTTCTAAACGGGCGTGAGACTGATCAACCGTGATGATTGATGATATAGTTTGCCAATCACTAGGGCAACTTTTACTCCCTTTACACTACTGATATAAAATCTTTAGAACAAAGGAAGGAATCTATTACGCGTTTATGGTAAAATGAGGTGGTAAATTCGAGGAGCGTTGGGCGATATGTGTTTGGACAGATCGGAAGGGTATTTTATCGACTGATGCCACTTCGCCGATGAAAGGGTCAACATCGTTTCTTTTCCAAACATCCACCGTTTGCATCTTTTCCCAGGACCATTTTCCATATTTCCTTTTATGTTGCTATGTCCGCCCGCTGCTTGCTCTTTGCACAAAGCGATGGTTCTTTGTTCTCGTCATGGCTGCAGTCCTTGGTTTTAGACACACCCAAAGCTATAGGTTAGCTCTTGTGAAATCCAATGAAATAACATTATTTACCTCGATTAAGTGTTTAATTCCTCTATTCGGGTAAATATTAAACTTAGTGTCACACAATCAATATTTATAAAAAATGTTACATGACATTTTCAAAGTAACTATCCACAACAAAAGGTGGAAAAAAAAAAGTTATTATATTAGTTATGTTCACCAAAATTGAGTAACAAGTGAAATTATACCTTCAATATTCTGAACATGTCCTCTGAAGTCCCGTTTATTATGCATGACTGCTTCGGAACTACTAAACCGTAAGATATAGACCAAACTCTATTATGAAAACATAGATATTGTTAAAACACGCAATTTATGTCAAATACTTTTGTGCAGTGAACCTCTTCCGAGATATTCTTTGTCATTCACCTGAATTTTTTAGTACTTACAGCACTCACATATATATTTATTCTTCAACTCCTGGACATACATAGAGAATATAAAAACACGTTGTATAGACAAGAAGTTTTAAAACAATTAACTATCAGATAAAGTTTACTGTATTCCCTTATTTCTTTGCACAATCAGTTTTTATCCCTTGGACATACTAAGATAAAGTACAAACACGTCATCTAGAACACCAGGTTTAAAACACTTTTATAGTAGTTAAAGTCTAATATATTCCTTTATAACTACATTAAAATAATGCTTATCTTGAAGTAGACAGAGCAATAAGTTTTCGTACAAAAGTAGAGAAAATCATGTATATAATATATTTGACTAGCACTTAAAGTCTACTGCATTCCCTTATAAGTACAATAAAATAATGTTTATCTTGAAGTAGATAGAGCAATAAGTGTTTGTACAAGTGTAGAGAAAGTCATGTATATAAAACATTTGACTATCACTTAAAGTCTACTGTATTCCCTTGTAACTACAATAAGATAATGTTTATCTTGAAGTACATAGAGTAATAAGTTTTTGTACAGGAGTAGAGAAAGTCATGTATATAAAACATTTGACTATCACTTAAAGTCTACTGCATTTCCTTATAACTACAATAAGATAATGTTTATCTTGAAGTAGATAGAGCAATAAGTGTTTATACAAGAGTAGAGAAAGTCATGTATATAAAACATTTGGCTATCACTTAAAGTCTACTGTATTCCCTTGTAACTACAATAAGATAATGTTTATCTGGAAGTAGATAGAGCAATAAGTGTTTGTACAAGAGTAGAGAAAGTCATATATATAAAACATTTGACTATCACTTGAAGTCTACCGTATTCCCTTGTAACTACAATACCTAGGTCGTCTGAGAATTTTCGGATCTAATAAACATACAAAACATTGTTCCAGATTTTTTTTTAAATTTTCAACATACTCTCCTTGTAACTCTAAACACTTCTCCCAGCTATGCTCCCATCTTTGTAACCCATCTAAATAATACTCGGCGCTTTTCTATGCAAAATAATTGTTCACGAAGGCAATTGCGTCTTCATTTGGCGAAAATGTCTGTCCTCCGAGCGCAATTTTCAAATGAGGGAACAAAATGAAGTAGCTTGGGGCTAGATCTGGTGAGTCAAGCAGTTCAAGCCGTAATTCGTGGATTTTCGCCATCGCAGCCGCTGAGGTGTGGGACGATGCGTTGTCTTTGTAAAACAGGATTTTCTTTTTCTGCAAATGTGGCTGTATTTCCGCAAGTTCTACCTTCAGGTTATAAAGTAATAATGCGTAATATGCCCCCGTGATAGTTTTTCCTCTTGAAGATAGTCGACTAAAATAACTCAATTGCTATCACACAAAACAGTAGCCATTACTTTCCCATCCAAAAATGCAGTTTTTGATTATTTTCTTTTGGTTCGCTAATTCATTCATCCACTCATTTATTAATCCGTACAAATAAATTTATAAATGTGAATGGACTTTTGTTTGTTAACAAGTAGAAAGATTTGAAGGATCAGTGTGGATAGGCAGAAGAGTGAGATGTGCTGTTTTTGCCCCGAGTGCCGACATTTTCATTTTGCTGTACCTTGTGTGTGCCGTTTACCTGAACACTGTGCCCAGAGGTTCAAAGCGCCTGGACCAAGGGATCCGCCATTAGCCTTTGTGCTCTCACGGAACACTTCATTACTACTGGCCGCCAACATTTTAATGCCTGTCTGTTGACAACTGCTTCGTCATTTCTTTCCTTTTACTGAAGGCCTTCAAAAGGCTCCACTATGGGCTTTACGCACCTCAGGAGCCCTAATGTACACCTCATGTTTGACCTTAAATCTGATTATCTGGAAAAGGTTAAAGAAAAGTCCCCAAAACTACTGCACCAACCTAAACTTCGATGTAGGTATGAAGGAATTTTTAAAACAACCCTTGACGACTTCCAGGAAACTTGGTAATTTCAACGAAGTCCAAAAGCCATCATTTTTCAGGATATGAATAAGGGATCGAACAGGCACAATATACTTAACATGTCTAAAGACGAAAACATCACATTATCCGTGTACATAAAATTTTACACGTATTCTCCTATCTACTTCAAGATAAACATTATCTTATTATAGTTACAAGGGAATACAGTAGAGATTAAGTGATAGTCAAATGTTTTATATACATGACTTTCTCTACTTTCGTACAAACACTTATTGCTCTATCTACTTCAAGATAAATATCTTATTATAGTTACAAGGGAATACAGTAGAATGTAAGTGCTAGTCAAATGTTTTATATACATGACTTTCTCTACCCTTGTGCAAACACTTATTCCTCTACCTACTTCAAGATAAACATTACCTTATTGTAGTTACAAGAGAATACAGTAGACTTTAAATGATAGTCAAATGTTTTGTGTACATGACTTTCGCTACTCTTGTACAAACACTTATTGCTCTGTCTACTTCAAGATAAACATTATCTTATTGCAGTTACAAGGGAATAAAGTAGACTTTAAGTGATAGACAAATGTTTTATATACATGGCTTTCTCTACTGTTGTTTAAACACGTATTCTTCTAACTACTTCAAGATAAACATCTTATTGTAGTTACAAGGGAATACAGTAGACTTTAAGTGATAGACAAATGTTTTATATACATGACTTTCTCTACTCTTGTACAAACACTTATTGCTCTATATACTTCAAGATAAACATTATCTTAATGTAGTTACAAGGGAATACAGTAGAATTTAGTGATAGTCAAATGTTCTATATACATGACCTTCTCTGCTCTTGTACAAACACTTATTCCTCTATGTACTTCAAGATAAACACTATCTTATTGTAGTTACAAGGGAATACAGTAGAATTTAGTGATAGTCAAATGTTCTATATGCATGACCTTCTCTGCTCTTGTACAAACACTTATTCCTCTATGTACTTCAAGATAAACATTATCTTATTGTAGTAACAAGGGAATACAGTAGAATTTAGTGATAGTCAAATGTTCAATATACATGACCTTCTCTGCTCTTGTACAAACACTTATTCCTCTATGTACTTCAAGATAAACATTATCTTATTGTAGTTACAAGGGAATACAGTAGAATTTAGTGATAGTCAAATGTTCTATATACATGACCTTCTCTGCTCTTGTACAAACACTTATTCCTCTATGTACTTCAAGATAAACATTATCTTATTATAGTTACAAGGGAATACAGTAGAATTTAGTGATAGTCAAATGTTCTATATACATGACCTTCTCTGCTCTTGTACAAACACTTATTCCTCTATGTACTTCAAGATAAACATTATCTTATTGTAGTTACAAGGGAATACAGTAGAATTTAGTGATAGTCAAATGTTCAATATACATGACTTTCTCTACTCTTGTACAAACACTGATTGCTGTATCTAGTTCAGGATAAACATTATCTTATTGTATTTACAAAGAAATACAGTAGACTTTAAGTGACAGTCAAATGTTTATATACATGACTTTCTCTACTCTTGTACAAACACTTACTGTTCTAAGTACTTCAAGATAAACATTATCTTATTGTAGTTACAAGGGAAACAGTAGACTTTAAGTGATAGTCAAATGTTTTGTATATATGACTTTCTCTACTCTTGTACAAACACCTATTGCTCTATCTACTTCAAGATAAACATTATCTTATTGTAGTAACAAGGGATTAGAGTAGACTTTAGGTGACAGTCAAATGTTTTATATACATGACTTTCTCTACTCTTGTACAAACACTTGTTGCTCTATCTATTTCAAGATAAACATTATCTTGTTGTAGGTACAAGGGAATACAGTAGACTTTAATTGATAGTCAAATGTTTTATATACGCAAGTTTCTCTACTCTTGTACACTTACTGCTCTATCTACTTCAAGATAAACATTATCTTATTATAGTTACAAGGGAATACAGTAATAGTAAGTATATTATATAGTAAGCATACAGACTTTAAGTAATAGCCGAATGTTTTTAAATTAGTTTTGTAGGCGACATATTTGTAATTACGTATTCTTTGTATGTCCAACAGGTAAGAAAATGAAGGTGCAAGGGAATATAGCAGTGCAGGAACATTTAAGGAATCGTCAAATGTTTTTTAAACTGGCTCTCTAAGTAGTGTTTCTTCTCTTTAAACCTCCAAGAGATAAAAAAAAGGAATAACTACTTTGCTATTTGAGAGAAGCATTAGTGTTGGAAGATTCTGATGAATGACATAGAGTATATCAGAAAGGGTTACTGCACACAAATATATATGGCATAAAAGTCGGTTTTTACGAGACCTACAGTTTTGTGCTGCAGGATTCGTGTATGTGCTACGTTTAAACGGTTATTGAAAGTCATTTAGGGATGATAAGTGAAGATGCATATTTTCATATGATTTAACATATATTATATCCTGTTTTAAGCAATATATTTAGTTATATTCTGAAATTAAGAGCGAGAAATCTGAATTTTTCTGTATTTTATGAAAACTGTATTTTTTGTTTTTAATTCACGCTCGGTTAGTGAAAGCTCAGACTGAATTTCTTGGTTATGGATCAATAACTCTTCTACCTAAGTAGATAGTAGAGAAAGTAAGGATTATGTTTACTTACAAAGAGATTGTTTATTTTGCGTTCAGAGTTGAAAGTTTCGATTATTGGAGTGTACGTCGCTGGACCCGCAGTTCCGGATGACGTCTTTTCAAAACAGCGGGATATTTTTTCCAATACGTTGGTAACGCTGTTAGAAAGAGTTGTGGTTTCCATGATATTGAAAATATCTCGACAACAAAAGTTTTCTGACTCCACTACACACAACCGCTATAGCGCCCTCTTTCTTCTTCTGCTGCTGGCCGGGTCCATTATAAGGACGCAGGAATGCTGCGGAAGAATCTTAACTCTCCTGAACGAATAACAACCACTAAAATATTGCTCTGTACTGCAAAGAAAGGTGTGGAGTTTGAGCCAGAACTTTTAATCGGATCAGTAAAGTGTTTAAAGTGATTCAAACGTACGAATAACGCAGTGACGCATTCTGATGTTTCTGTAGCCCTGTATACAAAATATAATAGCGATATATTTTACGGGGCTGTTCATTAACGAATGATCATAGTTTTTTACGGTCATAATTGTTCGCACTAAAATTCAATTTTATTATATTCTGTTAGCATAATGTGATGCAAATACACCGTAGTAGTTTCAACTCCTGGTTCCCATTTGTCAGACGGTTCAAATATGTTTAGTATCGCCCACCACTGCAATGGAGGTCACACGTGAGGAACAATATGTGGCTTGAAATTCTGCTTTCGTCTCAAAAAATCTCAGTTGAGGCCTATTGAAGCAGAACCTCAGGTTCCAAGAGGGAAAAGATAACTAGAAATTAATACAACAGTAGAGATCATAAATAAGCATAATGGGAATAAAAAGGGAATAAATTATATGAGAAATAAAGTTAAAAAGAATATTCGAAATAGTAATATAGTGTAAATGAAGGAAAAATCGGACAGGACTTGCTTCCGAGCACAGAGACAAGGCAGGAAATAGAACAATAGATCAGAAACCCTTGAAGGTTACCCCGACATCGAGACGCCAGTAAGGTATGCGAAGCTTAAGGGAAATTCAGCCAAGCATGATAGAATACCGTTATGACGCTGAGAGGTCATACAACCCAAACGGGTGGAAAATATTACTGCCGCATAGGAAAGACTACGAAAGTGACCAATAAGAGAAAATTAAAGAAATAAACCCTGCCAATAAAATGTAGAGTAAACCACGTGATAGGCGTAAAATAGTAAAGGAATAGAAAATGGGCGGTGATAGGCGAGAAAAGCTAGAATAGAAGTTGGGAATACGACGGGGGAAAGAGGGGCACTCTGGTACTTAATACGACGGGAAGAAGACGTGTTATTGGGAGAGAAGTAGGATCCGATGTTGCAGTCCGAATTAGAGCTATGGTCTTGAAGACAGTGCAAAAATAGGGAATAAAGGGAATTCGCAAAGCAACGTAAAAACATCGTAAAGGGGAAAGGAAAATTAGGAAGACAACGAAAGTGTTAGCAAGAGAGTAAAGAGAGCCAGGTTAGAGAAAATAAAGTAATTGTGAGACAGTAAGCACGAGTTTTCATAACCGAACCCTGAGAAAGAGATCCCAGCTCACCAACAATTGGACAAAACACCAACCTTTACATCTCACCGTCAAACTCCTTCATACTCCATCCCTATCAAAGCACTCAAAAGGACAACGAACCGAAAAGAACCCACACCACTATACTGTAACGCGAGCGCTGGAACACCCTGTGGAAGCAGCTGGGAGCGGGAGACAGGGGAGGACCGTGTTAGCCACACCTCCCCCTCGTCTGTCTTATAGTGGTGACAGGCAGTGGTCGGGAGAAAAACATGACTGTGCCGTCTGTTTCTCTTACACCTGGTTCTCGATCATTCTTTTACTGGAACATTCCCGCGGACACTGGAAGGCGGCGATATTCCTATATAAAGGGGGGTTGCAGACAGACGGATTCAGTCAGTCAGTTGGTTAGTGAGTGTGAGTGAGGAGACAGTCGCAGTTCTTGGTGTAAGAGTTAGTCAGTGACGTGTTAATGAACGAGAAGATTGTGCAACGGAAGACTGTACGTAACTGGTATGTGCATCGGAGTTTATGTAATCGCGAGTACAAGTGAAATTGTAACGGACGAACTGGTGAATTGTAATTGTGTGCAGCAAGTAATTCTGTGTAATTGGCAAGAGTTTAACTGTAAGTCGGTGGAAATAAAGAACATTTGTGAGTGGTGAAATTGGACTTTTCATTTCACGAACCCACAAAGTCACACTGGTGTCAGGAAGCGGGAAAACAACATAACATCACCGAACATTACAACCATGGAGGCAGCATTAGAAAAGATTTTAGCGGAACTGAAAGAAATGAAGACTGCAACTGAAAACCTCCCTGCAAAAATAGAAGCGGCAAACAACAACCTCATCGCCGAGTTGAAACAAATGAAGACGGCCAACGACAACATCACCGCGGAGATGGAAGAAATGAAGGCCGAGTTAACCACAGAAATGAGAGCAGCGAACGGCAGTCTGGCCACGGAAATGAAGGCGGCGAACGAGGCTCTCGCCGCAAAGTTTGAGGAACGGTTGGCCGGCGTGAGGGATGACGTCACGAACCTGGGCAAGCGGAAGGGTCAAGTAGACGACCGCCTTAATGATTTAGAGGAAAAGGCCGACAACATCGCAAAACACCTCACCCGCCTGACGGAGGAAAACCGGCCTTATGTGTGGACGGAGGACGCCGAAGACGCTTTCCAGCACCCGAAGGGGACCCTGTGCATTGCTCCAATTTTGGGTTTCCCACAACCGGGTGGCGCCTTCATTGTGGACACCGACGCTAGCGACCATTACATTGGAGGTGTCCTACCGCAGATCCAGGACGGCTATGAGCGCACAAGAGTGGAAGAGAAGGAGCGTGCCGCAGCAGTCCGAGTAGTTGTGGCAGTGCCTGCTGAAGGCTGGGATAGCGCAGGCCTGAGGAGGGAGCAGCTGGCGGACGCAGACTTGGGGCCACTCTTGAGGGAAGTGGACGCAGGGACGAGACCAACCTGGGAGGACATCGCACCGAGGAGCGCCACCTACAAGTCGCACTGGGCCCAATGGGACTCGTTGAAGACCAGAGAGGGCGTGCTGTTCCGGGTATGGGAGTCACCCGATGGGAAGGCGCAGAGAGAACAGTTGGTACTTCCCCGGAGCAAGGTCCCAGAAGTCTTGGAGGAAGTGCACGCCGGTACTTCAGGAGGACACCTGGGAGCGAACCGTATGATTCACAAACTACGGCAGCGCTACTTCTGGCTCAGACTCCGGGCAGATGCTGGTGGTACACCTGGACCGCCTCGCACGCTACGATGGGGCTGTTCGGGGCGAACAGCTTTGAGGAGGGAGCAGTTTAACGCGAGCGCTGGAACACCCTGTGGAAGCAGCTGGGAGCGGGAGACAGGGGAGGACCGTGTTAGCCACACCTCCTCCTCGTCTGTCTTATAGTGGTGACAGGCAGTGGTCGGGAGAAAAACATGACTGTGCCGTCTGTTTCTCTTGCACCTGGTTCTCGATCATTCTTTTACTGGAACATTCCCGCGGACACTGGAAGGCGGCGATATTCCTATATAAAGGGGGGTTGCAGACAGACGGAGTCAGTCAGTCAGTTGGTTAGTGAGTGTGAGTGAGGAGACAGTCGCAGTTCTTGGTGTAAGAGTTAGTCAGTGACGTGTTAATGAACGAGAAGATTGTGCAACGGAAGACTGTACGTAACTGGTATGTGCATCGGAGTTTATGTAATCGCGAGTACAAGTGAAATTGTAACGGACGGACTGGTGAATTGTAATTGTGTGCAGCAAGTAATTCTGTGTAATTGGCAAGAGTTTAACTGTAAGTCGGTGGAAATAAAGAACATTTGTGAGTGGTGAAATTGGACTTTTCATTTCACGAACCCACAAAGTCACAATACAATGTTAGAGGAGGCCTACGGAGAGTCTGTTCTTCCCTACAGGGCAGCTCTAAGGTGGTTTAAAATGTTTAAAGACGAGAAAAAATCAATTTTAAAGGAAAGTGGTCCCAGTGTTCCTGTTACTGCTCTTACGTAAGAAAACATCAACACTATTGCTGCCATTGTGAGAGAGGAACGACGAATTATCTTAAGATCACTGTGCCATCTACACGATTTTGTTGTGGGCCACCCACACGTTGGTGAGGGACACATTACACCTGAGACGTGTTTGTGCGGGATGGCTTCCAAAACTGTTGATTCCCGAACAAAAAGACATTCACATGCAGGTCAGCATGCAGTTAAAGTTGATGTTAGAGTAAGATCCGGAGTTTTTTTCAAATGTAATCACTGCTGATGAAACTTGGTTACATCATTTTGATCCTGAGAGCAAACAGCAAAGCTCAGTGTGGAAATCTCCTTCATCACCAACCCCCCAAAATAGCAAAATTGGTTTCTTCTGCTGGGAAATCTATAGTCATCTCATTCTTTGATATTCATGGAATATTTTAGCAGCATGTTGTACCTGTACACACATCAGTAACTGGACAATACTACAGGGATGTCCTGAAAACATTGCAAGTCCATATCAGGTACAAAACATAACATTTCCGTGAAGCAGGCTGGATGCTGCACCACGATAATGCGCGGCCGCATATTGCCAATGTTGTTGCTGAATATCTTGCAAACATCAACGTGAAGTGCATCCCTCACCCTCCATATAGTCAAGATTTAGCCCCATGTGACTTTTTTCTATTCCCTAACTTGAAGAGACGCCTTTGTGGGAGGCATTATCCATCATCAGAAGCAGTGGTGAAGGCTGCGGAGGCGATTTTGAAGGATTTCTAAAGAAATGGTTTCCAGCATGTCTTGGAAGACAGGCAGAAACGCTGGGACAAGTGCATCGCATTCAGGGGAGACTATTTTGAGAAGGACCATCAAAATTATGAGGATGAGCAAAGGTACGTTGTCAAGAAATAATTGTGATCATTCTTTATTGAACAGCCCTCATAGTTAATTACTTCGCACCTTTCTGCACATTATGGTTCTTACTTAGTGAAGTGGATTGATGTGTATTTTAATTATATGTCAACATCTGAAATGTGTAGTGTTTAACGCCCGCTTTTTACTACATACGGCACCGCAGGCGGTAACACTGATGATACATGAGATGAAGTTGGAGCATGAGTGGAATGAGATGGCGGGGGAAACCGGAGGTCCCGGAGAAAACCCGCCCCAGCGCCGTGTTGTCCACCACTTATCTCACTTTGCGGTCGCCTTGCATAGAACCCGGGCTGCCTTGGTGAGAGCCAAGCGGTCTAACTACTGAACCACTGCGCGGCCTATGTCAACATCTGTTATTTTAACTTGCTGTGGAGCCATTTATGAAATTTGGAATAAATGTAGAACTATTTCGCCGCAAAATAGTATGCGTATAGCGAATTTCTTGCAGCATATGTTGCGATGATTGTTATTTTGATACAGTCAATTTTAAGAGTCATTTTACTAATATTGTGTATTTCTAAGTGTTTAGTTAGCAAACTTCTAGTGTCTATTTAAGTGCCTTTTTTTTTTTTTCATTTTAGTAGCGTTCCGTGCCGAGAATTGGCGGCTGACTGAGGATCAGCACTTTGTGTGTCATACGTGTACCTGTCCGAGACGGACTAAACCACTTAGTGACAGGATATGTTAGGGTTCTGTAGAATGGTGGGTTTAGTTTAGTTCACCGAACATGTGGAGGACACGGTGGAGTACCTCTACGAGGCAACACCACCTCCACATGCGGAGATCCAACACCCCATCGTCACCCCTAAGCAGGTGACCGCCCAAATCAATAGCCAGAAACTCAACAAATCCCCTGGGCACGATGGTGTCACAGCCACCATGCTACATCACCTTCCTCGTAAGGCTGTGATCCACTTGACGCGGATTTACAACGCATGCCTCACCATGCGCCACTCCCAACCTGTTGGAAAGAGGCAAGGGTGGTATGCATATTGAAGCTGCGCAAGAATCCAGTTTTTCCGGAAAGTTAACGATCCATCAGCTTGCTCCCAATCGTCTCAAAGATCTTTGAACGATTGCTCCTCCCCCGCCTAACTCCTCTCTTCGAGGAAAGGCTCCCACTCCCGGATCACCGATTCGGTTTCCGTCGGGGCCACTCCACCACCTTGCAGTTACTGCGCTTGGCGGAAAAGGCTGCTCTGGGATTCCAGGACGGCCTCAAAACCATCGCTGTGCTCTTGGACGTGGAGAAGGCCTTCGCCACCACGTGGCACCAGGGGTTGTTGTTCAAACTCAAAGAAGCACAACTCCCACCTCCCTACCTTTCAATACTCAGCAGCTTCCTCAAGGACCGCACCTTCAGAGTGCGGGTCGAGGGGAAGCTATCCTCTGTCAGACCCATAGCGGCTGGAGTCCCGGAAGGCAGTGTCCTGTCCCCGCTACTCTTCGCCGCCTACATGTCTGACCCACCCACGGAACCGTGCACTGTTTTTTGTCAGTATGCCGACGACGTCCTCATACTGGCGCAGAACAAGAACGTCCGCTACTGTCTCCCCCCTCTACAGCGTCAGTTCCACGGCATTGGCAGGTGGAGTGAGAAGTAGAGGATGGCCATTAGCCCGCAGAAGAGCTCGGCTCTCATGCTGGCTAAGTCCCGTAGCTGGCGGCCAGAAGGTGACCTGCGGTTAAGGCGGAGAAGAATCCCCTGGGTTCGAACCGCCAAATACATGGGAATCCAACTGGACCGCGGCCTCACTTTCACTCCGCACGTCAGGGCAAAGGCCGGCATCGGCCACGCTGCACTCAGGCAACTCTATCCGATCTTCAGATCCACAATGCCCATCCGCCTCAAACTGCGGACATACCGTGCGATCGTCCCGCCTCTGATCCTGTAGGGATGTGAGGTCTGGGGTTCGGTGGCTCATACCACCCTCCGCAGGCTGCAAGCCGTGCAGAACAGGGCCTTAAGGATGATCTACGGTACCGACTGCAGGTTCCCATCTCACTTCCTGCACACCCATTCTGGCATATCATACGTCGTAGACGTCGTGCGCGAACGAACACGCACGTTGTATGCCAAGATCACTCCCCACCCTAACCAGCTGGTGAACACACTTGGTCAATACGACCACCGTCTCCCCAGGAGACGGAGGAGCTACCGCCTACCCAAGGACGCCCTGGGTGGTAGAGTCTGCCTCTCCTCCCTCCCCTAATAATCACCGACAGGTCACCTCGCACTCTCGCCGCGGCTGGCAGGTTAACACCTGCAGTCGTGCCCTGGGACGCGCGCACGACCGGGAATTACTAAACCCAAGAACCTAATTTCCATCTGGTCTCTCGCTACTGGTTTCACCGCGGCTTGTCGGCTCGCTAGCGACCGCAAAAGCAGGGTGGAACGGGCACTGTTCCCCGAAGGGGGAATATCCCTGCACCAGAAGCATCAGTAGAGGCCAACTGCGCCGTCTAACTAAACGACACGCAAGCTTGCGCAATAACTTACACCTATTTTACCGCACGGGTAAATCCGCACAGCGAATAGGTACCGTGGCGTGTAACCCTCCGCCCGGAAGAACCCGGGCGACCTGCACCTGCTCTTGGCTCTTGGGTTTAGTTTAGGTGGATGAAAGAAGGGAGGTAGCCGTAGCTCCTCAATGGTTGCCTACTCGGGTCCAAAGCTTGTGTGCACCGCTGGTGTGAGAAAATTAAGCAAGAGTTGAATTTAGAATAATTACCAGTTTAATTTTTCAAGTAGGTATAATTTTGAAGTTGTAATATCAACTTTATTGTTACCGGTTGTGCCCGCATGCCATGCGGGGAAGCTGGTAGACTTGAAGCGTCGTTCTGATGTTCGGTAGTTGCCTGGAGACCTAACCAGGGCGCTCTGATGTTGAGGCAAACTCACGTAGAATTTTGTGGCCCGGCGCCTAATGACATCTTCCACATAGTGGTGAGATGAGGCTTCATGAGTGTATGTCACGGGAAAGCACTTGGATACAGAATAGATGGCCCTAAGACACCTGTTCTGTACACGCAGAAGCTGTAGCAGTTTGGATCCTGCGGCCATGCCCCAGACCTCACACGCATAAAGCATTACAGACGTGTGCAAATTACACTGGGGAACAAAAACAAAATTATTTTAATATACCCGAAACAAAGCATGCAAATTCTTGTGTAAACTGATCTGCTGATTCCAAAAATGTCCCTCAAAAGGCTGTATCACGTAACGTTTTTTAGGTATTCATAATTTTTTATGAAAACTTACAGAAATGTGATGTGATAACTCATATTTGATGAATTGAAAATAATAGGTATTTTATTGCCAAATAACATTAAAAATAATAATATTTATTATTAATTATTATTAAAATAAATAAACACGAGATAATGATGAAAATCAATACCTGAATTATCTCAGAAGTGTTTCACTGTTGATTTTTTTTTTTTGTATTGACTCTCCCGTTTAAGGAACCAACAATAGTCTCCAAACATGGTTGAATCCAAGCGACTCTGGTAACGTCTTTCCATCTCAGAAATGTCCTGGTGAAAACGCTCACCTTGCTCATCACTTACAGCTCCTAGGTTTGTAGGGAAACTATCAAGGTGAGAGTGCAAAAAGTGGATTTTAAGTGACATACGGCAGCCCATTTCTTTGTAGCTGCTTAATAGTTCTGAGGCTAAAGTTTCATAAATTTCTTCTTTGTTATTGCCCAGGAAGCCTTCCACCACTGATTTAAATGATTTCAATGCTGCCAGTTCAACACGTTTAAGCTTTGATTCAAAAACACTGTCTTTAAGAAGTAGTCTTATTTGAGGACCGACAAATATAACTTCCTTCAATTTAGATTCACTTATTTTGGAAAAGATACTTCTTAAATACTCAAATGTACTTCCACTTTTGTCCAAACCTTTAACAAAATTCTTCATTAACGCGAACTTTATGTGAAGTGGGGGGAGAAGAACTTTGTTTGGGTCTACTAGAGGCACATACTTAACATTGCTTGCTCCAGAGGTATAGTCTTCCCTTTTCCCCCATTCTTTCACTATAAAATGCTTGTCAGTTGACCTACTGTCCCATAAGCACAAAAAACAGCAATATTTTGTGAAACCTCCCTGCAGTCCCGTTAGCAATGCAACTACCTTGAGGTCACTACAAATTTCCCAGCCATGGTTTTGATAACTAATAGCATCTAAAATGATGGACATGGAATCGTATGTATCCTTCATTCCTATGGCATGAAATAAAGGTATTGAAGGTAGTAAATTGCCATTATGAAGCAACACTACCTTTAAGCTGTATTTAGAAGAGTCAATGGCTATTATTTTAAATTAAGTCAATATGAGTTGGTATCACACCTCATTTCTGTAATTTTATATAAAACAATAACAATATCTCAAAAACGTTACGTGATACAGCATTTTCAGAGGCCTTTTTTGGAATAAGCGAGTCATTTTGCATAAGAATTATCCTATTTTGTTTCGGGTACAAAAAACGTGTTCCCTAGTGTTATTAGGCTCATTCACTTTTTTTACTTTGCTTCAGTTTAACATTTAAAATAATAGTTATTTATCGCCATAATCTATTTCAATTTGTCGTAATTCTTTTCCTTGCTATAATATGAAGCATATTCAATGAAATTTCTCTCTTAATAATAGCTGGGGGATTTTTATTTTACTTATAGTAATATGGTGGTAGCTCTGAATTAAGAGCAGCCATTTTCTTCATGTCTGTTTATCCAACTGTTTGGTGATGTTGCTTTCATTTGGTGAATGTAGTAACTAAAGATTGTTAATATTTACCTTTATTGTGTTTTATGGCTAATATATCCTCAGTATTTATTATTAATTGATCTCAAGCCAGGTAACATCGTGTATCTTATCCTTAGCATTCATATTGATTCAAAAGTGAGGTTATGGGTAAAACTGCTGACTTATCCCCAAGGAAAGAAGCTGTAACTGAGGGTCTTTTTAAAGAAACTCTTTATGCACAACGTGAAATAGCTAAGCAATTGTGTATTTCACAAAAATCTGTAGTCGCATTAATCAAGCTTTAACATTCGGTGAGACGTTGACCTCACAATGGAATGGAAAGTGCGGGAGGAAAAGAAAGCTATCACCAAGGATGCAAAGAAAACTTGTACAGGTGGCAAAATAAAATAGAAGAGCAACCAGCATTGACCTCAGTAATCAACTAAAGCAGTACGGTACAGAAATATCAGCCTCAGTAGTTCGCAGAAGATTATGTGAAGCAGGTTTACCAGCACGCAGGCCTCGTAAAAAGGCTAAACTGACACCTGCAATGTCAAAAAGAGGTTTAGAATAGGCCAAAGAGATGTAGAAACATCCAGTAGAATTTTGGAGAAAGTTAAATAGTATCAAAATTGTGTATAGCATAAAATTAAAATATGTACATGTAAATTTTATGGAAATGAAATAAACAGCCTAAACTTTGTTTCTCTCATTGCTGGTTTTGTTATACTATCTTTGAGCAATTTTAAAACTGTTTAATATTAATAGACGTTTTTATTGTTTCAGGTAATTTTGTCAGATGAATCCACGTTTGAAGTATGTGAAGAGAGCTACCAATATGTGAGAAGGACAGATAAAGAAGCATTTTCCCCTCAGTGTGTCGATCAAAGAGTAAAGCACCCAACATCAAAAATGGCCTGGAGCTGTATGTATGTCCATGGACCTGGAAGATTATACATAGTTGTGGGATCTATGGAACAGAAACAATATAAAAGTGTATTAGAAACAAGACTATTTCCGCAAAGTAAAGAATAGTTTTCAAATGGTGATTTTGTGTTCATGCATGACAGTGCTCCCTGCCATAGAGCAAAATATGTAACACAATTCCTCAAAGAAAACAATGTAAAAGTACTACCACGACCGGGTATAGCCCTGATTTAAATAAAATAGAGAATCTGTGGGGTATAGTTAAACAGAGACTGAAAAAATTGAAAATGACAACAAAGGTTCAGCTTATTGAAGGCCTGATAATCATTTGGCACAGAGATGAAGAAATAAAGGAAAAGTGCTTGACCCTTGTAGAGAACATGCCTAAAAGCATCAAAATGGCAATAAAGGCTAAAGGAATGCATACAAAATACTAGTGCCCGATTTCACCAACAGATGTTAAAATGGAAGTTAACAAATGTAACGTAACAATTGTCACAACGCTAAAACTAATGTTAAATTTCTTGCATTTCACCAACCTGTTTTCTTAAAATGTTAACAAACCTGTGTTAACGCCAAGAAACTTGTAAATATCACAGCTATAGAAGGCTATGGATAATTTTCTGAGCATGTGTCACTACTACAAGCACCAAACAACTTGTATTACGTAAATTTAAAACGAGGTGCGAAGAACAAGTGCCTTGAACGTTTCAAGACGGCAGGTGGACAATGTATTATCCACATAATTCAGTCAATTATAAAATCGCAAAGTTATTAATACTTGAAGCTAATGCGAGATAGTCGTATTCCTTTCGATGCATGTTCTAACTCAGTATTACGTAAATTTAAAACGAGTAGCGAAGGACAAGTGACTTGAACGTTTCAAGGAGGCAGGTGGATCACGTATTAACAACATGATTCTGTGAATTATAAAATCGCAAGGTTATTGATACTTGAAGCAAAGACGAGATCGCCATATTCCTTTCGATGAATGTTCTAACCTCTCTTGTACTTCCGCAGTAACCTTCATAGCAACATGTTTCGACAGTCTATACCTCCGTAAAAGAATATTCTTCGGATAATTCCTCAAAATCATTTCTCCTCGTAGGCCGCACTCTATTATGAATGCCATTTAGACGTCTTAAATATGGCAAATCGACATCAACAGCTCTGTTCATTCTCGCCATCTTGACTATTAAAAATTGTTAAGGACTTTACATTAAAAATTCGGCATGTTAGTTTAACATGAGATTTAACACGAGTGTTACGCTAACACTTGTTGGTGAAATGCAATTTTTGTTTTAACTATTGCTAAACTCTTGTTCAGTCTTAACATTTGTTGGTGAAATCGGGCATAAGAGTTGAAACAAATGTTTTGTAATATTATCACTGTTAAATAAATAGAAAATAAACGATATATGTTAAAAATTTCACCATTGAGTTTAATGATTTGCACACGTCTGTATAGGTAGAATTAAAGCCTGAAAAAGACGCAACTTAAGGAGTGTCGGCATCCCTGACCGCATCATCGGGTATATCGAAGCCGAAGCCCCGCATGACCGATGAGCTAACTCCCCAAAAGCTAGGCCTTTGTCTAGCTTTACACCCAAATAGGTGAGATAGTTTGTCCACTCTATCCTTCGACCAGAATAGTCAAAAGAGGGCAGGTTTGTGCCTATAAATCCGCTCTCTAAGTATAACTGCATAACAACGGCAATTATTACAAGTTAAATATAGGGCACTCTTTTAAAAGTATCCTTTATAAGCATTGAGCCTATAACTAAGAAATATGAACATCAATAGCAAAAGCCAGGGATAGACTGTGTGATAAAAATAACAAGTAAGAAGCGCTCAACTGCGTTGTCAAGGGAACTCAAATCGTGCATTCCCCTCTGCATCAAGTATCTGGGATGCGATACTCTACCTTCGTCATAGAAAAAGTGATAAGGTTTATGATTCGGTAGTGGACTGCGAAGTAACTTTGCATTATTCAGGAGAGAGGTCGGTGTTAGTAACGCCCATTTCTCTCCACATGATTAGCGATAAAGGGGGGGGGGGGGGGGGTTGCAGATGGGCAAGTCGCCAGAGAAAGTTCATTCTTTCGGTTCCTCTCTCAGTACATCACTATGTGGTTATAGCTGTTTAAAAAGTCATTCTCAACCACTTGTTGAACCACACACATTCTCAATTCAAATATTCATTTCCTTTCTTTCAACTGTCATGAACAAATTTTCCTGTTTCGGCTGCTTCCGCTCTAGCTATTCAAACGTTCACTCCATAGCGTGATGGAGCATCTTGTTTTTATATAATTACTCCAAAATAATTTTAGGTACTTAACAAATAGATAAAAGCTTAAAATACGAGGTGTGTACAGATGTATTATTTTATCTTGACAGGAATCCTGCGCGGTAGGGATGAGTAGCAACTGTAGTGGGGATAGTGCACCTATCGCCCCAATGCGTCACACGCGTAAGATTACGAGAGGGGAGGGCGGTGCATAAGGTGTCTAAAAACAAATTTTATTCTCGAAGCAAGTTTTGCAGCTCTTATAAACTAAGTTGTAATTCTTACTATGGTAATAATCTCCAAGCTTTTGTTGGATCTTAAATAGTACATAGGCGTTTGGAACAAAACCCTGTTCTTCCCCAGCAGGCATGATAAACAACTGCCGGCCTTTCAACATCGCTGCAGAGTCCCTGTAACGTATTTCACTCCAGGCATATGGTCCAGTATGTGCTGTATTTATATAAGTTTCATCCATATAAACTATATAAACTTTACTTCGATATCTCCGAATATTTCGTAAATACTTAAGCCTTTTTGCACGTATGGTGCGATGTTCGATTAAAATTTGTCTGTCACGCTTATGGTTTTTTTCCCCCAAATAATCCTAGCTTCAAAAGAACTCTTCTTAATGTTCAGACACTGCCTTCGAAGTCAGTAGAATTTTTAGCTTCATAAGCACTTTCTTCAAAATTGGTCTGTGCTTTAAAATTTATTCATAGTTCGCCTAACTACTTCTGAATTAAAACATCCAAATTAGATTTTGTGCATGTTCTTAATCTTTGTTTACTGGTCATAGAGAAGGACGTTGTTGCACTAGCACCAATGGCTTTTCTTTCCTTAATAACTCTCCTAAACTACTTTCAGACACAACTGTTGCTTCAGATACCCCTCCCCAGATTTTTATAGCTGACCCAGACCATTGTTTCTTTTTTATAAATCTATGGATATTGGTTATTTCTTCTCGTGTTTTTAAATGTAGCACTTTATTTCCTAATGTGCCGCTAGGAGGCGTCATTTATAAATGCTCTCTTGGAACCAGGAGACATGCACATTTTGAAACTAGCTGTAGTGTTACCGAGTAGCTCTGCACGTGTTTAGTTGCTCGCAACTGGTACGCAACTGACCTGCCCTCCGTTCCAGTTGCAACCGTTCTGAGGTGGACTCGTACAGATACCACTGCGCATCGCTCTGCACTTTTCAAGATAAAAAAATACATCTGTAGGTAAAATGAGGTCTCCAAATTTATTTAATATAGAAAACATGTTTATTGTCACTTTCTTCTCGGGAAGCCAGCCAGGTGAAAAGATGATTAGATATCGACGTTTCGGGAGTGTGCATCTCTCCCATCATCAGGATAGCTATAAGATGTTATAACTTCAAATGAAATACTGGATATTACACAACTACAAACAAAGACAAAACACTATCAAAAATCGCATTACTAAACAAAAGACTGTTTTCAGTAAATTAAATACCAGATGGTCTGATTATAGAAAATTATGTCAAAGAAGCGTAACCACTTAACTTGATTATCAAGATGTATTGATCTTTGCTTCTTGTATCGTCGGATTTCCATTTTAAGGCCGCCTTCCAAGAGGAGCTGAGCTGAAATCCAGCATCACGATTAAGCGTTATCCTCCCGGAGGAAATGGCCAAGCCTCCTTAACTCTGCACTCTCAGTAACTATTGCATTTTGCCAAGATGGTTGTCTCCAAAAATTGGCTCTATGGTCCTTATCAAAACAATGCTCTGCCATTGTGAAATTCCATTTTATATGGAAAAATGAAAAACAAAATGGTAATCCGTCGAATTTAATTAAGGGTATTTAAAATCAGTTTTAATGTTGTCCATAATACAAGGCTGTTCGATAAAGAGTGATCACAATTTTTTAACAACGTACCTTTAGTCATCCTTATAATTTTGATGGCCCTTCTCAAAATAGTCTCCCCTGAATGCGATGCACTTGTGTCAGCGTTTCTGCCAGTCTTCAAAGACATGCCGGAAATAATTTTCAGACATCGTTCAAAATAGCCTCCGCAGCCTTCACCACTTCTTCTGATGATGGCTAATGACTCCCACGAAGGCATTTCTTCAAGTTAGGGAATAGAAAAAAGTCACATGGGGCTAAATCCGGACAATAGGGAGGGTGATGGATGCACTTCACATTGAGTTTTGCAAAATATTCAGCAAAACCTGGCAATATACAGCCGAGCATTATCGTGGTGCAGCATCCAGCCTACTTTACGGAAATGTGGCCTTTGCGCCTGATATGAACTTGCAATTTTTCAGGACATTCCTGTAGTAGTGCCCAGTTACTGATGTGTGGACAGGTATAACATGCTGATAAACCATTCTATGAATATCAAAGAATGAGATGACCATAACCTTCCGAGAAGAAGCAACCACTTTTGCTTTTCTGTGGGATGTTGATGAAGGAGCTTTCCACACTTAGCTTTGCTGCTTGCACTCAGGACCAAAATGATGTAGCTAAGTCTCATCAGCAGTGATTACGTTTGAAAGAAACTCCGGATCTTCCTCTAACATCAACTTTAACTGCATGCAGACCTGCAGGCGAATGTCCTTTTGTTCGGGAATCAACAGTCTTGGAACCCATCGCACATCAAATACGTCTCATGTGTCATGTTTCTATCGCCAACGTGTGGGTGGCACCCAATGAAATGTTCACTGTTTCAGAAACTGATCTTAAGGTAATTCGTCAATCCTATCGCACAATGGCAGCAGCTGGAGCAGTAAGAGCAGTAATTGGAGCACCGGGTCTACGTTCCTTTGAAACTGTGGTCTCCCCTCTTTAGACATTTTAAGTCACCTTTGAGCTGTGCTGTAGGGAAGAACAGACTCTCCATAGGCCTCCTGTAACATTGTATAGGCCTCAACTGAAAATTTGTTGAGACGAAAGCAGAATTTCAGAGCCGCATATTGTTCCTCACAAGTTACCTCCATTGCAGCGGTAGGAGATACTGAACATCTTTAAACTTGCCTGGTTCTCAGAGGCGGGAAGCAGGAGAACAATGAAAAACTACTGCGGCGTGTTTGTTTCACATTAAGCTAACAGAATATAATAACATTGAATTTTAGTGCGAAAAATTATGACTGTAAAAAATCATGATCATTCTTTATTGAACAGCCCTCTGTGATGAAAGTTTGTTAAACAAGGAGACCGACTGTCGACTTAAAACAGTTGAAGGCAAGGAATGAAACATTTAAACTCTAAAGATGCTGTGGTTATAAGCTTTGTAAACCTTCTTCTGTATCTGTTACCTAGGTAACGGTAATTTCCTTTGTGGTTGTTTCTATGTATATTCAATGTTTCATTTTGCAATGATACTCGTAGCACTGAAGTAAGTGCTAGTGATGATATTGGCAGGACCGTAACAGCTGGTAGATGTGAACAAACAAAATAAATTTACCTACACAAATTGCACAAAATGACTTTCAATATCCTCGGGCAATATCCCTTATGGCGTTACTCAAATTTAAACAGCTATCAATCTATGTGATTTTTGTTGTTGATAAATATTAATTTGATCTGTTTGCGATGTGTTGTTGGTTCGGGAGTTGTGTGAACGTTTAAACCTGAGCTATATTCAGCACAATTTTGTTTCACTTTGTGCACTACGTACCTTTATTGGTGCTAAATATTCCGTGAATTTCATCCGGTAATTGAAACGTGTTTCCTTTCTTAGCAGCAACGATGTAGGCCATCGTTTCTTGAAACATTATAAATACGCGTTTTAACATATATTTGATACACATTTATTATTTCCTTAAATGATCTACATTATATTCTCCAGCATTACAACTCATTCTTTCTATCAATACAATGGCAGATCATATATAAATGGGAATATATTTTAAAATTTATTTCATCAACAAACAAAAACGCTCATAGACATATTACTGTTCTGCACAGAGTCCCGCCTTCAACACACATTTTCTACAATGGATTGGCAATTTTTTGATGTCATCCTTATACGATGGCTTTCAATAAAAATGATCCTAATTTTTACGCTCATAACTTTTCGCTCTAAAATTCAAACTTATTATATTCTGTTAGCTTAATGTGATACAAACACGCCATAGTAGTTTCACTGTTGGTACTCCTAGTTCCCGCCTGTGAGAACCAGGCAATCTCAGAAATGTTCAGTATCGCCTACCGCTACAATGAAAGTTACACGCGAGGAACAATACGCGGCTTTGAAATTCTGCCTTCGTCTTAACAAATCTTCAGTTGAGGCCTATACAATGTTACAGGAGGCCTATAGAGAGTCTGTTCTTACCTACAGCAGAGCTCGAAGGTGGTTTAAAATGTTCAATTTCAAATGAAGGAGGACCAGTGCTCCAGTTACTGCTCTTACGGAAGGACACATTAACACTGCTGCTGCCATTGTGAGAGAAGATCGACGAATTACCTTAAGATCACTTTCTGAAATAGTGAACCTTTCATTGGGTGCCACCCACACGTGGGTGACAGATGCGCTTGTGCGCGATGGGTTCCAAGACTGTTGATTCCCGAACAAAAGGACATTCACATGCAGCTAAACTTAATGTTAGAGGAAGATCCTGAGTTTCTTTCAAACGTAATCATTGCTGATGAAACTTGGCTACATCATTTTGATCCTCAGAGGAGACAGCAAAGCTCAGTGTGGAACTCTCCTTCATCACCAACACCCAAAAAAGCAAAAGTGGTTGCTGCTGCTGGGAAAGTTATGATCATCTTTTTCTTTGATATTCATGGAATGGTTTATCAGAATGTTGTACCTGCACACATATTAGAAACTGGACAATACTACAGGGATGTCCTGAAAACATTGCAAGTTCATATTAGCCGCAAAAGGCCAGATTTCCGTGAATCAGACTGGATGCTTCAACACGATAATGCGCGGCTGCATATTGCCAATGTTGTTGCTGAATATCTTGCAGAAAACAACGTGAAGTGTATCCCTCACCCTCCCTATAGTCCGGATTTGGCCCCATGCGACTTTTTCTATTCCCTAACTTGAAAAAACGGCTTCTTGGAAGGCATTATAAATAATCAGAAGCTCTGGTGAAGGCTGCGGAGGCGATTATGAAGGATCTTTCAAAGAATGGTTTCCAGCATGTCTTTGAAGACTGACAGAAACGCTGGGAGAAGTGCATCGCCTTCAGGGGAGCCTATTTTGAGAAGGGCACTCAAAATTATGAGGATTAATAAACGTACTTTTCAAAAAAAAGTTGTGATCACTCATTATTGAATAGAGTTAAAGACAGTAGTGCAATGACTCTTCTCCACTTGCATCATCATCAAAGCGCTGTCCTCCTAGGTCTTGTTTGAGTGGTCCAAACAAATGGTAGTCGCAGGGTGATAGGTCTGGACTGTAACGAATGTGTTCCAGAGTTGGCCAATGCATTTTCTCAGTTTTTTCCCACGTTAAAAGTGGCAGTATGTTGCCTAGCATTGTCATGGAGGAGGAGAACGGTTGCCGGCGTCGATTGTTACGATATGCAGCTTATGCCTCATCCAAAATGTGACAGTAATAGGCTGCATTAATTGTCCTTTGTTCCTGAAGAAAATCCACCAGCAAAACGCTCGCGGAGTCCCAGAAAACGGTTGCAAGCACATCTCCATCAGAAGGGCGTGTTCTGAACTTGACCTGACCTACTTCGTCTCCACGCCGCCACTCCATGCTTGCTTGCTTTGAGTCTGGGTTGTAATGATGCACCCAAACTTCACCACAAATCACAATGTGATTCAAGAAATCCTCTCCCTCGTCCTCGTAGTGATGTAGGTGTCTCTGACAAACTTCCTGGCGCAACGGTTTTTGTTCCTAGTTGAAGGATGTGGTACCTACCTGGCAGACAATTTGCTGTAATGGAGTTCATCTCGGATGATTGTATGGACACTTCCGTAACTTGTTCCTAGGGAATAAACGATTTGAGATAATTTTATGCGCCGATGTTCTTCAGTAATGTCACTAATGCAATTAAGATTCATTTTCTACAGCTTCTCTTTCCGCCACAACATTTTAGCCCAGTCATACACTCTAGTCTTCGAAAGTGTTTCTTCTGCAAACTGTGCACGGAGTTGTCTCAAATTTTCAGATGGTTTGGTGCCTTTTTTGCAAGAAATCTGATGCGTTGTGCAACAGACGTGTGCACACACTCATGACGTACTGACACAGCCCCGTTCTCCGCGGTGCGCGCGCAATACCTCCTCCCGAGATACCCAACGAACATACTGACAAGGTCTCTCCTCAGGATTATTAATAACAATATTAATAACCATCTTCCCTCGTATTTAGCTTTTATTCTCTCAAAGGAAACTAAACAATCGATTCTATTCCTTACCAGGCGTGTCCGTAAAATATGGTCTCTAGGGCACTGGAACAGTCAGGAACGCTATTACGGGAGATCCGGCAACACTGTTGTGTAGCTTGGTTTCACACATCCAAATCCCCACCATAACGAACTGTTGAAACCATTAGTCTTTGCTGCTCAGCCGTTTGCGTTGGAGCTTCCTATCACTTCCTCCGCCAAGTGCGGGTTGCGTGCAGTGATCAGTTTTTTGAGTGCCAAGGGCACTACACTGAAATTCATCGTCAGTTATGCGAAGTCTATGGGCCACAGTGTATGAACATCAAAAACGTACGAAATTGGGACAGGGAGTTCAAAGACGGACGTACAGACGTCCATGACGAATAGCGTTCTGGTCGGGCTCCGGTTTCAGCCGAAACAATTGCAAAAGTGGAGCAAGAAATGATTAAAAATCGGCGTGTGACAGTTCGCGAGCTGTGCGATCTTATCCCTGGTTCCCGATACTCTTGGGAATCGGGTACGTCTCCGGACGGGGTTGACGGAAGCCGCGTACTAGCCTGTAAAGCTAGTAGAAGGTGTGCTATATCGCCAGACGGCCCCACCTAGGTCATATCGGTAGCCTTCACCTCTGGTGTTGGCGCGCATAAGTGGCGTACCCAGTTTCATCCCGTCTTTTGTCCTTGGACCAGATGGGGGGGCCTTGTTTGTAACCCAGGTCTTGTCCTATGGAAAGCCCCACGAAGGACGCCGAGCGCCCTTTGGGACAGCTCGGATACTCCCTGGTTGAAAGAGGTCGGGTCTTGTTCCTACGGGTTCAACACTAATGGGAGTAGAACCTTTGGACTCAAACTGACTCAAACTATCCCTGAAGTCAGTAAGGCTACGATTGACAAGATTTTGACCGAACTCGCAAGGTGTGTGCGAGTTGGGTCCCCAAAATACTCACCGAAGACCATAAACGGCTGATCTCCTGTCTCAGTTCGGATGGGACAGTTCAGACTTAGTACCTAGTGATTATCATCTGTTTCCTGAGTTGAAGTCACACCTGCGCAACTTGGCAGAAGAGTGCTATGAGAAGGGTATACAAAAGCTTCCGCCTTTCCAACAATGTAACATTTATCAACAATAAACGTGTTTTCTATATTAAATAAAATTGGAAACCTTATTTTACGTGCCCGCCTCGTACTGGCCACAAATTTTGTCTCTACTTGATTAGACATCAGTAAAAATTGAATTAAATTTTCTTGAATCAATTGTTTTCTTATTTGTTTAGTTTAGAGCTCAGAGAATGGAATAAAATGAATTTTTGTGAATGAACAGAACAGTAAGAAGTAAAATGACTACAAAACAAGAATGAACATAGGTTTAGTCAATGCAGTGACCGTGTTCTCTGGTATTGTCAGTTCTACAGCGACGCGTGAAGGATGGAAAATTCGTTTGTATTTGTCTCTGCCTAGCGGGTAGACTGAAATGCGTTATCTTCAATCTATTGCAATACAAATATATCATTAAATTCATACAAAAGACATAACGAAACCCAGAAAATAAAATCTATTCAAATATAATTCCTCCTGTATTACAATATTAACAGATTATAAATTTTAAAAAACTTACTCATCTTTTGAGAAAATTGAAAGCATTGCCTTCTTGAATGACGTGAGAGGCACAAAATAATCAGTTAACATTATCGAATTCTTTAAAGCTTTTAGCGCTGATCCAAACAATTTTCAAGCTCATATAAGTCCAATTTTACTATTAATTATGTAGCAAAGGAACCTGATATGTTCTGTAATGTTTTAATTACAAATGGAGATTATCACGACACTACACCTGGTATACGACTAAAAACAAAAACAGCCTACACCAAGGAAAACAGTGTTAAACTGTGAAATTGTTGACGTAAGTATCTGGACCAAAAAGGTCCTTGGATAAATATAGTCTTTGTTTATGTTTGAACGTGTTCTTATTTCCACCGCAGGTGAAATTGTATTCATTGTTTGATAAGCAACGTGTGAAGCTTTGGCAAGTTTGACGGATAAAAGCGTAGACGGAGCTTGCCTTCTCTCATGCATTCAGATGCGACAATTGCAACGTTACTTATGTGAAGGTAGTTGGCAAAAGTAATTTTCAATATTTAAAAGCTCCAATAACCTGTGGAGGAACTCTAAATTAGCGAAAACATGAAAAAGTTACCTTTCCGCCCTATTTCTTAATTATACCTATTCAAAATTAAACTCTTTACCATATAAATATTAGATTCAAAACCATAAGCGTTTAATCTCGTCACTAGTATTTTCCCTTTTTGTAACTAAGAATGTTGTGAAACTATAATTCATAAGTATAAGGGAAAAGATTTGCTTCACCGTTGTTTTCCAAATGGCTGATGTAGAGAGAACAGTGATACATAAGTTGAAAGTAATTTAAAAATGCCTAATATTACCCTTACAGACTTGTAACTCACCAACGCAGCCTGATAATGCCCTCTTCTCTTTTTATTGTTTAACTTACGTCCTCCAACATTAAGTCATATCAGACTATGAATGAAATTATGTTCAAATGAGTACAGGGTACATAGAGCTTAAAGTTACCAGACATTCATCTTTCGGGATAAGAGAACCTCCAACGTTAAGTCATATCGGCCGATGAATAAAATGATATTTAAATGAGAACAATATACAGAGAGCTTAAAGTTACTAGACATTCATATTTCAGGATAAGAGAAAACCTTCAACATATGTCGTATCGGACGATGAATGAGTTAATGTTCAAATGAATACAGGGTACATAGAGCTTAGAATTACCAGACATTCATCTGTCAGGATAATGGAAAACCTCCAACGTTAAGTCATATTGGACGATGAATGAAATGATGTTCAAATGAGTACAGGGTACATCGAGCTTATATTTACCAGACATTCATCTTTCAGGATAAAAGAGAACCTCCAACGTTAAGTCATATCGGACGATGAAGGAATTGATGTTCAAATGAGTACAGGATACATAGAGCTTAGAGTTACCAGACATTCGTCCTTCAGGATAAGGAAAACCTCCAACGTTAAGTCATATCGGACGATGAATGAAATGATGTTCAAATGAGTACAAGGTACACAGAACTTATAGTTACTAGACATTCATCTTTCAGGATAAGAGAAAACCTCCAACGTAATTCATATCGGACGATGAGTGATTTAATGCTCAAATGAATACAGGGTACATAGAGCTTAGAGTTATTAGACATTCATCTTTTAGGATAAGGGAAAGTCTCCAGCCTTAAGTCATATCGCAAAATGATTGAAAAATGATATGCAAATGACTAAAATGGAAGACAAAAAGGAAAGAAAGAAAGAATGAGAAAAAGAAAGAAGGAAAGGAAGAGGAAAGGAAGCAAGAAGAAGGGAAGGAGGAAGTGAGAAAGAAAGGAAGAGAAAGATAGAAAAAAGAAACTAAGAAATAAAGAAAGAAAATAAGAAATAAAGAAATGATGGAAGGAAATTAGAAAGAAGGTAAGGGAAAAGGATACAGGAATGAAGGAAAGAAGCAAAGGATTGAAGAAAGAAAGAAGGAAGACGTAAAGAAAGAGTGAAAGAAGGGAAGAAATAAGGAAACAAAGAAAGAAAGAAAGAAAGAAAGAAAGAAAGAAAGAAAGAAAGAAAGAAAGAAAGAAAGAAAGAAAGAAAGAAAGAAAGAAAGAAAGAAAGAAAGAAAGAAAGAAAGAAAGAAAGAAAAAAAGAGAGAGAAATAGAAAGTTATAAAGGAAGAAATCAAGAAATAAAGAAACAAACAAACAGGAAAAGAGGAAGAAAGGGAAAGAGAAAAAAGTAATAAGGAAGGAAGATAGAAAAAATCTAAGAAGGAAAAAGTAATAAGATAAAGGGAAGAAAGAAAGAAAGAGGCAAAGGGAAATAAAGAAGTAGAGAAGGGAAGAAAGAAAGAAAGAAAGAAAGAAAGAAAGAAAGAAAGAAAGAAAGAAAGAAGGAAAGAAAGAAAAGAAGAAAGAAAGAAGGAATGAAGGAAATAAGGAAAAAAGAACGAAAAAAGAGAAGGAAAGGAAAGACGTAACAAATAAAGAAAGAGGGAGAGAAAGAATGAAATAAAGGAAGAAAGAAGGAAAGAAGGAGAAAAACAAGGAAGAAAGGAAGGAAGGAAGGGAAGAAGTAAGGAAAGTAGAATGAAGGGATGGAAGAAAAGAAAGATTTAGAAAACAGTCCAACAGTAGGTAGGTATGTGTCAGTTCAACTGTTCTCCAGTCGACTTTAACGAGTTATAGGAAACAACGGAACATCTAGTAGACTCGCCCCGCTGTCAGTAAGTTAACCAGTGTTTTTATTTCATATTTCTGGAGCGCTGCAGCAAGCATAAAACCGCGGAGATTAATTTAACTTTAATAACTGCGCGTGCCTGGTAATTTTTAATTAGTTCTAACGGTAAGCCTCGTGAATGGAATTATATTCTTTCTCTTTTCCGTTCTCCATCCCCCTTTACCCTTCGCAATGACCTTTAAAATGTGTTTGCTTCCGAAATTAAAAATTATAAAAAGATATTAGAATTCTGGATTAGCACTTGGGAATGCCAAGATATGCTCTTTTTTTTGTAATTCTATCAAATATTAATCACGTTATTTCATTTGTTCATTCCTTTTTGACATGATTTTGCGCCTCTTTTAACTTTAAGGGGAGGAATCCTTAATATTTACACTTACTTATTTGATATCAAAAAACGAGTGGTTTGTAACGTTTGGGCACACATTTCTGTTTCTTGCAACAAGGTGTAATGGTAGTCACCTCTCACGTACTATACGAGCTCTGTAGGGTCCATGGGGTATTGCTTCCCTTGGGGAAGCACTTCGTAGATATCTCTGGTATTGTCATATGTTACGAAACATGAGATAACACTGTCATTTGCCACCCGCTCAGGGGAGACCCCGAAAGATTCAGAAATCTTCCCTGCACCCTATACGTGATAACAAACCGGCATAAAACCTACAGATTTGAAACAAACCTTAAAAACACTCTCTTTAATTTTATAACTCTTCCCTAAAATTTTTTACCAAAGTATATGCTTATAGCTTCCTAATTTTAATTGGACACATGATTACATCAATCGCTTCAACGCATATTTCATTCAAGGCTTAGAACCGACGTAGAAGTCTGAAGCTGTTTTCAAAAACTAATAAATTATGTACCTCATTTTAATTATGTACTCTAGATAAGTGGCATTGTATGGCAAGTGAAATGTATACTTTGAATTTTCTGTAAACAATTCTAAAAGTGCTATTCGTTCTGATTAACTTTCGTATAACTTAAACTTCAGGAGATAGACAAATTCTTACTATACAAAAATGTACATCCTGTTAAAAATACAATGTATGTAAAACAAAACTTTGGTTCGTTGGAGCGATTTCCCTTGTTACATCTCTCAATTTTAAAATACTTATATTTATGGCAAATATCATGTTCTTATTCATTCTTTACATCCTAAATATACAAAGAGAATGTAATGACAAGTAAGTCAAATAGAGAAGCAGTTTTAAAACATTTGACTATCACTTAAACATTTGACTATCACTACAATAAGATAATGTTTATCTTGAAGTAGATAGAGCAGTAAGTGTTTGTACAAGAGTAGAGAAAGTCATGTATATATAACATTTGGCTTTCACTTAAAGTCTACTGTATTCCCTTGTAACTACAATAAGATAATGTTTATCTTGAAGTAGATAGAGCAGTAAGCGTTTGTACAAGAGTAGAGAAAGTCATGTATATAAAACATTTGACTATCACTTAAAGTCTACTGTATTCCCTTGTAACTACAATAATATAATGTTTATCTTGAAGTAGATAGAGCAATAAGCGTTTGTACAAGAGTAGAGAAAGTCATGTATATAAAACATTTGACTATCACTTAAAGTCTACTGTATTCCCTTGTAACTACAATAATATAATGTTTATCTTGAAGTAGATAGAGCAAAAAGTGTTTGTACAAGAGTAGAGAAAGTCATGTATATAAAACATTTGACTATCACTTAAAGTCTACTGTATTCCCTAGTAAATACAATAAGATAATGTGTATCTTAAAGTAGATAGAGCAATAAGCGTTTGTACAAGAGTAGAGAAAGTCATGTATATAAAACGTTTGACTATCACTTAAAGTCTACTGTATTCCCTTGTAACTACAATAAGATAATGTTTATCTTAAAGTAGATAGAGCAATAAGTGTTTGTACAAGAGTAGAGAAAGTCATGTATATAAAACATTTGGCTTTCACTTAAAGTCTACTGTATTCCCTAGTAAATACAATAAGATAATGTTTATCTTAAAGTAGATAGAGCAATAAGCGTTTGTACAAGAGTAGAGAAAGTCATGTATATAAAATATTTGGCTTTCACTTAAAGTCTATTGTATTCCCTAGTAACTACAATAGGATAATGTTTATCTTGAAGTAGATAGAGCAATAAGCGTTTGTACAAGATTAGAGAAAGTCATGTATATAAAACATTTGACTGTCACTTACAGTCTACTGTATTGTCTTGTAACTACCATAAGATAATGTTTATCTTGAGGCAGATAGAGTAATACGTGTTTGTACAAGAGTAGAGAAAGTCATGTATATAAAACGTTTGACTATCACTTAAAGTCTACTGTATTCCCTTGTAACTACAATAAGATAATGTTTATCTTGAGGCAGATAGAGTAATAAGTGTTTGTACAAGAGTAGAGAAAGTCATGTATAAAAAACATTTGGCTTTCACTTAAAGTCTACTGTATTCCCTAGTAAATACAATAAGATAATGTTTATCTTAAGGTAGATAGAGCAATAAGTGGTTGTACAAGAGTAGAGAAAGTCATGTATATAAAACATTTGACTATCACTTAAAGTCTACTGTATTCCCTTGTAACTACACTAAGATAATGTTCATCTTGAAGTAGATAGAGCAATAAGTGTTTGTACAAAAGTAGTGAAAGTCATGTATATAAAACATTTGACTAACACTTAAAGTCTACTGTATTCCCTTGTAACTACAATAAGATAATGTTTATCTTGAAGTAAATAGAGCAATAAGTGTTTGTACAAGAGTTGAGAAAGTCATGTATATATAACATTTGACTATCACTTAAAGTCTACTGTATTCTCTTGTAACTACAATAAGATAATGTTTATCTTGAAGTAGATAGAGCAATAAGTGTTTATACAAGAGTAGAGAAGGTTATGCATATAAAACATTTGAACCATAGAAGCGCCCTTGTCAGAACATTGGGAGATTATGAGCCCATTAGACGCCGCTCTAGTTTACATGGGGTACCCCGCATGGCTTGCGGGCACCCAAGGTAACTCAGGAGCTAATCCTAGCAACAGCTAAAGCTGAACTCCACATAATTCTCCTAATCGATTTGGCATCTAAAAAAAAATTTCTAATCCTAATCAGAAAAAATGAACACCAGGGTGCTAGGTATTGCATCCTTGTCCTTTCAATCGCAAGGTACAATCACTGTAACCTTATACAATAATACTAACCTAAAAACCTACGTGTCACTCTACAACATCCCAAATTATACTTTACCTGCGATAAAACCCTCAACGTGTGGGCAGACAGCAAAAACCTTCTGGGTTTATACAGCCAGCCAGCACGTCGAGTGAGCGAGGAGAGTAAGTCTACTGTATTCTCTTGTAACTACAATAAGAAAATGTTTATCTTTAAGTAGTGTTTGTACAAGAAAAGAGGTATGTGGGAATAAATCATTGTAATTAGACATGTATTGCACCTTTATGGATTAATTAAAATTGTTTAAGATTGAGTGTCGGTATAGCGTTTTAGCGTCCCGGATTATATAGGAGTAATTGTGGACAGGGCTGGAAATTGAAGCAGAGACACGGCGTTTATAAATTTCGATGTTTTGCCAGTTTACTGGTTACTTGAGACTCATAATTCCTTGTGTGGAATTGTATGGATGCCGTATTGGCTAAAATAAATGTGATAAGTACTGACTGAAAATTATCAGAGGGAATCAAACAATTTTGTCAGAAGTATATTATTGATAGTAAATTAGTAACAAAGGTTCCAGAGAATGTGTGGCGGGGTTGCTGATTTATCAAGCATTGGTTTAAATTGTATTTTCACAGAGGTAATGAAAACAGATATAGTACGCTGGAAAATTCAAAAGAAGGTTATATAAACAAGTATCAAATAAAATCTGAAGGCAGGAAAAAAACATAATTGAAGCTACAGAATGAAGTAAAAGTTGTATGGTTAAGCAAACGTAATATGTATAAAAGATTACAAGAAATAGATACAACATATCGGTGGCAGAAGCAAATATATCAATTATTCTGAGAGCAAATATAACTAGACACACATTTTGGTAGCGTGTCTTCAGACAAGAAAAGTTATTCCAGGAGATACATTTGGCTTTCTGTACCTATTCTAAAGCAGTTTGTGTGAAAATAATTCAAACATATTTTATATTTAGTGTAATCAGGAAATTAGAATAGAAGGCCCTTATCCCTGAGGTTTGTTTGTGTTGATATCTGGTTATTAGTTCATCTGTACGTAGTCTTAATCCAGGTTTACATATTTTTCACAGCGTTTCTTGACCTTTCGAATACCTTGGTTTTAGAAGTCTTTAGAATTACCTTTAAACCACCCTTCCACTTCATTAATGACGTCATTTGTGTTGTCAAATCGGCGACCACTGGTTCTTCATTTCCGGGAACAAGAAAAAGCCACTTGGTGTGAGATCTGGGGAATGAGGTGGATGTTGTAACGTCTCAAAGCCACATTCACTTGTTTTGTCAACTGCAACTTGAGATGAATGAGCTGGTGCATTGTCAGACAGAAGACGGACAACTTTGGAGAGCATACCACGTCGTTTCTTAATCAGAGCTGTTCGTAACTTGTCCAGAAGGTTGCAGTAGTATATGTCAGTGATGGTTTGACCCTTGGCAAGATAATCTGTAAGGATGACTCCATGACAGTCCTAGAAAACTGAAGGCATGGCCTTCTCAGCTGACGTTTGCACCTTTGAATTTTTGGAGAGGGGAGAATTGGCGTGTTTCCATTCCATGCTCATGGTTTGTATCTCTGGATCATACTGATACTTTCAAGATTTATTCATGTTTACCAGACGATCAAAAAATCATCTTCATCCTGCTCCAACAGCACCAACAAGTGTCTTGCAAGGTCACGCCCTGTTTCCTTACTGAAAGGGGTTAGCAAACGTAGAACCCCCCGTGCAGATACCTTAAACATGTGCAGTTCGTCCACACACTACCATAACTAAGATGTGTCTCATTTATGATCATTTGGATCGTTGCTCGTCTGTCTTCCAGTATTAAACACTCCACTTTCTTCACTGTGACAGCTGACGGTCTACCAGCTCTTGGCTCATCTGGCAGGGACATGCAACCAGTTTGAAAATTCCTTTCCCACCTCACAATAAGGTCATAGGAGGGGCAATCATTTCCATAAACAGTCGTCATATCATCATGGATTTCCCGGGCAGTTTTATCACACTACAAGCCTCAATTTTCTGCATCTTACACCTCAGTCATCTCTGGTACTCACTGTAAAAGAAAACAAAAGGACGCAAATCACTGAAACTACCAACATTATGCCCCGAGGGATCAATTTTCATCATTATAGCATAAAAACCACCGGGTGATAGTAAAGTCTTTACGACACCCCCTTTTATACCAGGAAATAATGCGCAATTATCGACGACCTAGTGTGCAAATGGAAGCAGCTAGTGAATGTGGGCTTTAAGATTTCAAATAAAAACTTTTTAAATATTTTATTGTTTGCTGACGACTTAGTTATAATACAAAATAGCGAGTCTGCCCTGAAAAAATCTATTTTTAAACTTAGTGAACTTTGTAAGAAATATAACATGAAAATTTCTTTTATAAAATCAAAGGTAGTGGCATTCATTGGAAAAGAGCCAATCAGGACAAAAATAGTTATAAATAATCGTTGTGTTGAACAGGTAAGCCATTTTAACTACTTGGGAACTTATGTTAGTTATGACAAGGAATATGATGTCTACAATAAACTATGCAAATTTCAAAGAGTGTTTGGAACAATTAATACACTCCTGGAAATGGAAATAAGAACACATTGACGCCGGTGTGTCAGACCCACCATACTTGCTCCAGACACTGCTAGAGGGCTGTACAAGCAATGATCACACGCACGGCACAGCGGACACACCAGGAACCGCGGTGTTGGCCGTCGAATGGCGCTAGCTGCGCAGCGTTTGGGCACCGGCGCCGTCAGTGTCAGCCAGTTTGCCGTGGCATACGGAGTTCCATCGCAGTCTTTAACACTGGTAGCATGCCGTGACAGCGTGGACGGGAACCGTATGTGCATTTCACGGACTTTGAGCGAGGGCGTATAGTGGGCATGCGGGAGGCCGGGTGGACGTACCGCCGAATTGCTCAACACGTGGGGCGTGAGGTCTCCACAGTACATCGATGTTGTCCCCAGTGGTCGGCGGAAGGTGCACGTGCCCGTCTACCTGGGACCGGACCGCAGCGACGCACGGATGCACGCCAAGACCGTCGGATCCTACGCAGTGCCGTAGTGGACCGCACCGCCACTTCCCATTAAATTAGGGACACTGTTGCTCCTGGGGTATCGGCGAGGACCATTCGCAACCGTCTCCATGAAGCTGGGCTACGGTCCCGCGCTCCGTTAGGCCGTCTTCCGCTCACGCCCCAACATCGTGCAGCCCGCCTCCAGTGGTGTCGCGACAGGCGTGAATGGAGGGACGAATGGAGACGTGTCGTCTTCAGCGATGAGAGTCGCTTCTGCCTTGGTGCCAATGATGGTCGTATGCCTGTTTGGCGCCGTGCAGGTGAGCGCCACAATCAGGACTGCATACGACCGAGGCACACAGGGCCAACACCCGGCATCATGGTGTGGGGAGCGATCTCCTACACTGGCCGTACACCTCTGGTGATCGTCGAGGGGACACTGAATAGTGCACGGTACATCCAAACCGTCATCGAACCCATCGTTCTACCATTCCTAGACCGGCAAGGGAACTAGCTGTTCCAACAGGACAATGCACGTCCGCATGTATCCCGTGCCACCCAACGTGCTCTAGAAGGTGTAAGTCAACTACCCTGGCCAGCAAGATCTCCGGATCTGTTCCGCATTTAGCATGTTTGGGACTGGATGAAACGTCGTCTTACGCGGTCTGCACGTCCAGCACGAACGCCGGTCCAACTGAGGCGCCAGCTGGAAATGGCATGACAAGACGTTCCACAGGACTACATCCAGCATCTCTACGACCGTCTCCATGGGAGAATAGCAGCCTGCATTGCTGCGAAAGGTGGATATACACGGTACTAGTGCCGACATTGTGCATGCTCTGTTGCCTGTGTCTATGTGCCTGTGGTTCTGTCAGTGTGATCATGTGATGTATCTGACCCCAGGAATGTGTCAATAAAGTTTCCCCTTCCTGGGACAATGAATTCACGGTGTTCTTATTTCAATTTCCAGGAGTGTAGAACATTTAGAAACAAAATACGTAAAGAAACAAAATTAAAGTTCTACAAAGTTATGGCTGTACCTATACTAACATACGGAAGTGAGACTTTGACGTTAACTAAAAAGCAACAGAGTAAAATACAGGCTTCAGGAATGAAATTCTTGAGAAGTGTGAAAGGATGCACGAAGAGGGACTTAATAAGAAATGAAAATATAAGAGAAGAGCTGAATATTTTTAGTATGAATGACAGGTTAAAAGATCTCAAACAAAAATTGGAGGAACATGTTGAAAGAATGACAAATAATAGACTTACAAAACAAATATTACAATATCATCCTAAAGGTAGGAGATCGGTGGGCAGACCCAGGAAACGATGGCTGGAGGACTTCGAAGGCGGAACAGGCACTTGATTGCCTATGCCATGAAGTGAAGAAGAAGAAGAAGAAAATAATGCGCAATTACCAGAATTTCTCACCGAGGATGCTACCTATTCCTGATTCAGTGTAAGAGTCTCCTTCGAGTTTGGCTGGGGCATCATTGGCCACACTCCCTAAGGTCCGGACAAATATCCAAGCGACTTTTAGCTTCAAGGAGCCTCTGGTAGCAGATGGTTCTGTTGAGCAGGTGAAACACTTCGCAACAGTGTAGTTAAACACCAATCTTGATCGACATGGCTTTGTAACGTTACTTTCTGATCAGCCCTCAAGCAATACTGAACCGTGTATTAAGTACAACTCTACTATGGTTGCCATAGCTACCAAGAAGTGCCCACTTTGTCTCGATTAGCCATGCTTGTATCTGTTTTAACGCCAAGTATACAGACGGCAACTATTCCAGCCACTTGGACAGCGGCCAGACCGTCTCTAATAAGACACTGCTCTCTCCCTACATTATCATAACGTTTCCTTTATCCCTGTAAGACCATCATATTTATTACTACTTCCTTGCTTTTTGCTCCCATGTACACTCGGCCAACATTTTACTTCTCGCAATTGCACCAGAAACTGCTTCCGTGGCGCTTTTCATTACGTAATAAACAAGCTCCTCTCTCGCCGAAAAATTACGAAACAATAAAAACTCGTCTATAATTAAACGTATGAATGCTCAGCTAAACCTGTAAGGTGTAACTTTTGCTATACAGAAATAATTTATACGTATAATTACCTTATTTTTTGTAATTTACGTCCTCCAACGATAACTCATTTCGGACGATGAATGGGTTGGGTGAAATGACGCTCAAATGAGCCCAGGGTCCATAGAGCTTAGAGTTACCCGATATTCGTCTTTCAGGATAACGGAAACCCACACAAAAAGACCTTATACAGGCAACACCCTGGCCGATATTCGAACTGGGGATCTCTTGAACGTGAGACACACACTCTACCACATAGAGATGGCGGCACTGGCCAGTTTAACAGATAGCATCATATAGTTTAACTCTATACTACCTAGTATCCATATTACAAGTCAACTGCTTGTTTAGCTTTTGAATGCAAATTAATTGTTATTTCACACTAGCCGTGTGTAGGACGCACTATGAAAGGATAGAGAAAGGCTGAAAAATGCAATTCCATAGCCGGGATTTGGAACACGGTTATTCTGATTTCGGTCCAGCCACTCCAAACCATTGAGCGACTGTTTTCTTGGGATAATCATGGAGTTACTTTAATCGAATATCTTCAAAAATAAAAATAAAAAAAATACAGGAGCATACCACGCATCATTACTTGACAAGATGAAGGCAGGATTTGCGGAAAAACGGCCACATTTGGAGAAAAAGAAAATCCTGATTCAACAAGCCAACACACCTCAGCGGTCACAATGGCGAAAATCCTAGAAATGCCGTTTGAACTGCTTGACTCACCAGGTCTAGCCCCAAGCGACTTCATTTTGGACACGCATCTGAAAACTGCGCTCGGAGGACAGAGATTTTCGTCAAATGAAGAGGCAAAATCACCTCCGTGAGCTATTACTTTGCAGAGAAAAATGCCAAGGACATTTTGGATGGGTTATAGAGATGAGAACATCGCTGAGAGAAGTGTGTAGAGTTACAAGGAGACTATGTTGAAAAACGCCGAGTACTATTTGGACGGGTTTCAGAGATGGGAACATCACTGCGAGAAGTGTGTACAGTTACAAGGAGACTATGTTGAAAGACGCTGAGTGCTATTTGGACGGGTTACAGAGATGAGAGAATCGCTGGGAGGAGTGTGTACAGTTACAAGGAGACTAAGTTGAAAAACGCCGAGTAATATTTGGACGGGTTACAAAGATGGAAGCATCGCTGGGAGAGGTGTGCACAGTTACAAGAGGCTATGTTGAAAATCTCCGAGTACTATTTGGACGAGTTACAGAGATGAGAGCATCGCTGGGAGAAGTGTGTAGAGTTACAAGGAGACTATGTTGAAAAACGCCGAGTACTATTTGGACGGGTTACAGAGATGGGAACATCGCTGGGAGAAGTGTGTAGAGTTACAAGGAGACTATGTTGAAAAACGCCTAGTACTATTTGGACGGGTTACAGAGATGGGAACATCGCTGGGAGAAGTGTGTAGAGTTACAAGGAGAGTATGTTGAAAAACGCCGAGTACTATTTGGACGGGTTATAGAGATGGGAGCATCGCTGGGAGAAGTGTGTACAGTTACAAGGGGACTATGTTGAAAAACGCCGAGTACTATTTGGACGGGTTACAGAGATGAGAGCCTCACTGGGAGAAGTGTGGAGAGTTACAAGGAGACTATGTTGAAAGACACCGAGTACTACTTGAACGTTTTACAGAGGTGGGAACATCGCTGGGAGAAGTTTGTAGAGTTACAAGAAGACTGTGTTGAAAAAAAAATTGTGAAGAAGGTCTTGTATCTTTATTAGGTCGGATGCTTTTCAGATCACGCTGGTATATCCACGAAATTCTTGCATGGAATTGCTAGGTGACCCTTTACTACGAAGTATGTGGAACAGTCCAGAACTAAATAGACTAAACAATTTAAATATGTTCAGATAGCTAGAAGAAGAGTAGGGAAACCTGTGTGAGAGTCACTTATTTATTTTTAAGCTCAATGAATGAACGTGCTGGTTTTTAATATCCAATGCGCTTCAGGAAGCGATGTCCTGTACAAAGGTTAGAAAGCAGGTACGTAAAACAGTCTCGTGACAAGCGACAGGTGGAAGTATACGATTTGACAAAACCAAGGAATATTTTTGAAAGTGGAATGTTAAACTAGGACCAAGTGAGTTAGGGAGAAGCGTGACTGCAAAAGATTGTGTTTCACGAATCTGGATGGAAGAGAGGAACGATTTTAAATTAATAGCTTCAAGGCAAACAGAAAAGCAGCACATGAGATTCTATTCCAGTCAAGGGAATGGGTTTATACGAAGAACTTAGGAGCTACAAAAACTAAATATCTCATTCTAAGGAGGTTCTCAGTTCAAAAGTAAAGTTGTACTACACATCTAGCAGGCAAAATATGAATAAAGGTTAGTAATAACATGTTTCCAAAATTTATTCATATGTCGATTCTTTTTATAATTAAATTCCATCTCAGTTTAGATTATGCCATTGGACATTAACTATATCAAAAAGCTATCAGAATTCCATATCAACAGTTGCATAAAATATACTCATATATGTCAATTCTGAAATTTAAACCAAAAAAGGTTAGAATATAGATAGTTAAAGTAAAACAAATGAGCTAAACCGATAAAGGCTGCATTAATAGTGAAAAAGTGTTAGAACACGTGAATGAAATTTCGAATCAAAAACTTTAGCTAATTAAAGAAGAGATCAGAAATTCTCCTTAATTTTTTGGTCTTTTTTTAACTTTACTTGTTCAACGTTGTCATATAGTACGATGACCGAAATAATGTTCAAATGAGTACAAGGCACATGGAGCTTAGAGTTATCAGACATTCATCCTTCAGAATAAGAGAAAACCTCCAACGTTAAGTCATATCGGACGATGAATGAAATGATGTTCTCATGAGTACAGGGTAGACAGAGCTAAGAGTTACCAGACATTCATCTTTCAGAATGAGAGAAACCTCCAACGTTAAGTCACATTGGACGACGACTGAAATGGTGTTCAAATAAGTACAGGCTACATAGAGCTTAGAGTTACCAGACATTCATCTTTCAGGATAAGAGAAAACCTCCAACGTTAAGTCATATTGGACAACGAATGAAATGATGTTCAAATAAGTACAGGGTACATAGAGCTTAGAGTTACCAGACATTCATCTTTCAGGATAAGAGAAAACCTCCAACGTTTAGTCATATCGGACGATGAATGAAATGATGTTCAAATAAGTGCAGGCTACATAGAGCTTAGGATTACCAGACATTCAGCTTTCCGGATAAGAGAAAACCTCCAACGTTAAGTCACATTGGACGACGACTGAAATGGTGTTCAGATAAGTACAGGCTACATAGAGCTTAGAGTTACCGGGCATTCATCTTTCAGGATAAGAGAAAACCTCCAACGTTAAGTCATATTGGACAACGAATGAAATGATGTTCATATAAGTACAGGGTACATAGAGCTTAGAGTTACCAGACATTCAACTTTCAGGATAAGAGAAAACCTCCAACGTTAAGTCATATCGGACGATGAATGAAATGATGTTCAAATGAGTACAGGGTACATAGAGCTTAGAGTTATCAGACATTTATCCTTCAGGATAAGAGACAAATTGCAACGTTAAGTCACATCGGACAATGAATGAAATGATGTTAAAATGTGTACAGGTACATAGAGCTCAGAGTTATCAGACATTCTTCGTTCAAGATAAGGGAAAACCTATAACGTTAAGTCGTATCGGACGATGAATGAATGGATGTTCTAATGAGTACAGGGTACACAGAGATTAGTGTTACCAGACATTCAACTTTCAGGATAAGAGATAACCTCCAACATTATGTCATATCGGACGATGAATGAAATGTTCAAATAAGTACAGGGTACGTAGAGCTTAGAGTTACCAGACATTCATCTTTCAGGATAAGAGAAAACCTCCAACGTTGTCTTATCGGACAATGAATAAATTGATGTTCAAATGAGTACAGGGTAAACAGAGCTTAGAGTTACCAGGCATTTATCTTTCAGGATAAGAGAAAACCTCCGAAGTTAAGTCATATCGGACAATGAATAAATTGATGTTCTCATGAGTACAGGGTACATAGAGTTTAGAGTTACCAGACATTCATCTTTCAAGATAAGGGAACACCTCTAACATTAAGTCATATCGGACGATGAATGAACTGATGTTCTAATGAGTACAGGTTACATAGAGCTAAGAGTTACTGGACATTCATCTTTCAGGATAAGAGAAAACCTCCAGCGGTAAGTCAAATCGGAGGATGAATGAAATGGTGTTCAAATGAGTACAGGGTACATAGAGCTTAGAGTTACCAGACATTCATCTTTCAGGATAACAGAAAACCTCCAACGTTAAATCATATTGGACAACGAATGAAATGATGTTCAAATAAGTACAGGCTACATAGAGCTTAGAGTTACCAGACATACATCTTTCAGGTTAAGAGAAAACCTCCAACGTTAAGTCATATCGGGCGATGAATGAACTGATGTACAAATGAGTACAGGGTACATAGAGCTTAGAGTTATCAGACATTCTTCGTTCAAGATAAGGGAAAACGCCAACGTTAAGTCATATCGGACGATGAATGAAATTATGTTCAAATAAGTACAGGGTACATAGAGCTTAGAGTTACCAGACATTCATCGTTCAAGATAAGGGAAAACGCCAACGTTAAGTCATATCGGACAATGAATGAAATTATGTTCAAATAAGTACAGGGTACATAGAGCTTAGAGTTACCAGACATTCATCTCTCAGGATGAGGGAAACCTCCAACGTTGTCATATTGGGCGATGAAGGAAATGTTCAAATGAGTACAGTGTACATAGAGCCTAGATTTACTGGACATTCATCTTTAAGGACAAGGAAAACCGCTGGAAACGCCTTAATACTGTGACAGAGCCTCGAACAGGGTCCCCTTGACACGCTACCGCTAAAACACAGAGGCGGATAAAGCGCAGATGTTCCTGGCGGTAATTAGAACTTCAGTTTTGTTTGGAGCTGATACCTCCACATACGAATATACCAAATCTGAGAACAAGAGGATGATTTAGAAGGCTTTGCACGGATTTGTGGGAAAACCACCAGGCCTGCCAACTCCCCTTTGTGAAGCGGCAGATCTCCATCCCACGTGTACTCTCGCTCCATAGAGATCAAAATAACTCGCAGTGGATTTCCTATCCCGTGCAAAATGTGAATATGCGTTACACATACCTACAAACGTCATCCAAGAAATGTTAGCCGTTTAGCTTCAAAAGGTATTAAAATATTTCATTCGCATAATTTCCTCCACTAAGTCTTTCAAATGCGATTCGAACAATATTTTTATAATACTCCATTTAGTAAAAATAATTGTTTAACGTACTGTAAATTGTTAGAGTATTGTGACCGTCTGCAGTGCTTCGGAAATTCTTTCCGCAGGAGATCTTCTACTTGCCAGTAAAGCTATGTCAGGAGATGAAAATTCCACTTCCTTTACTTTGCTTTGAAAGTGAATGAAAACAAAACAAAGATTATGGTCTTCAAAAAAGGATACAGGTTGCGTAAGGATGAGAATTGGGAGGTTAATAGAGGAGAAATGGAGGTAGTAAGAAGATTTGATTATTTGGGTACAAGTTTGAGTTCAGATGGCAGCTGGAAAGAACAAAAAAAGATGTCTGTGGCAAAAGGTAAAATGACCATGAGAGTGATAAGGTCATGCTACAGTAAACTACCAGATATAAATGTCAAATGGTTGGAGAGGATTTATACGGCAATAGTAGAAAATAGAATGTTACATGGATCAGAGGTTTGGGGAATAGATGAGGCTTGGAGAGAGACTGATAGAGTGCATAGATCCTTTTGTAAATACATATTGGGATTATCGATAGCATCACCTAATGGGGCAGCACAATTAGAACTAGGCAGGCATTCTACTAAAATTAAAATCTTGTCAAGGGCAATGAAATATTTATACAGAATCACTAACTTGGAAGATGGCAATATTATTAAAGAATGTTTTCATATTTAAAAGAGAAGTAACTGGGATGGGTCTTGGGCACATAAAATGTATGACTTGTTGAAGCAGATAGGTATGGGTCATTCTTGGATAAATGCAGAGTATGGGTATAGAGGTTTCTGGAAAGAAGTTAAGCTAAGATTAGAAGATATTGACAGAAAAGACATTTTTGCCAATACAAGTGACAAAAGCTCACTGAGATTATATAGAGAAATAAAAACAACCTGGGAGAGGGAAGGATATATAGACATATGTAGTAAGTTAGGGCGAGAAGGTTTTGCTTGGGCGAGAACAGGAGTGAGAAACTTGAAAGGTATAGGTCAAGAGAGGGAGTAAGATAAATGTCCATTGTCTGGAGAAGAAAATGCAGATTTCCATTGTATATTATATTGTAGTCAAACAAAGATATGGAGAGAGAAGGCCTGGCTACGTAAATGGGACAGAAAGGTATAGGTCAAGATAGGGAGCAAGATAAATGTCCATTGTGTGGAGAAGAGAATGCAGATTTCCATTGTATATTAAATTGTAGTCAAACAAAGATATGGAGGGAGAAGGCCTAGCTACGTAAATGGGACAGAAAGGTATAGGTCAAGATAGGGAGGAAGATAATTGTCCATTGTGTGAAGAAGAAAATGCAGATTTCCATTGTATATTATATTGTAGTCAAACAAAGATATGGAGAGAGAAGACCTGGCTACGTAAATGGGACAGAAAGGTATAGGTCAAGATAGGGAGCTAGGTAAATGTCCATTGTGTGGAGAAGGGAATGCAGATTTCCATTGTATATTATATTGTAGTCAAACAAAGATATGGAGAGAGAAGACCTGGCTACGTAAATGGGACAGAAAGGTATAGGTCAAGATAGGGAGCTAGATAAATGTCCATTGTGTGGAGAAGGGAATGCAGATTTCCATTGTATATTAAATTGTAGTCAAACAAAGATATGGAGAGAGCAGTCCTGGCTACGTAAATGGGACAGAAAGGTATAGGTCAAGAGAGGGAGCTAGATAAATGTCCATTGTGTGGAGAAGAGGATGCAGACTTCCATTGTATATTATATTGTAGTCAAACAAAGATATGGAGAGAGCAGGCTTGGCTACGTAAATGGGACAGTTTGGGGAGTGAAGTAGTAATTAGAAAAATGTTGTCAGTAAAAGGAGAAAAGAACAGGAGAAATATAGGGAATCATTTAGGGAAAGTTAAAGAGAGATGGCTAAGAACAATTAAGAGAAATATGTAGAGTGGGATAGGTGAAATGGCAGAAAGTGTATAAAGGAGCAGAGGGCCTCCAATACACAAACACCTAGGGTTAGTTATGTAAAAAACTGAAGCTGCTGACAGTGAAGTAAACTAGGTTATAAATAATAACTAAACACTAGTAACACAACTTCACTTATCTTATTTAACTTATTTATATTTTATTTATTTTATATTTAAATAAGATAAGTGAAGTTGTGTTACTAGTGTTTAGTTATTATTTATAACCTAGGGTTAGGTGTATGGGGGCTGAATTACTATTCAATGGTGGGCAACATGATAACATGATAGGATTTTCGGGATTTAGGAATATATGGTATAATTCAGTATGGATTTATAATTGTAATCTTGATTTAGTATTTCCATTTGTTGATGTAAAAGGAAATAAATTACTACTAATAACTACTAAAAAAATTACTTTGCTACCAAGAAATGAATGTAACAAATATAAATGTTAATATTTCAATAACATGGAAGGTTTCAGAAATATTACCTCCACACAAAATTGTATTTTATGTAAATTTGATGCCTGTATAGAGTAAATTTTGTCTATTACAGCCATAGAGAATAAAAAGGACTTCTAAGGATATTCCCACAAAACTAGGAATATATATTTGACTTTCTCATTAATATAATTTAAATACATTTATAGCATTTTGATTAAAGTTGTTAGAAAAATCTTGAGAAAATTGTTCTATATATAGAAAAAATCAGCAGGTAGACATTTCTGAAAATATTAAGGCTGCTTGCTTTTAAAATTATTAACTTAAAACACAAAATATTAATTAAAGAGATAACGAAAACCAAAAGTTTTAATAATAAACATATTCAAGTGTTAGGTTTCATATTTTTTCCAAAATTCCGAAATAAGTATTATGAAAAACAAGATTCAGGGATCTCCAACTTTTGTTTTAAATTCAGCAGTTTTCAAAGTTGTTCATTTTTTAATTTTAGAGCCCAAGAGTCCTTTGTTGAATCAATATACACTTAAAATACTTTCAAATGGAATAAGATGAGCGAACACCATCGCTGAGTTAAGCTCTTAAAATATTACATGCCAATAAAAATTTAAATTACAAATGAAACACAAATTTTAACCAAATATCTATTTTTCCCTTTGCAGGTTATTTCTAATGCTTTTTTCAAATTTCCATTACGCATCCTTTTTCGCTAACGTTATTAGTCAACTTTTCTCACTTGCACATTTAATATGAATGTATTTTAATACTCGTCACCTAGACAACCGTTTTTAAAATATTAGACTATCACTTAAAGTCTACTGTATTACCTTGTAACTACAATAAGATAATGTTTATCTTGAAGTAGATAGAGCAAAAAGTGTTTGTATAAGAGTAGAGAAAGTCATGTATATAAAACATTTGACTATCACTTAAAGTCTACTGTATTCCTTTGTAACTACATAAGATAATGTTTATCTTGAAGTGGATAGACCAATAAGAGTTTGTACAAGAGTAGAGAAAGTCATGTATATAAAACATTTGATCATCACTTAAAGTCTACTGTATTCCCTTGTAACTACAATAAGATAATGTTTATCTTGAAGTGGATAGAGCAATAAGTGTTTGTACAAGAGTAGAGAAAGTGATGTATATAAAACATTTGATTATCACTTAAAGTCTACTGTATTCCCTTGTAACTACAATAAGATAATGTTTATCTTGAAGTGGATAGAGCAATAAGAGTTTGTACAAGAGTAGAGAAATTCATGTATATAAATCATTTGATTATCACTTAAAGTCTACTGTATTCCCTTGTAACTGCAATAAGATAATGTTTATCTTGAAGTAGATAGAGCAATAAGTGTTTGTACAAGAGTAGAGAAAGTCATGTATATAAAACATTTGATTGTCACTTAAAGTCTACTCTATTTCCAGCAACTACAATAAGATAATGTTTATCTTGAAGTAGATAGAGCAATAAGTGTTTGTACAAGAGTAGAGAAAGTCATGTATATAAAACATTTGACTATCACTTAAAGTCTACTGTATTCCTTTGTAACTACATAAGATAATGTTTATCTTGAAGTAGATAGAGCAAAAAGTGTTTGTATAAGAGTAGAGAAAGTCATGTATATAAAACATTTGACTATCACTTAAAGTCTACTGTATTCCTTTGTAACTACATAAGATAATGTTTATCTTGAAGTGGATAGACCAATAAGAGTTTGTACAAGAGTAGAGAAAGTCATGTATATAAAACATTTGATTATCACTTAAAGTCTACTGTATTCCCTAGTAACTACAATAAGATAATGTTTATCTTGAAGTGGATAGAGCAATAAGTGTTTCTACAAGAGTAGAGAAAGTGATGTATATAAAACATTTGATTATCACTTAAAGTCTACTGTATTCCCTTGTAACTACAATAAGATAATGTTTATCTTGAAGTGGATAGAGCAATAAGAGTTTGTACAAGAGTAGAGAAATTCATGTATATAAATCATTTGATTATCACTTAAAGTCTACTGTATTCCCTTGTAACTGCAATAAGATAATGTTTATCTTGAAGTAGATAGAGCAATAAGTGTTTGTACAAGAGTAGAGAAAGTCATGTATATAAAACATTTGATTGTCACTTAAAGTCTACTCTATTTCCAGCAACTACAATAAGATAATGATTATCTTGAAGTAGATAGAGCAATAAGTGTTTGTACAAGAGTAGAGAAAGTCGTGTATATAAAACATTTGACTGTCACTTAAAGTGTACTATATTCCCTTGTAACTACAATAAGATAATATTTATCTTGAAGTAGATAGAGCAATAAGTGTTTGTACAAGAGTAGAGAGTCATGTATATAAAACATCCGACTATCTCCTAAAGTCTACTTATTCCCTTGTAACTACAATAAGATAATATTTATCTTGAAGTAGGTAGAGAAGTAAGTGTTTATAAGAACAATTTGTATTAGCTGGTCTCATAAACAAAGTCGCTTTTTTCATTTGTTTTGGAAAATTATTGTGTTTCTTTGGTTTGCCAATGTTATTGCAGGATGCACTGCAAGCTTGTATCAGAGTTCAGTTGTTGATAAACAAACACAAAATGGAGAGAACATAGTTTGAACTTATAGTACTTCTAAAACACTACTAGAAACAGGATTATAAGGTCGCTGCCACCGCTCGAAGTATATGAGAATTTTAAGGAGATGTCGCTGGTGAGCGTGTGGTACCATAGTGGTACCAACGTTTCCACAATGGAGACGAAAACACTAAAGATCTACCACGCTCTGGAAGACTTAAGGTATGGCATCATGAATAGACCCAAGTTTGTCGAAAAAATCCGCAAAAATTAGGCGTGGTCCTTCAGAAGAACTTCGTACATCAAACGATATTATACATCGCCACATTAACACACTTGGAAACTCATACAGAAGCTGTAGACTTGTACCTCATGAACTCACACCCCATCACGCCGTCAGCTTATCCGTAATCCCATGGATAGCAGATTTGTCTGATCAATTGTCATTTGTAATGAAGAATGCGTGTATTACCGAAAGCCAGATATTTCGAAACAGTGACTGGATCCCCACCAGCCTGCCAAAACCATCGTTAAAGACAATTTACAATTTACAACTTTTGGATGCATTTCTTTTCCTTTACCTTGTTGCTACCTTGGCTTACATGACATCCTGGTCTTCTGCTCTGTCAGGTAGCTCTTAACCTCCATACCTCCTTGTTAATTAACTAGTCCCATGCTTCCTCCTCTTCTTCCTTTCTTATATTCCTTACATTTGTTTGTCCTTACCTTGTTGCTATCTTGTCTTACATGACACCCTGGTCTTCTGCTCTGTCAGGTAGCTCTTAACCTCCATGCCTCCTTGTTACTTAATTAGTCCCTTTCTTCCCCCTCAACTTCTTTTCTTATATTCTTTACATTTATTTGTCTTTGCTTTGTTGCTACCTTGGCTTAAATGACACCCTGGTCTTCTACTCTGTCAGGTAGCTCTTAACCTCCATACCTCCTTGTTAATTAACTAGTCCCATTCTTCCTCCTCTTCTTCCTTTCTTATACTCCTTGCATTTATTTGTCTTTGCCTTGTTGCTACATTGGCTTACATGACACACTGGTCTTCTGCTCTGTCAGGTAGCTCCTAACCTCCAGAGCTCCTTGTTACTTAATTAGCCCCTTTCTTTCCCCTCAACTTCTTTGCTTATATTCTGTACATTTATTTGTCTTTGCCTTGTTGCTACCTTGGCTTACATCACACCTTGGTCTTCTGCTCTGTCAGGTAGCTCCTAAACTCCAGAGCTCCTTGTTACTTAATTAGCCCCTTTCTTCCCCTCAACTTCTTTGCTTATATTCTTTACATTTATTTGTCTTTGCTTTGTTGCTACCTTGGCTTAAATAACACCCTGGTCTTCTGCTCTGTCAGGTAGCTCTTAACCTCCATACCTCCTTGTTAATTAACTAGTCCCATTCTTCCTCCTCTTCTTCCTTTCTTATACTCCTTGCATTTATTTGCCTTTACCTTGTTGCTACATTGGCTTACATGACACACTGGTCTTCTGCTCTGTCAGGTAGCTCCTAACCTCCAGAGCTCCTTGTTACTTAATTAGCCCCTTTCTTCCCCTCAACTTCTCTGCTTATATTCTTTACATTTATTTGTCTTTGCCTTGTTGCTACCTTGGCTTACATCACACCTTGGTCTTCTGCTCTGTCAGGTAGCTCCTAACCTCCAGAGCTCCTTGTTACTTAATTAGCCCCTTTCTTCCCCTCAACTTCTTTGCTTATATTCTTTACATTTATTTGTCTTTGCCTTGTTGCTTCCTTGGCTTACATCACACCTTGGTCTTCTGCTCTGTCAGGTAGCTCCTAACCTCCAGAGCTCCTTGTTACTTAATTAGCCCCTTTCTTTCCCCTCAACTTCCTTTCTTATATTCTTCACATTTATTTGTCTTTACCTTGTTGCTACCTTGGCTTACATGACACCCTGGTCTTCTCCTCTGCCAGGTTGCTCTTAAACTCCATACCTCCTTGTTACTTAATTAGCCCATTTCTTACCCCTCAACTTCTATTCTTATATTCTTTATATTTATTTGTCCTTACTTTGTTGCTACCTTGGCTTACATGAAACCAGGTCTCCTCCTCTGCCAGGTAGCTCTAAACCTCCATAACTCCTTGTTACTTAATTAGCCCCTTTATTTCCCCTCAACTTCCTTTCTTCTATTCTTTACCTTTATTTGTCCTTACCTTGATGCTACCTTGCTTTACATGACACCCTGGTCTTCAGCTCTGTCAGGTAGCTATGAACTCCATATCTCCTTGTTACTTAATTAGTCCCTTTGTTTCCCATCATGTTCCTTTTATATATTCTTCACATTTATTTGTCTTTGCATTGTTGCTACCTTGGCTTACATGCCACCCTGGTCTTAAGCTCTCTCAGGTAGCTCTTGAACTCCATATCTCCTTGTTACTTAATTAGCCCCTTTCGTTCCCCTCAACTTCTTTTCTTATATTCTTTACATTTATTTGTCTTTACTTTGTTGCTACGTTGGCTTACATGACACCGTGGTCTTCTCCTCTGCCAGGAAGCTCCTACCTCGATACATCCTTATTACTTAATTAGCCCCTTTCTTTCCACTCAACTTCCTTTCTTATATTCTTTACATTTATTTGTCTTTACTTTGTTGCTACCCTGGCTTACATGACATCCTGGTCTTCTATTCTGCCAGGTAGCTCTAAAACTCCATGCCTGCTTGTTACTTAATTAGCCCCTTTATTTTCCCTCAACTTCCTTTCTTATATTCTTTACCTTTATTTGTCCTTACTTTGATGCTACCTTGGCTTACATGCCACCCTGGTCTTCAGCTCTGTCAGGTAGCACTTAACCTCCATGTCTCCTTGTTACTTAATTCGTCCCTTTCTTTCCCATCATCCTCCTCTCTTATATTCTTTACATTTATTTGTCATTGCCTTGTTGCTACCTTGGCTTACATGACACCCTGGTCTTCTGCTCTGTCAGGTAGCTCTTAACCTCCATACCTCCTTGTTACTTAATTAGCCCCTTTCTTCCTCCTCATCTTCCTTTCTTATATTCTTTACATTTATTTGTCTTTACCTTGTTTTTACGTTGGCTTACATGACACCCTGGTCTTCTCCTCTGCCAGGAAGCTCCTACCTCGATACCTCCTTATTACTTAATTAGCCCCTTTCTTTCCCCTCAACTTCCTTTCTTATATTCTTTACATTTATTTGTCTTTACCTTGTTGCTACCTTGGCTTACATGACACCCTGGTCTTCTCCTCTGCTAGGTAGCTCTTAACCTCCATAACTCCTTGTTCCTTAATTAGCCCCTTTCTTTCCCCTCAACTTCTTTTCTTATATTCTTTACATTTATTTGTCTTTACTTTGTGCAACCTTGGCTTACATGACACCCTGGGCTTCTCCTCTGCCAGGTAGCTCTTAACCTCCATTCCTCCTTGTTACTTAATTAGCCCCTTTCTTTCCCATCATCCTCCTCTCTTATATTCTTTACTTTTATTTGACTTAACCTTGTTGCTACCTTGGCTTACATGCCACCTTGATCTTCAGCTCTGTCAGGTAGCTATGAACTCCATATCTCCTTGTTACTTAATTAGTCCCTTTCTTTCCCATCATCTTCCTTTTATATATTCTTCACATTTATTTGTCTTTGCATTGTTGCTACCTTGGCTTACATGCCACCCTGGTCTTAAGCTCTCTCAGGTAGCTCTTAACCTCCATACCTCCTTGTTACTTAATTAGCCCCTTTCTTTCCCCTCAACTTCTTTTCTTATATTCTTAACATTTATTTGTCTTTACTTTGTTGCTATCTTGGCTTACATGACACCGTGGTCTTCTCCTCTGCCAGGAAGCTCCTACCTCGATACCTCCTTATTACTTAATTAGCCCCTTTCTTTCCCCTCAACTTCCTTTCTTATATTCTTTACATTTATTTGTCTTTACTTTGTTGCTACCTTGGCTTACATGACACCCTGGGCTTCTCCTCTGCCAGGTAGCTCTTAACCTCCATTCCTCCTTGTTACTTAATTAGCCCCTTTCTTTCCCATCATCCTCCTCTCTTATATTCTTTACTTTTATTTGACTTAACCTTGTTGCTACCTTGGCTTACATGCCACCTTGATCTTCAGCTCTGTCAGGTAGCTATGAACTCCATATCTCCTTGTTACTTAATTAGTCCCTTTCTTTCCCATCATCTTCCTTTTATATATTCTTCACATTTATTTGTCTTTGCATTGTTGCTACCTTGGCTTACATGCCACCCTGGTCTTAAGCTCTCTCAGGTAGCTCTTAACCTCCATACCTCCTTGTTACTTAATTAGCCCCTTTCTTTCCCCTCAACTTCTTTTCTTATATTCTTTACATTTATTTGTCTTTACTTTGTTGCTATCTTGGCTTACATGACACCGTGGTCTTCTCCTCTGCCAGGAAGCTCCTACCTCGATACCTCCTTGTTACTTAATTAGCCCCTTTCTTTCCCCTCAACTTCCTTTCTTATATTCTTTACATTTATTTGTCTTTACTTTGTTGCTACCTTGGCTTACATGACATCCTGGTCTTCTATTCTGCCAGGTAGCTCTAAAACTCCATGCCTGCTTGTTACTTAATTAGCCCCTTTATTTCCCCTCAACTTCCTTTCTTATATTCTTTACATTTATTTGTCTTTACCTTGTTGCTACCTTGGCTTACATGACACCCTGGTCTTCTCCTCTGCTAGGTAGCTCTTAACCTCCATAACTCCTTGTTCCTTAATTAGCCCCTTTCTTTCCCCTCAACTTCTTTTCTTATATTCTTTACATTTATTTGTCTTTACTTTGTGCAGCCTTGGCTTACATGACACCCAGGGCTTCTCCTCTGCCAGGTAGCTCTTAACCTCCATTCCTCCTTGTTACTTAATTAGCCCCTTTATTTCCCCTCAACTTCCTTTCTTATATTCTTTACATATATTTGTCTTTGCCCTGTTACTACCTTGGCTTACATGCCACCCTGGTCTTCTGCTCTGTCAGGTAGCTCTTAAACTCCATACCTCCTTGTTACTTAATTAGCCCGTTTCTTTCCCCTCAACTTCCTTTCTTATATTCTTTACCTTTATTTGTCTTTACTTTGTTGCTACCTTGGCTTACATGACACCCTGGTCTTCTCCTCTGCTAGGTAGCTCTTAACATCCATACCTCCTTGTTACTTAATTAGCCCCTTTCTTCCCCCTCATCTTCCTTTCTTATATTCTTTACCTTTATTTGTCCTTACCTTGTTGCTACCTTGGCTTACATGACACCCTGGTCTTCTCCTCTGCCAGGTAGCTCTAAATCTCCATGCCTCCTTGTTACTTAATTAGCCCCTTTCTTCCCCCTCACCTTCCTTTCTTATATTCTTTACCTTTATTTGTCCTTACCTTGTTGCTACCTTGGCTTACATGACACCCTGGTCTTCTCCTCTGCCAGGTAGCTTTAAATCTCCATGCCTCCTTGTTACTTAATTAGCCCCTTTCTTCCCCCTCATCTTCCTTTCTTATATTCTTTACCTTTATTTGTCCTTACCTTGTTGCTACCTTGGCTTACATGACACCCTGGTCTTCTGCTCTGCCAGGTAGCTCTAAATCTCCATGCCTCCTTGTTACTTAATTAGCCCCTTTATTTCCCCTCAACTTCCTTTCTTATATTCTTTACCTTTATTAGTCCTTACCTTGTTGCTACCTTGGCTTACATGACACCCTGGTCTTCTGCTCTGTCAGGTAGCTCTTAACCTCCATACATCCTTGTTACTTAATTAGTCCGTTTCTTCTCCCTCACCTTCCTTTCTTATATTCTTTACTTTTATTTGACTTAACCTTGTTGCTACCTTGGCTTACATGACACCCTGGTCTTCTCCTCTGCTAGGTAGCTCTTAACCTCCATAACTCCTTGTTCCTTAATTAGCCCCTTTCTTTCCCCTCAACTTCTTTTCTTATATTCTTTACATTTATTTGTCTTTACCTTGTTGCTACCTTGGCTTACATGACACCCTGGTCTTCTCCTCTGCTAGGTAGCTCTTAAACTCCATAACTCCTTGTTCCTTAATTAGCCCCTTTCTTTCCCCTCAACTTCTTTTCTTATATTCTTTACATTTATTTGTCTTTACTTTGTTGCAACCTTGGCTTACATGACACCCTGGGCTTCTCCTCTGCCAGGTAGCTCTTAACCTCTATTCCTCCTTGTTACTTCATTAGCCCCTTTCTTTCCCCTCAACTTCCTTTCTTATATTCTTTACGTTTATTTGTCTTTGCCTTGTTGCTACCTTGGCTTACATGACACCCTGGTCTTCTGCTCTCTCAGGTAGCTCTTGAACTGCATATCTTCTTGTTACTTAATTAGCCCCTTTCTTTCACCTCAACCTCTTTTCTTATATTCTTTACATTTGTTTGTCTTTACTTTGTTGCAACCTTGGCTTACATGACACCCTGGTCTTCTCCTCTGCCAGGTAGCTCATAACCTCCATACCTCCTTGTTACTTAATTGGTCCCTTTCTTTCCCCTCAACTTCCTTTCTTATATTCTTTACATTTATTTGTCTTTGCCTTGTTGCTACCTTGGCTTACATGACACCCTGGTCTTCTCCTCTGTCAGCTAGCTTATAACCTCCATGCGTCCTTGTTACTTAATTAGTCCGTTTCTTCTCCCTCACCTTCCTTTCTTATATTCTTTACTTTTATTTGACTTAACCTTGTTGCAACCTTGGCTTACATGACACCCTGGTCTTCTCCTCTGTCAGCTAGCTTATAACCTCCATGCGTCCTTGTTACTTAATTAGTCCGTTTCTTTCCCCTCAACTTCCTTTCTTATATTCTTTACCTTTATTTGTCTTTACTTTGTTGCTACCTTGGCTTACATGACACCCTGGTCTTCTCCTCTGCCAGGTAGCTCTTAACCTCCATACCTCCTTGTTACTTAATTAGTCCCTTTCTTTCCCATCATCTTCCTTTCTTATATTCTTTACATATATTTGTCTTTGCCCTGTTACTACCTTGGCTTACATGCCACCCTGGTCTTCTGCTCTGTCAGGTAGCTCTTAAACTCCATATCTCCTTGTTACTTAATTAGTCCCTTTCTTTCCCATCATCTTCCTTTCTTATATTCTTTACATATATTTGTCTTTGCCCTGTTACTACCTTGGCTTACATGCCACCCTGGTCTTCTGCTCTGTCAGGTAGCTCTTAAACTCCATACCTCCTTGTTACTTAATTAGCCCGTTTCTTTCCCCTCAACTTCCTTTCTTATATTCTTTACCTTTATTTGTCTTTACTTTGTTGCTACCTTGGCTTACATGCCACCCTGGTCTTCTGCTCTGTCAGGAAGCTCTTAACCTCCATACCTCCTTGTTACTTAATTAGCCCCTTTCTTTCCCCTCAACTCCTTTTCTTATATTCTTTACCTTTATTTGTCTTTACTTTGTTGCTATCTTGGCTTACATGACACCCTGGTCTTAAGCTCTCTCAGGTAGCTCTTGAACTACATATCTCCTTGTTACTTAATTAGCCCCTTTCGTTCCCCTCAACTTCTTTTCTTATATTCTTTACATTTATTTGTCTTTACTTTTTTGCTACCGTGGCTTACATGACACCCTGGTCTTCTGCTCTGCCAGGTAGCTCTTAGGCTCCATACCTCCTTGTTACTTAGATAGCCCCTTTCTTTCCCCTCAACTTCTTTTCTTATATTCTTTACCTTTATTTGTCTTTACTTTGTTGCTATCTTGGCTTACATGACACCCTGGTCTTCTGCTCTGCCAGGTAGCTCTTAAGCTCCATACCTCCTTGTTACTTAATTAGCCCCTTTCTTTCCCCTCAACTCCTTTTCTTATATTCTTTACATTTATTTGTCTTTACTTTGTTGCTATCTTGGCTTACATGACACCCTGGTCTTCTCCTCTGCCAGGAAGCTCCTACCTCGATACATCCTTATTACTTAATTAGCCCCTTTCTTTCCCCTCAACTTCCTTTCTTATATTCTTTACATTTATTTGTCTTTACTTTGTTGCTACCCTGGCTTACATGACATCCTGGTCTTCTATTCTGCCAGATAGCTCTAAAACTCCATGCCTGCTTGTTACTTAATTAGCCCCTTTATTTTCCCTCAACTTCCCTTCTTATATTCTTTACCTTTATTTGTCATTGCCTTGATGCTTTCTTGGCTTACATGCCACCCTGGTCTTCGGCTCTGTCAGGTAGCACTTAAACTCCATGTCTCCTTGTTACTTAATTAGTCCCTTTCTTTCCCATCAACCTCCTCTCTTATATTCTTTACATTTATTTGTCATTGCCTTGTTGCTACCTTGGCTTACATGACACCCTGGTCTTCTGCTCTGTCAGGTAGCTCTTAACCTCCATACCTCCTTGTTACTTAATTAGCCCCTTTCTTCCTTCTCATCTTCCTTTCTTATATTCTTTACATTTATTTGTCTTTACCTTGTTGCTACGTTGGCTTACATGACACCCTGGTCTTCTCCTCTGCCAGGAAGCTCCTACCTCGATACCTCCTTATTACTTAAATAGCCCCTTTCTTTCCCCTCAACTTCTTTGCTTATATTCTTTACATTTATTTGTCTTTGCCTTGTTGCTACCTTGGCTTACATCACACCCTGGTCTTCTGCTCTGTCAGGTAGCTCCTAACCTCCAGAGCTCCTTGTTACTTACTTAGCCCCTTTCTTTCCCCTCAACTTCTTTGCTTATCTTCTTTACATTTATTTGTCTTTGCCTTGTTGCTACCTTGGCTTACATAACACCTTGGTCTTCTGCTCTGTCAGGTAGCTCCTAAACTCCAGAGCTCCTTGTTACTTACTTAGCCCCTTTCTTTCCCCTCAACTTCTTTGCTTATCTTCTTTACATTTATTTGTCTTTGCCTTGTTGCTACCTTGGCTTACATCACACCCTGGTCTTCTGCTCTGTCAGGTAGCTCCTAACCTCCAGAGCTCCTTGTTACTTACTTAGCCCCTTTCTTTCCCCTCAACTTCTTTGCTTATCTTCTTTACATTTATTTGTCTTTGCCTTGTTGCTACCTTGGCTTACATAACACCTTGGTCTTCTGCTCTGTCAGGTAGCTCCTAAACTCCAGAGCTCCTTGTTACTTACTTAGCCCCTTTCTTTCCCCTCAACTTCTTTGCTTATCTTCTTTACATTTATTTGTCTTTGCCTTGTTGCTACCTTGGCTTACATAACACCTTGGTCTTCTGCTCTGTCAGGTAGCTCCTAACCTCCAGAGCTCCTTGTTACTTACTTAGCCCCTTTCTTTCCCCTCAACTTCTTTGCTTATCTTCTTTACATTTATTTGTCTTTGCCTTGTTGCTACCTTGGCTTACATCACACCCTGGTCTTCTGCTCTGTCAGGTAGCTCCTAACCTCCAGAGCTCCTTGTTACTTAATTAGCCCCTTTCTTTCCCCTCAACTTCTTTGCTTATCTTCTTTACATTTATTTGTCTTTGCCTTGTTGCTACCTTGGCTTACATAACACCTTGGTCTTCTGCTCTGTCAGGTAGCTCCTAACCTCCAGAGCTCCTTGTTACTTAATTAGCCCCTTTCTTTCCCATCAACTTCCTTTCTTATATTCTTCACATTTATTTGTCTTTACCTTGTTGCTACCTTGGCTTACATGACACCCTGGTCTTCTCCTCTGCCAGGTTGCTCTTAAACTCCATACTTCCTTGTTACTTAATTAGCCCATTTCTTACCCCTCAACTTCTATTCTTATATTATTTACATTTATTTGTCTTTACTTTGTTGCTACCTTGGCTTACATGAAACCCTGGTCTTCTCCTCTGCCAGGTAGCTCTTAACCTACATTCCTCATTGTTACTTAATTAGACCATTTCTTACCCCTCAACTTCTTTTCTTATATTCTTTACATTTATTTGTCTTTGCATTGTTGCTACCTTGGTTTACATGCCACCCTGGTCTTCAGCTCTGTCAGGTAGCTCTTGAAGTGCATATCTCCTTGTTACTTAATTAGCCCCTTTCTTTCCGCTCAACTTCCTTTCTTATATTCTTTACATTTATTTGTCTTTACTTTGTTGCTACCTTGGCTTACATGACACCCTGGTCTTCTCCTCTGCCAGGTAGCTCTAAATCTCCATGCCTCCTTGTTACTTAATTAGCCCCTTTATTTCCCCTCAACTTCCTTTCTTAAATTCTTTACCTTTATTTGTCCTTACCTTGATGCTACCTTGGCTTACATGACACCCTGGTCTTCTGCTCTGTCAGGTAGCTCTTAACCTCCATACATCCTTGTTACTTAATTAGTCCGTTTCTTCTCCCTCACCTTCCTTTCTTATATTCTTTACTTTTATTTGACTTAACCTTGTTGCTACCTTGGCTTACATGCCACCTTGATCTTCAGCTCTGTCAGGTAGCTATGAACTCCATATCTCCTTGTTACTTAGTTAGTCCCTTTCTTTCCCATCATCTTCCTTTTATATATTCTTCACATTTATTTGTCTTTGCATTGTTGCTACCTTGGCTTACATGCCACCCTGGTCTTAAGCTCTCTCAGGTAGCTCTTAACCTCCATACCTCCTTGTTACTTAATTAGCCCCTTTCTTTCCCCTCAACTTCTTTTCTTATATTCTTTACATTTATTTGTCTTTACTTTGTTGCTATCTTGGCTTACATGACACCCTGGTCTTCTCCTCTGCCAGGTAGCTCTTAACCTCCATACCTCCTTGTTACTTAATTAGCACCTTTCTTTCCCCTGAACTTCATTTCTGATATTCTTTACTTCTATTTGACTTAACCTTGTTGCTACCTTGGCTTACATGCCACCCTGGTCTTCAGCTCTGTCAGGAAGCACTTAACCTCCATGTCTCCTTGTTACTTAATTAGTCCCTTTCTTTCCCATCATCTTCCTCTCTTATATTCTTTACATTCATTTGTCATTGCCTTGTTGCTACCTTGGCTTACATGACACCCTGGTCTTCTCCTCTGCTAGGTAGCTCTTAAACTCCATAACTCCTTGTTCCTTAATTAGCCCCTTTCTTTCCCCTCAACTTCTTTTCTTATATTCTTTACATTTATTTGTCTTTACTTTGTTGCAACCTTGGCTTACATGACACCCTGGGCTTCTCCTCTGCCAGGTAGCTCTTAACCTCTATTCCTCCTTGTTACTTAATTAGCCCCTTTCTTTCCCCTCAACTTCCTTTCTTATATTCTTTACGTTTATTTGTCTTTGCCTTGTTGCTACCTTGGCTTACATGACACCCTGGTCTTTTCCTCTGCCAGGTAGCTCTTAACCTCGATACCTCCTTGTTACTTAATTAGCCCCTTTCTTTCCCCTCAACTTCCTTTCTTATATTCTTTACGTTTATTTGTCTTTGCCTTGTTGCTACCCTGACTTACTTGACACCCTGGTCTTCTCCTCTGCCAGGTAGCTCTTAACCTCCATACCTCCTTGTTACTTAATTAGCACCTTTCTTTCCCCTGAACTTCATTTCTGATATTCTTTACTTCTATTTGACTTAACCTTGTTGCTACCTTGGCTTACATGCCACCCTGGTCTTCTCCTCTGCCAGGTAGCTCTTAAACTCCATACCTCCTTGTTACTTAATTAGCCCCTTTCTTTCCTCTCAACTTCTTTTCTTATATTGTTTACATTTATTTGTCTTTACTTTGTTTCTAACTTGGCTTACATGACACCCTGGTCTTCTCCTCTGCCAGGTAGCTCTTAACCTCCATACCCCCTTGTTACTTAATTAGCCCCTTTCTTTCCCCTCAACTTCCTTTCTTATATTCTTTACATTTATTTGTCTTTACTTTGTTGCTACATTGGCTTACATGCCACCCTGGTCTTCTCCTCTGCCAGGTAGCTCTTAACCTCCATACCTCCTTGTTACTTAATTAGCACCTTTCTTTCCCCTGAACTTCATTTCTGATATTCTTTACTTCTATTTGACTTAACCTTGTTGCTACCTTGGCTTACATGCCACCCTGGTCTTCAGCTCTGTCAGGAAGCACTTAACCTCCATGTCTCCTTGTTACTTAATTAGTCCCTTTCTTTCCCATCATCTTCCTCTCTTATATTCTTTACATTCATTTGTCATTGCCTTGTTGCTACCTTGGCTTACATGACACCCTGGTCTTCTCCTCTGCTAGGTAGCTCTTAAACTCCATAACTCCTTGTTCCTTAATTAGCCCCTTTCTTTCCCCTCAACTTCTTTTCTTATATTCTTTACATTTATTTGTCTTTACTTTGTTGCAACCTTGGCTTACATGACACCCTGGGCTTCTCCTCTGCCAGGTAGCTCTTAACCTCTATTCCTCCTTGTTACTTAATTAGCCCCTTTCTTTCCCCTCAACTTCCTTTCTTATATTCTTTACTTTTATTTGACTTAACCTTGTTGCTACCTTGGCTTACATGCCACCCTGGTCTTCAGCTCTGTCAGGTAGTTCTTGAACTCCATATCTCCTTGTTACTTAATTAGTCCCATTCTTTCCCATCATCTTCCTCTCTTATATTCTTTACATTTATTTGTCTTTGCCTTGTTGCTACCTTGGCTTACATGAATCCCTGGTCTTCTGCTCTATTAGGTAGCTCTTAACCTCCATACCTCCTTGTTACTTAATTAGCCCCTTTCTTCCTCCTCATCTTCCTTTCTTATGTTCTTTACATTTATTTGTCTTTACCTTGTTGCTACCTTGGCTTACATGACACCCTGGTCTTCTCCTCTGCCAGGTAGCTCTTAACCTCCATACCTCCTTGTTACTTAATTAGCTCCTTTCTTTCACCTCAACTTCTTTTCTTATATTCTTTACATTTGTTTGTCTTTACTTTGTTGCTACCTTGGCCTACATGACACCCTGGTCTTCTCCTCTGCCAGGTAGCTCATAACCTCCATACCTCCTTGTTACTTAATTTGTCCCTTTCTTTCCCCTCAACTTCCTTTCTTATATTCTTTACATTTATTTGTCTTTGCCTTGTTGCTACCTTGGATTACATGACACCCTGGTCTTCTCCTCTGCCAGGTAGCTCTTAACCTCCATGCGTCCTTGTTACTTAATTAGTCCGTTTCTTCTCCCTCACCTTCCTTTCTTATATTCTTTACTTTTATTTGACTTAACCTTGTTGCAACCATGGCTTACATGCCACTCTGGTCTTCTCCTCTGCCAGGTAGCTCTTAACCTCCATAGCTCCTTGTTACTTAATTAGCCCCTTTCTTTCCCCTCAACTTCTTTTCTGATATTCTTTACATTTATTTGTCTTAACCTTGTTGCTACCTTGGCTTACATGCCACCCTGGTCTTCAGCTCTGTCAGGTAGCTTTGAACTCCATATCTCCTTGTTACTTAATTAGTCCCTTTCTTTTCCATCATCTTCCTTTTATATATTCTTCACATTTATTTGTCTTTGCATTGTTGCTACCTTGGCTTACATGCCACCCTGGTCTTCAGCTCTGTCAGGTAGCTCTTGAACTCCATATCTCCTTGTTACTTAATTAGCCCCTTTCGTTCCCCTCAACTTCTTTTCTTATATTCTTTACATTCATTTGTCTTTAGTTTGTTGCTACCTTGGCTTACATGACACCCTGGTCTTCTCCTGTGCCAGGTAGCTCTTAACCTCCATACCTCCTTGTTACTTAATTAGCCCCTTTCTTTCCCCTCAACTTCTTTTCTTATATTCTTTACATTTATTTGTCTTTACTTTGTTGCTATCTTGGCTTACATGACACCGTGGTCTTCTCCTCTGCCAGGAAGCTCCTACCTCGATACCTCCTTATTACTTAATTAGTCCCTTTCTTCCCCCTCATCTTCCTTTCTTATATTCTTTACAATTAGTTGTCTTTACCTTGTTTCTACCATGGCTTACATGACACCCTGGTCTTCTGCTCTGCCAGGTAGCTCTTAACCTCCATGCCTTCTTATTACTTAATTAGCCCCTTTCTTTCCCCTCATATTCCTTTCTTATATTCTTTACATTTATTTGTCTTTACCTTGTTGCTACCTTGGCTTATATCTGTTCTGCCAGATAGCTCTTAACGTCAATGTCTCCTTGTTATTTAATTAGTCCCTTTCTTATATTCTTCACATTTATTTTTCTTTACCATTAATTAAATGACACCCTGGTCTTCTGCTCTGTCAGCTAGCTCTTAACCTCCATGCCCCCTTTTTACTTAATTAGTCCACTGCTTCCCCTCATCTTCCTTTCTTGTATTCCCTACATTTATTTGTCTTTACCTTTACTTACATGTCACCCTGGTCTTCTGCTCTGCCAGGTAGCTCTTAACCTCCATGCCTTCTTGTTACTTAATTAGTCCACTTCTTCCCCTAATCTTCCTTTCTTGTAGTCTCTACATTTATTTGTCTTTACCTTTACTTACTTGACACCCTGGTCCTCTGCTCTGCCAGGCAGCTCTTAACCTCCATGACTCCTTGCTACTTAATTAGTCCCATTCTTCCCGCTGAACTTACTTTCTTACAGTATTTACATTTATTTATCTTTACATTGATGGTATCATGGCTTGCGTGACAACCTGGTTTTCTGCTCTGCCACGTAGATTTAACCTACATGACTCCTTTTTACTTTATTAGTCCCTTTCCCCCCCTCATCATACTTTCTTATATAATTTACATTTCTGAGCCATTTACTTTCTGTAAGAACTCTTCAAAACTTCTTACCTTCTATTTCTTCCTTCCCTTTAACATTTTTATAGCTACAATGTGCTCTCCTTTCTTCCATTTGAGTCCCAAACCTACACGGCAACCTCTTCGCATTCTGTTACATAGTGTTTTATGCTTCCTTTTCCCCTACACAATTCACAAATCCCCTTTTTTCTACCTCTTATCCCTCTTAGAAATATTGTTTCTGGTCTCATCCAAGCTAACCCTTCTCTCTCTCCTCTATTGCAGTAATCTACATGTGCTTCTCGTTCCGAATTTCATTTTATTTGCTTGTAAAATTGTAATGATTTCATATTCTTTAGACTTTCCTAAATTTCCTGTCTTTCTCTATCGTATATTCTGCATTTTACCAATTTACCCACATCGCTTGTATTCCTTTCCTCTAATCACCATATATGTCCCATTGTCATTTGTTTCCATAATTTCTCTTATCTTTGCCCAACAACTGTTTGAGTACTCTAATGTTTTTTTGTTCTTCCATGCATAATTTCATAGTTTCTACTTCTTCTTTGGCCAAACACCTCTATCAAAAATACTCTTGTATTTCCTATATATACAAAACTAGTTCTAAGAAAATTCATACAATATTATAATATGTGTAAAGAGATTGGAAATTCATTTAGCGAGTGGTGCGTTCAGAAAGAATGCACACACACTGAATATTTGCTAACGTGGTGGTTCTATTGACAGAATGGCCCTCTGGTGATGGTCCCATGTATTCGAAATGCAGTTGTGCGTCGCCCCGGGCAAAACTCGATATATAGCAGCGCAGTGGCGACAGTCTAAATATAGAGAGCAGATTCCATCATACTGAGGAATGTTGCAGTCATTTCGGGCATTCTATCGCAAATGACAACAGTTCTCGACTCTACCACAAAATCCCATTAAACTTACAATATTATAGAGGACAAAAATGTCATTCCAAACATAAAGCTTTTAAAAATGTTGATGCTGCGAATTAATTGAAATTCCCAACACTTGACGAGGTGATATCATATCGTAGATTATTACACTGAACAGAAAATGTATTTAGTGTCTCATTCACGTACTTTCCCTGCCATTATATAAAACAAATCATCTAAATATACATTTGTGGAAATATTCTTAACTTTATTTACACATAAAAGGATAACGTAAATACATTGAAATTTAGGTGCAGTTAAATAATTTAAGAGCTACTTGGAATTTCCTGATATTCGTCTTTCAAGGTAAAGGAAAACCTCCAAAGTTAAGTCATATCGGAAGATGAATGATATGATGTCCAAATGAGTACAGGGTACATAGAGCTTGCAGTTACCAGACATTCATCTTTCATGATAAGGGAAAACATATAATGTTAAGTCATATCGGACGATGAATGAAATGATGTTCAAGTAAGTACAGAGTACATAGATCTTGCAGTTACCAGACATTCATCTTTCATGATAAGAGAAAACCTCCAACGTTAAGTCATATCGGACGATGAATGAAATGATGTTCAATTGAGTACAGGGTACATAGAGCTTAGAGTAACCATACATTCTTCTTTCAGGATAAGGGAAAACCTCCAACATTAAGTAATATCGGACGATGGATGAAATAATGTTTAAATGAGTGCAGGGTACATAGAGCTTAGAGTTACCAGACATTCATCTTCCAGGATAAGAGAAAACTCCCAGTTTAAGTAATATCTGACGATGAATGAAATGATGTTTAAATTACTACAGGGTACATAGAGCTTAGAGCTACCAAACATTCAAATTTCAGGATAGGAGAATACCTCCAAAGTTAAGTCATTTCGGACGATGAATGAAATGATGTTCAAATGAGTACAGGGTACATAGAGCTTAGAGTTACCACAGGTTCATCTTTCAGGATAAGAGAAAACCTCCAACGTTAAGTCATATCAGACGATAAATGAAATGATGTTCAAATGAGCACAGGGTACATAGAGCTTAGAGTTTCCACATATTTATCTTTCAAGGTAAGAGAAAACCTCCAACGTTGTCATATCGGACGATTAATGAAATGATGTTCAAATGAACACAGGGTACATAGAGCTTAGAGTTACCAGACATTTATCTTTCAGGATAAGAGAAACCCTCCAACGTTAAGTCATAACGGACGATCAATGAAATGATGTTCAAATGAGCACAGGGTACATAGAGCTTAGAGTTACCAGACATTCATCTTTCAGGATAAGAGAAAACCTCCAACGTTAAGTCATAACGGACGATCAATGAAATGATGTTCAAATGAACACAGGGTACATAGAGCTTAGAGTTACCAGACATTCATCTTTCAGGATAAGAGAAAACCTCCAACGTTAAGTCATAACGGACGATCAATGAAATGATGTTCAAATGAGCACAGGGTGCATAGAGCTTAGAGTTACCAGACATTCATCTTTCAGGATAAGAGAAACCCTCCAACGTTAAGTCATAACGGACGATCAATGAAATGATGTTCAAAAGAGTACAGGGTACATAGAGCTTAGAGTTACCAGACATTCATCTTTCAGGATAAGAGAAAACCTCCAACGTTAAGTCATATCGGACGATCAATGAAATGTTGTTGTAACGGTATTTGTGGGTTATGTTCGGCGAAATTATGAAGGTATTATGAATTTATAAAAATATATGTAGTTGTGTGATGGCCGAAGTAGTAATGGTATGACGTAATATGACGTAATGTGGTGACGTGCCATTGTATCGGCCAATCACAAAATTAAGTAGAAGTAACGATATTGACGATAAGTCAATAATCTTTAGGAGGAAGATCTGTTCTTCAGTCTTGTTAAGCTACGATAAATCAATAATCTGTCTTCATGGTGGAAAAATGACGCGGAGAAGATAAAAGCTTTGAATAGTAAGAAATAAATCAGTAATCTTGTTTTAAAGAAAGAGATTGTTGTTGTAATGGTGGAGTGTGATGAATACTGGTACTCGATCAAGAACATTTTAAGTTATAATTTGAATCTGTATAAATATAACTAATTACAGAATTTGACTTCTTTATTCCGAACCACGCTTTGAAACACAGATGTCTCATCACTCTTACTTAGAATAAGATGATAGAATTGGTGACCAGAAGAAATAGATAGCTGCAAAAGCTCACACGAGCAGAGAAAGGATTGTGCGTGCAACATAGAAATCCTGTCCCAAATTTGCACCCGAACGGCTGATGGAGACCAAGATAAATTAACTACGAATAGACGCAAATTCCTGTTACAATGTTCAGATGAGTACAGGCTACATGAAGCTTACAGTTACGCGATTTCGCCTTTCAGGACAGGGCAAAAGCCCGGAAAAACTTTAAATAGGTAAGTTACCCTGACCAAGATTGGAACTCAGGACCTCCTAAACGTGAGACAGACTTACTACCATCTACGCTACCGAGACGTTCAGAGAGCTCTGTGCTTGTGAGACATCATACTATGTCAGCTAGACATACGAGGAGAATCTAACTACAAAGACCATCTAGACAGGAAACGACGGACATTTCCTGATGGCGTTATCCGCTTGGGACCTTTTACTTTTACCCTGGCATCTTCCGCAAAATTTTTGAGTATCTATTTGGATAGTCGCATTTCATGGAGTCGTCACTTCCAGCATCTCATCTCTAAGACTGGTGCAACTCTTAATGTTCTACGCAGTATCGCTCATTCATGGTGGGGCGGGGACGCTTCCATATTACTTCTGCTATATCGTTCCCTAATTCGGGCGGTGCTGGACTATGGCTTTATCTTCTTTGGCTCTGCTTCCACATCGGTCTTGCGCAAGTTCGATATCGCTCAGTGCCATGCCTTTCGATTTTGTCTCGGTGCTATGCTTTCTACACCGACGAATGCACTTTTGGTTGAGGCCTCATAACCACCATTGGAGAACCGCATACACCTCTTATCCCAGCGCTTTCTATTGCGAGTTTTCTCCGTCGACGCCCACCAAGTATTGCGGACGTTGCAGTATCTTGCTGCTAATTATCTCAACGCGGATTTTCCAGCCGTACGACGATTGCCCTTACTCTTACTGGGTTTTCGGTATCTATACCACGCTTTTTCCCTTAATTTTGAAAAATCCCTCCCTTCCGGGGTTTCAATATCCATATGACCTACACTTCTTGAATGTTTCGGTGCATTATTTTCCTGATCACATCCTTCGAAGCCCTGACGTGAACGTCGCCCTGTCTCATTTCTTTCAGGTCACATGGCCAGATTTCACCACAGTCTACACCGACGGTTCTAAATCTGCTGATGGAGTAGGTTATGCATACGTCTGTCCTTCTACTAATGCCTTAGCTCGATACCACCTACCTATGGAGGCTTCTAGCTACACTGCTGAGGTTCTGGCCATTCGTGAGGTTTTGCTATATGGGATTTCTCAGGGCTTCCCCAAACTGCTGGTCTTAATCGATGCGCAGAGTGTGCTGCAGAGACTCTCATCTCCCCGCTGGACGAGAGATATGCACTGTTATCTTTACGAGATACTGACGTTGGTTAACAACGCTTCCACAGCCGGACATAAATTCACTTCCTTTGGATCAAAGGACATGTCGGAATTCGATACAATGAAGTCGCCGATCACCTGGCAATAGAGGGACTCACCCAAGGCACCTTTCAAGGCATCCAACTGCCCTACACGGATTTCTTCCCGGTCCTTCAGCGTGACGCCTAATGTCGCTGGAATGACGCCTGGATTCGTTCGCAGTCCATCAAAGGCAAACACTACGCCGCCGTTCAGACGCATTTATCCATGACCCCTTGGTTCTCCAGCTTCAGGATTGCACGTCTACATCTCACCTCCATCATTAGAATGCCACTTGGACATGGATGATGCCACGCGCATCTACACCGACTACGTCTCATCAATTCCCCTGTATGTCCTGATGATCAAGGCGAAACCGCTGACCTCAATCATCTCCTGTTCAGTTGCTCTCGCTACCGAGCCCACCGATCTTCCTTCCTCCGCCGCCTACTTCAACAGTCTGTTCCTTTTCCCGCTAGCGTCAACACCATATTACAGTTATGCCACAAACCTATATACCAAGCTCTTCTGCAATTTCTTAAAGAAAGTGATCTACACATCTAGTCTCCTCCCATTCTCTTAATTTTCCTTACATTATTTTTCTAATTTTTCCCTTCGAAGGCCGTATCGGATTTTACCGAAGGCCAAATAAATAAATAAACAGTTTAAAGGTATTTGATTATCAACATTTGATTACCACTTAAAGTCTACTACATTCCCTTGTAACTACAATAAGACAATGTTTATCTTGAAGTAGATAGAGCAATAAGTGATTGTACAAGAGTAGAGAAAGTCATGTATATAAAACATTTGACTATCACTTAAAGTCTACTGTATTCCCTTGTAACTACAATAAGATAATGTTTATCTTGAAGTAGATAGAGCAATAAGTGATTCTAAAAGAGTAGAGAAAGTCATGTATATAAAACATTTGACTATCACTTAAAGTCTACTGTATCCCCTTGTAACTACAATAAGATAATGTTTATTTTGACGTAGATAGAGCAATAAGTGATTGTACAAGAGTAGAGAAAGTCATGTATATAAAACATTTGACTATCACTTAAAGTCTACTGTATTCCCTTGTAACTACAATAAGATAATGTTTATCTTGAAGTAGATAGAGCAATAAGTGTTTGTAAAAGAGTAGCGAAAGTCATGTATATAAAACATTTGACTATCACTTAAAGTCTACTGTATTCCCTTGTAACTACAATAAGATAATGTTTATTTTTACGTAGATAGAGCAATAAGTGTTTGTAAAAGAGTAGAGAAAGTAATGTATATAAAACATTTGACTATCACCTAAAGTCTACTGTATTCCCTTGTAACTACAATCAGATAATGCTTATCTTGAAGTAGACAGAGCAGTAAGTGTTTGTACAAGAGTAGAGAAAGTAATGTATATAAAACATTTGACTATCACCTAAAGTCTACTGTATTCCCTTGTAACTACAATCAGATAATGCTTATCTTGAAGTAGATAGAGCAGTAAGTGTTTGTAAAAGAGTAGAGAAAGTCATGTATATAAAACATTTGACTATCACTTAAAGTCTACTGTATTCCCTTGTAACTACAATAAGATAATGTTTATCTTGAAGTAGATAGAGCAGTAAGTGTTTGTAAAAGAGTAGAGAAAGTCATGTATATAAAACATTTGACTATCACTTAAAGTCTACTGTATTCCCTTGTAACTACAATAAGATAATGCTTATCTTGAAGTAGATAGAGCAGTAAGTGTTTGTAAAAGAGTAGAGAAAGTCATGTATATAAAACATTTGACTATCACCTAAAGTCTACTGTATTCCCTTGTAACTACAATCAGATAATGCTTATCTTGAAGTAGATAGAGCAGTAAGTGTTTGTACAAGAGTAGAGAAAGTAATGTATATAAAACATTTGACTATCACCTAAAGTCTACTGTATTCCCTTGTAACTACAATAAGATAATGTTTATCTTGAAGTAGATAGAGCAATAAGAGTTTGTACAAGAGTAGAGAAAGTCATGTATATAAAACATTTGACTATCACCTAAAGTCTACTGTATTCCCTTGTAACTACAATAAGATAATGTTTATCTTGAAGTAGATAGAGCAGTAAGTGTTTGTACAAGAGTAGAGAAAGTAATGTATATAAAACATTGGACTATCACCTAAAGTCTACTGTATTCCCTTGTAACTACAATAAGATAATGTTTATCTTGAAGTAGATAGAGCAATAAGTGTTTGTACAAGAGTAGAGAAAGTAATGTATATAAAACATTTGACTATCACTTAAAGTCTACTGTATTCCCTTGTAACTACAATAAGATAATGCTTATCTTGAAGTAGATAGAGCAGTAAGTGTTTGTACAAGAGTAGAGAAAGTCATGTATATAAAACATTTGACTATCACCTAAAGTCTACTGTATTCCCTTGTAACTACAATAAGATAATGTTTATCTTGAAGTAGATAGAGCAGTAAGTGTTTGTACAAGAGTAGAGAAAGTCATGTATATAAAACATTTGACTATCACTTAAAGTCTACTGTATTCCCTTGTAACTACAATAAGATAATGTTTATCTTGAAGTAGATAGAGCAGTAAGTGTTTGTACAAGAGTAGAGAAAGTCATGTATATAAAACATTTGACTATCACCTAAAGTCTACTGTATTCCCTTGTAACTACAATAAGATAATGTTTATCTTGAAGTAGATAGAGCAGTAAGTGTTTGTACAAGAGTAGAGAAAGTCAAGTGAGAAGCAATAAGAGGACACAGACCTGACTGTGCGTGCTGTAGAGTTCAATTAACCATCAAATAACGCGATCTGGGGCGACAAACCCATCTTAATGACGATATTACCTTGGCGTTTATACCCCCAAATAGGTTTGGTCATCCATTAGTGAAATTGCTTATCCTGATAACCCTGCAAATTGAGTACAGCCTACTACGTCATCAACCCATCTGTGGTTAGCAGAACGATCCTCATAGGCCCGTAGTTGTAGTTCAGTTAGCCTAAGAGTCGACGGCCCCGGGCCAATAAGCTTACTGGAATGCAAGGAATTACTGAGGGGCAAAAATCCGGCACATCAGAGGCCCTGATATGTCCCTGGATTGTAACAGCTTAGTTACCGAAGACAATTAATTTTTTTTTGGCTGACTCCGTGCAAGACCTGCCGAGTTCCAAACTCTGGCAGATATTTTTGGGAGGTTTTCTCTTATCCTGAATGATCAATGTCTGGTAACTCTAAGCTCTATGCACCCTGTACTCATTTGAACATCATTTCATTCATCCTCTGACATGACTTAACGTTGGAGTTTTTCTCTTATCATGAAAGATGAATGTCTGGTAACTCTAAGCTCTATGTACCCTGTACTCATTTGAACACAATTTCACTCATCCTCCGATATGACTTAACGTTGAAGGTTTTCTCCTTTCCTAAAAGATGAATGTCTGGTAACTCTAAGCTCTATGTACAGTGTACTCATTTGAAAATAATTTCATTCATTCTCCGAAATGACATAACGTTGAAGGTTTTCTCTTATCCTGAAAGATGAATGTCTGGTAACTCTAAGCTCTATGTACACTGTACTCATTTGAAAATAATTTCATTCATTCTCGGAAATGACATAACGTTGAAGGATTTCTCTTATCCTGAAAGATGAATGTCTGGTAACTCTAAGCTCTATGTACCCGTGTACTCATTTGAAAATAATTTCATTCATTCTCCGAAATGACATAACGTTGAAGGTTTTCTCTTATCCTGAAAGATGAATGTCTGGTAACTCTAAGCTCTATGTACACTGTACTCATTTGAAAATAATTTCATTCATTCTCCGAAATGACATAACGTTGAAGGTTTTCTCTTATCCTGAAAGATGAATGTCTGGTAACTCTAAGCTCTATGTACCCGTGTACTCATTTGAAAATAATTTCATTCATTCTCCGATATGACTTAACGTTGGAGGTTTTCTCTTATCCTGGAAGATGAATGTCTGGTAACTCTAAGCTCTATGTACCCTGTACTCATTTGAACATCATTTCACTCATCCTCCGATATGACTTAACGTTGAAGGTTTTCTCTTATCCTGAAAGATGAATGTCTGATAACTCTAAGCTCTATGTACCCGTGTACTCATTTGAAAATAATTTCATTCATTCTCCGATATGACTTAACGTTGGAGGTTTCCTCTTATCCTGGAAGATGAATGTCTGGTAACTCTAAGCTCTATGTACCCGTGTACTCATTTGAAAATAATTTCATTCATTCTCCGATATGACTTAACGTTGGAGGTTTTCTCTTATCCTGGAAGATGAATGTCTGGTAACTCTAAGCTCTATATACCCTTGTACTCATTTGAACATCATTTCATACATCGTTCGATATGTCATAACGTTGGAGGTTTTCTCCTTTCCTGAAAGATGAATGTCTGGTAACTCTAAGCTCTATGTACACTGTAGTCATTTGAAAATAATTTCATTCATTCTCCGATATGACTTAACGTTGGAGGTTTTCTCCTATCCTGAAAGATAAATGCCTGGTAACTCTAAGCTCTATGTACCTTGTACTCATTAGAACATCATTTCATTCATCGCCCGATATGACTTAACGTTGGAGGTTTCCTCTTATCCTGGAACATGAATGTCTGGTAACTCTAAGTTCTATGTACCTTGTACTCATTTGAACATCATTTCATTCATCGTCCGATATGACTTAACGTTGGAGGTTTTCTCTTATCCTGGAACATGAATGTCTGGTAACTCTAAGCTACACGTACCCTGTACTCATTTGAACATCATTTCATTCATCGTCCGATATGACTTAACGTTGTAGGTTTCTCTTATCCTGAAACATGAATGGTAACAAAGCTCTATGTACACTGTACTCATTTGAACATCATTTCATTCATCGCCCGATATGACATAACGTTGTAGGTTTCTCTTATCCTGAAACATGAATGGTAACAAAGCTCTATGTACACTGTACTCATTTGAGCATCATTTCATGCATCGCCCGATATGACATAACGTTGTAGGTTTCTCTTATCCTGAAACATGAATGGTAACAAAGCTCTATGTACCCTGTACTTATTTAAACATCATTTTATTTATCGTTCGGTTCGACATGTGGTTTTCTTTTATCCTGAAATGTGCAGCAGTAAGGCAAAATTAATTTGTATGCATTTATAGGCATTATTTTTTCTTTTTTTAATTGTTGCTCGATTACTTATACTACTGTTCGAGAAAGGTGGTAATTATAGCATTTTTACTTTGATTTAAAGCTCCTGCGTATCGTGCGCCTGGACTGACAAGGTATTAATTACTCTCAGATAAATGTTTGAAAAATAAGAGATGCCAATCTTATAATAAAAAAAGAATTCTAGTTTCTCATCATGACCGTACAGCAATCCTGTCTCTACGATACTTAGAACATGCGCGATGCACTACCTTCACATGTTATGGTTACCTAACATCCACCTATTCAACACAGATAATCCTGAAAAACAAAACCATTCTCTCCTCACAATATCTCAAACATAAATGTATAATGCACCTACTATTAAAACAGAAGTCACGCAGTTTTAAAGAGAAATAGTGATCGGTTTGTTTACAGAGTAGAGGTGTCGTTTTGTTAGAATGAATGGAATCGTTAAGACGTGTGTTGAAATATTGTTAATATTAAATTAAATTTTTATTATACACATATCTCCTTTCCAGTGTTTGTGATCCGTGTGCGTGAATATGTCCCTCGAAGCTGGGAGAAGTAAGTTTTTTACCAACAAAGGTGAAGTCATTCATTCTCAGGGTAGAAAAGTTATATTTTATGTAAAAAAGTTTTTACGAGAGTTCTGCAATCCAAGATATAGGGCAACTGTAGATTTTTCAAATGCCAGCAATTTAACTCTGTAACCTTGTGGTGTAGGTAGTGTACACATTGCCACGAATTTGTAGTGAAGCAGCTTGGTACCGTCCCTGTTAGGCATAGCATTGTCATAATAACCGCGAAAGTCTTTATTAAATGAATAATTAAGAGCGGATAGATACCACAATATGAATTAAACAAAGTCATAACAAATTTAGAGGATAATGATTAAATATACAAGTGCAGATACTAACTAGGAATTCCCGATATATATATATATATATATATATATATTATTGAAAGCATGAACCCAACGTGTTAATGGAGAGGGTAAAATGAACATCTTCCCTCCCAGGTATTTTCTTTGTGTTTCTTGCCGACAAAGGTGGCATTGTCCAAGGGTAGACCCTCGTCGCCAGCCCATGTCTTGGTCCGCACATGATACGTGACGAGAGCATAGACACTGGGATTTAAGGTACACATTTTTAAACATGCTTATGCATTAATTAGCTTGACTGTGGGAAGGTGAAAGTTGCATAGAATACACGTTTCAGACACTAGAAATTGCTATTAAATTTAAGAGTAGGGATGAAACACAACCTATAAGGAACAAGCAACAGGTTACATGACCCCTAAAGTGTCCAAAATTCGGCAAAAGGAAGGGGATATTTGTGCAATGGCGACGTTCGATGTTTGCTAGGAAAAACACTCTGTTTCGGTGTGTGAAAGGGGCGACAAGTACCAAAAAGTTCATCAGAGTCCGCGTTCGTGGATGGACGGAGTAACTCACATTAGGTGGTTATCGAACATCCTGTGTTAGCGAATGAGCGAAACTGCACACATTACAAGGTCATTAAGATTTCACCGAACTCCGTTTATGTTTAATAATCCTCCGAAAATACTATGTTGTGCGAAGTAATTCACTAACGATGTTCAGGAACAACGCGTACACAGATACATATAAGTCGTTTCATGCGCACAGCAACGGGAAAATCTCAAATCTCGCGCCTAATGTGCGAATAACATCGTCAACAGTGGCGAGTAGAGAGGACTAATTGTAACAATAAACTTGACATTCAAAGGTCTTGGTGTCTTATATGTGATAATACCCACACACTGTCAGGACGCACCCATTCCCTGAAACTCAAAATAGAGAATTCATGCAGATCTACCATGAAAAAAACCCCGACCTGTTGGAAACCTCCCATCCGTAGTCCTCACCTATCACATATCCTATCTTATGAGGTGTTGAGTGCCGGGAGGCCTCAACGAGGTACTTACCGGGCAAGGACCGCCTCAAACTTCATCCTTAGAAAAAGAGAGCCTGCCTGTGTTTCAATCTCCGGGAAAGAACCATGAAGTCGGATAGCGAGTTACTGGATTGTAAACCGTGATTGCTGTTACACTGCTGTAACGTGTGTCAAGGTTAGTTTTCATTGTTTTTGGAATACTTTATGTGCTTTTTAATTACGGCAAGAATAGTCAAAGCCTTTGCTGCCGAGTAAAGGTGATTTTATGTACACGGAACCTCTGCAGGTGCACGTACTACGCTTGGCAGCAGCGCTCTGATTCAGCATTGGCCGGCGTTTATATTGTTACCCAATCGGCGAACTTGCGGTCGGCTGCAGGAGGGGATGACCGGTGGAGGTGGGCGTGTTGCATCGGGGCCGCACCCTCACCGGTCAGCTGGCGCCTGCAGAGGCCTGACAGGGTGAAGAGGGGGGAAACCACAGGGCTGGCTGAATCTTCGCCTCCCCCTTCTCCTGACATCCAAAAGAACGCGAAGTCTCCGGAATATCTTTCCTCTGCATAGTAAAGAATTCTCTAACACCATTGAGCCACCTATAGATAGAAGCACGATGCGACCATAAGTCAGTTTTTGGCGAGCAGTTGTGAATAGCACAGTGCTAGCGAACGGACTGGAAGACTGTTTATGTGTATCAGAGGAGTTGTACGTAATTGTGAGTGTGGAGTGGACTTGTGTGGATTGTAATTGTTAGCGCTACGTAATTCTATGTAATCGGCAAGTGTTCCAACTGTAATTCGGTGGAAATAAAGAACATTTTGAGTTTGTGCAATTGGACTTTTAGTTTCACGAACCCACCAAGTCACAACTGGTGTCAGGAAGCGGGATATTGTCACCATGGACACGGCATTGGAAAAGATTCTGGAGAAGATCGTGGAAATGAAAGTCGAACTGACCTCGGAAATGAAAGCGGCAAATAATAGACTGGACGCGGAACTAACAACGAAGACGGAAACGGCAAACAACAACCTGGCCACGACAATGACCGCGAAGATGGCCGAACCACGCAAATGAAGGTGGCGAACTAGGCTCTCGCCGCTAAATTTGAGAAACAGTTGGCCGGCGTGAGGGATGGCGTAACGGAGCTGGGCAAGCGGATGGGCCAAGTGGATGAGCGCGTCGAAGACCTGGCGAACCGCTTCAATGACCTAGAGGAAAAGGCCAACAGTAACGCCAAGTTCCTGAACGCCGTGGTGGAAGACGTCGAAGACCTTGCGAACCGCGTAAACAACCTGAAGGGAAAGGCCGACAGTAACACAAAGTCCCTGAAGGCCATGGTAGAAAGCATCGTCGGCAGGAGGTTGAAGGACTTGAAGGCCGAAGCGCCGGGACGCTACACAACATCGGCGCGCGTCAAACCTCCGCGTCAACGTTCGAGGTCTTCCGCCGCCAGTTCGACACGGTGGCCAGGCATAACAAGTGGTCACCAGAGGAAGAGACCACACAGCTAATAGCCAGCCTCCAGGGACGGACCGCGGAAGTCCTAAACGCGGTCCATATAATGGCGGCTTCTAAGGATATGACTAACTTTTACGAGCGGTATTGCCTTTTTCACAGTAATGATTTCCCTTTAATCGCTATTTATAGAAAGATATCATCAGAAAGAAGTAAAAACAGATTAAGTAACCAACACATAGAGAAATACTAGGAGCAGAAACGTTAAAACAAAAGAACGGCGAATTCTGACTTGTGTTATTAGTCCATGATGAGATCAACTCGTTGTTAGCTTGTTTTACGAGTCGCTTTTACTACGTTAGCAATGTTCGAACAGATACATTATAGCTGAAAAAATCCTAGACGTTCGTGCGAGCTAGTTATTACATATATTTAAATGTTTAATTGTTTGAACTGGAGCAGAATTGGGAGTTTAAGTCTAAATCTGAAGCACAGAGACTTTTTCGCCATCATGAAAGCGAGTTTACAACGCTAGCATAAAGACAATTGCCCAAGACGTTAAACAAGCGAGCATCAGTAGAAAGCCTTGGCGGATTAAACTCGAGGGGAGGATGCCAGATACTTGACGTTTTATTTGACGCCGTTACAGAGGAAATAAAGTTGGTATTGCAACAAATTTGAACGCTCCTCGTGGGAAATCACCAGGGGGCATCACCTTACTAACTACAGCTCTCAGAATTAGCAGCCCATGTCTCAAAAAGCATACAAAAACAAAGGAATGTCATCAAAGCAAACATGATATCCTTTGAGAATACTTGGCAGGATTTTTGATCTTCTAACTACTATTGCACGTTATTAACAGTCCTTTGAGATTATGTAAAATCCAATGTGTTACGCAAACGTTATTTTTCTACCTATTCTATTCGTACTAAAGCGTTTTCCTAATTATTTTGCTTTAATTAAGGGATATAATTCCATGCTGCCTCATAGATAATGTAGCAAAATAGGCAAATCAATTATTTGAAATGTGAAGAAATTTTGACAACAATGAAGTACAAGTGGGTGTCATCAAAATTCAGAGATTGGTAACATATTCGGATAATAAACTTCCTTGAACCATGACTCGAGTTCATAGAGTCTAATGCTCTATAATTTAAAAATTGTTTAACAAACAAATTCAATGAAGGCACCCACTGCTAATTGCCCAGTTCTGTCAACATTCAGGGTTGGCAGCACTGCAGTTCAGGCCCCTGCGCTGTGTACACAACAATGAGCAGCTGGTACAGTTTGTGTTAAAGCAGACGTCTGTACCATTGTTAAAGTAGTCTCCTAGATTTTAGTCTTGCATTTTCGGTTTGAAATACCACGCATAAGTTTGTATGCAGAGAAAATTCTGCTATCTACCCAAACATTTGAAAAAAAAAAGGTTTTTAGACAAAATTAGTAAAATAAATATGACATGTGGAGCAAAATATTTGTGTCACATTTGTTTTAAATTTGAAGTATAATGCCTTTCCCAAACTCAATTCTTTATTCATTTTTATCTCTCAGACCTACAATGAACATGCCGCCACCTAATCAAAGAGTTTTAAAACATCTGACTATCACTTAAAGTCTGCTGTATTCCCTTGTAACTACAATAAGATAATCTTTGTCTTGAAATAGATAGAGCAATAAGTTTTTGTGCAAGAGTGGAGAAAGTCATGTATATAAAACATTTGACTATCACCTAAAGTCTACCATATTCTCTTGTAACTACAATAAGATAATCTTTGTCTTGAAGTAGATAGAGCAATAAGTGTTTGAACAAGAGAAGAGAAAGTCATCTATATAAAACATTTGATTCGATTAAAGTCTACTGTATTCCCTTGTAACTACAAAAAAGATAATATTTATCTTGAAGTAGATAGAGCAACAAGTGGTTGTACAAGAGTAGAGAAAGTCATGTATATAAACATTTGATTATCGCTTAAAATCTACTGTATTCCCTTGTAACTACAATAAGATAATGTTTATCTTGAAGTAGATAGAGCAATAAGTGTTTGTACAAGAGTAGAGAAAGTAAAGTATATAAAACATATGACTTTCACTTAACATCTATTGTATTTCCTTGTAACTACAATAAGATAATGTTTATCTTGAAGTAGATAGATCAATAAGAGTTTGTACAAGAGTAGAGAAAGTCATGTATGTAAAACATTTGACTATCACTTAAAGTGAACTGTATTCCCTTGTAACTACAATAAGATAATGTTTATTTTGAAGTAGATAGAGCAGTAAGTGTTTGTACAAGAGTAGAGAAAGTCATGTATATAAAACATTTGACTATCACTTAAAGTCTACTGTATTCCCTTGTAACCACAATAAGATAATATTTATCTTGAAGTAGATAGAGCAGTAAGTGTTTGTACAAGAGTAGAGAAAGTCATGTATATAAAACATTTGACTATCACTTAAAGTCTACTGTATTCCCTTGTAACCACAATAAGATAATATTTATCTTGAAGTAGATAGAGCAGTAAGTGTTTGTACAAGAGGAGAGAAAGTCATGTATATAAAACATTTGACTATCACTTAAAGTCTACTGTATTCCCTTGTAACTACAATAAGATAATGTTTATCTTGAAGTGGATAGCGCAGTAAGTGTTTGTACAAGAGTAGATAAAGTCATGTATATAACACATTTGACTCTCACTTAAATTCTACTGTATTCCCTTGTAACTACAATAAGATAATGTTTATCTTGAAGTAGATAGAGAAATTAGTGTTTGTACAAGAGTAGAGAAAGTCATGTATATGAAACATTTGACTATCACTTAAAGTCTACTGTATTCCCTTGTAACTACAATAAGATAATGTTTTTCTTCAAGTAGATAGAGCAATAAGTGTTTGTACAAGAGTGGAGAAAGTTATGTATATAAAACATTTGATTATCGCTTAAAATCTACTGTATTCCCTTGTAACTACAATAAGATAATGTTTATCTTGAAGTAGATAGAGCAATAAGTGTTTGTACAAGAGTAGAGAAAGTACAGTATATAAAACATATGACTTTCACTTAACATCTATTGTATTTCCTTGCAACTACAATAAGATAATGTTTATCTTGAAGTAGATATATCAATAAGAGTTTGTACAAGAGTAGAGAAAGTCATGTATGTATAACATTTGACTATCACTTAAAGTGTACTGTATTCCCTTGTAATTACAATAAGATAATGTTTATCTTGAAGTAGATAGAGCAATAAGTGTTTGTACAAGAGTAGAGAAAGTCATGTATATAAAACATTTGACTATCACATAAAGTCTACTGTATTCCCTTGTAACTACAAAAAGATAATGTTTATCTTGAAGTAGATAGAGCAATAAGTGTTTGTACAAGAGTAGAGAAAGTCATGTATATAAAACATTTGACTATCACATAAAGTCTACTGTATTCCCTTGTAACTACAATAAGATAATGTTTATCTTGAAATAGATAGAGCAATAAGTGTTTGTACAAGAGTAGAGAAAGTCATGTATATAAAATATTTGAATATTCCTTTAAGTCTACTATATTCCCTTGTAACTACAATAAGATAATGTTTATCTTGAAGTAGATAGAGCAATAAGTGTTTGTACAAGAGTAGAGAAAGTCATGTATATAAAACATTTGACTATCACTTAAAGTCTGCTGTATTCCCTTGTAACTACAATAAGATAATGTTTATCTTGAAGTAGATAGAGCAATAAGTGTTTGTACAAGAGTAGAGAAAGTCATGTATATAAAACATTTGACTATCACTTAAAGTCTGCTGTATTCCCTTGTAATTACAATAAGATAATGTTTATCTTGAAGTAGATAGAGCAATAAGTGTTTGTACAAGAGTAGAGAAAGTCATGTATATAAAACGTTTGACTATCACATAAAGTCTACTGTATTCCCTTGTAACTACAATAAGATAATGTTTATCTTGAAGTAGATGGAGCAATAAGTGTTTGTTCTCTTTCCTCCTTATATTCCAGGAATGCGTCATTTTCAAGGAGTAGCTTTGTTGAGAATATGTTCTGGATCCTGAAAGTCTGCTATTCCCCTTGTTTCATTTTCCCATCTCTTTGCTTCCCAGAACCAATACACGCACGAAAATTTTCCTCAATTTTTTTGCGATAAGTTTTCTATTCCGTCTTTGAATGGAAGCCTTTAAACGAGAAGCGGCTCATTCAACAAGAGAAATGCTTTAGGCTTATTAACTTACTTTGAGGCAATGAAGGACCTCCGGTGATGAATTCATTTTGTGAAATAAGGCTATTTTTACGGCGACATCTATTGGCAGGCTTTCGATCTCTTTTTGATTTCAACCTTTTTAGAGGAAACGCTCCACTTCTCTGCATATTCTTGGAAAAGCTGGTTCTTGTGCTTCAATTTTGTTAAAATGTGGGATGAAACCCATTGAGAGCGTAGGACCTTCTTTGGGAATACAAAATCTTCCGTATTCCCTATTTCATCGTGTCTGTTTCGATTATGAGGCTAGTAATCCTTCAGATAAAGGTAAGGTGTGATGTATAGACACCGTGGTTTAATTACGCTTTAGAGACGATTTCTAATTGTCGTCTTGCCTTAATTGCTTCCCTAGAAGGTCTTGAAAAGATTATCATTTTGATAACAAAGTTTCACAATTTGTACGCGCTACTGAATACTGTAAGGTTTCATTTCTATTTGTAGATAACAAGTGAACCTACATGAAAAAATGACTGCTGTAACTCAATCTATCACATGTTAAAAGTACGATACTCATGTTGAAATACCTTATACATTAAAGAACAACACATTATCGAACTTTGGTACGTAATTACAGAATGCATCCAAATGATCCGCACGTGGATATCGGAAAGAGTATCTAGAGGAACACATTTGCCATCCAGAAACTCACTGTCTTCTCCGTGCAGCGAATTTTATTTGAGAAGAACAAGTGTATGGGAGACGTGTGAGTCGTGACCAGCATTTATTACAAATACACGCCCATAGTCAGCTGTTCTCTTCTCCTCTCTCTGATTTCTCTTGTGACCACAACCTTGAAGTACTTTTAATTTGCAATCAATTATATATGTAACTCTAAGCTCTATGTACCCTGTATAAATTTAGACATAATTTCATTTATAGTCCGATATGACTTAACGTTGGAGGTTTTCTCTTATTCTGATAGATGAATGTCAGGTAACTCTAAGCTCTATGTACATTGCATAAATTTAGACATAATTTCATTTATAGTCCGATATGACTTAACGTTCGAGGTTTTCTCTTATTCTGATAGATGCATGTCAGGTAACTCTAAGCTCTATGTACCTTGTACTCATTTGAACATCATATCATTCATCGTCCGATATGACTTAACGTTGGAGGTTTTCTCTTATACTGAAAGATGAATATCTGGTAGCTCTAAGCTCTGTGTACCCTATACTCATTTGAACATAATTTCAGTCATAGTCCGATATGACTTAACGTTGGAGGTTTTCTCTTATCCTGAAAGATGAATGTCTGGTAACTCTAAGCTCTATGTACCCTGTACTCATTTGAACATAATTTCAGTCATAGTCCGATATGACTTAACGTTCGAGGTTTTCTCTTATTCTGATAGATGCATGTCAGGTAACTCTAAGCTCTATGCACCCTGTACTCATTTGAACATCATTTCATTCATCGTCCAAAATGACTTAATGTTGGAGGTTTTCTCTTATCCTGAAAGATGAATGTCTGGTAACTCTAAGCTCTATGTACCCTGTACTAATTTGAACATCATTTCATTCATCGTCTAATATGACTTAGCGTTGGAGGTTTCCTCTTATCCTGAAAGATGTATGTCTGGTAACTCTAAGCTCTATGTACCCTGTATTCATTTGAACATCATTTCATTCATCGTCAGATATGACCTAACGTTGGAGGTTTCCTCTTATTCTGAAAGATGTATGATTGGTAACTCTAAGCTCTATGTACCCTGTACTCATTTGAACATCATTTCATTCATCGTCTAATATGACTTAACGTTGGGGGTTTCCTCTTATTCTGAAAGATGTATGTCTGGTAACTCTAAGCTCTATGTACCCTGTACTTATTTGAACATTATTTCATTCATCGTCCGATGTGACTTAACGTTGGAGGTTTTCTCTTATCCTGAAAGATGAAATTCTAGTAACTCTAAGCTCTATGTATCCTCTACTCATTTGAACATCATTTCATTCATCGTCCGATATGACTTAACGTTGGAGGTTTTCTCTTATCCTGAAAGATAAATGTCTAGTAACTCTAAGCTCTATGTATCCTGTACTCATTTGAACATCATTTCATTCATCGTCCCATGTGACTTAACGTTGAAGGTTTTCTTTTATCCTGAAAGATGAATGTCTGGCAACTCTAAGCTCTATGTACCCTATACTCATTTCAACATCATTTTATTCATCGTCTGATATGACTTAAAGTTGGCGGTTTGCTCTTATTCTGAAAGATGAATGACTGGTAACTCTAAGCTCTATGTACCCTATACTCATTTGAAAATAATTTCATTCATCGTCCGATATGAGTTAACGTTGGAGGTTTTCTCTTATCCTGAAAAATGAATGTCTGGTAACTCTAAGGTCTATGTATCCTGTACTTATTTGAACATCATTACATTCATCGTCCAATATGACTTAACGTTGGAGGATTTCTCTTATCATGGAGGATAAATGTCTGGTTATTCTAAGCTCTATGTACCCTGTACTTATTTGAACATCATTTCATTCATCGTCCAATATGACTTAACGTTGGAGGATTTCTCTTATCATGAAAGATAAATGTCTGGTAACTCTAAGCTCTATGTACACTGTACTCATTTGAAAATAATTTCATTCATCCTCTGACATGACTTAACGTTGGAGTTTTTCTCTTATCCTGAAAGATGAATGTTTGTTAACTCTAAGCTCTATGTACCCTGTACTCATTTATACATCATTTCATTCATGGTCCGATATGACTTAACGTTTGAGGTTTTTTTCTTATCCTATAAAGACGAATGTTTGTTAACTCTAAGCTCTATGTATCCTGTACTCATTTGAACATTTCATTCATCGTCCGATATGACAACGTTGGAGGTTTTCTCTTATCCAGAAAGATGAATGTCTGGTAACTCTTAGCTCTGTGTACCCTGTACTCATTTGAACATCATTTCATTCATCGTCCGATATTACTTAACGTTGGAGGATTTCTCTTATCATGAAAGATAAATGTCTGGTAACTCTAAGCGCTATGTACCCTGTACTTATTTGAACATCATGTCATTCATCGTCCGATATGACTTAACGTTGGAGGCTTTCTCTTATCCAGAAAGATGAATGTCTGGTAACTCTAAGCTCTATGTATCCTGTACTTATTTGAACATAATTTCATTCATCGTCCGATATGTCTTAAATGTTGGAGGATTTCTCTTATCATGAAAGATAAATGTCTGGTAACCCTAAGCTCTATGTACCCTGTACTTATTTGTACATCATTTCAATCATCGTCCAATATGACTTAACGGTGGAGGATTTCTCTTATCATGAAAGATAAATGTCTGGTAACTCTAAGCTCTATGTATCCTGTACTTATTTGAACATCATTACATTCATCGTCCAATATGACTTAACGTTGGAGCTTTTACGTTAACCTGAAAGATGAATGTATGGTAACTCTAAGCTCTATGTATCCTGTACTCATTTGAACATCATTTCATTCATCGTCCGATATGACTTAACGTTGGAGGTTTTCTCTTATCCAGAAAGATGAACGTCTGGTAACTCTTAGCTCTGTGTACCCTGTACTCATTTGAACATCATTTCATTCATCGTCCGATATTACTTAACGTTGGAGGTTTTCTCTTATCCTGATAGATGACTGTCTGATAACTCTAAGCTCTATGTACCCTGTACTCATTTGAACATCATTTCGTTCATCGTCCGATATGACTTAAGTTGGAGGTTTTCGCTTATCCTAAAACATGAATGTCTGGTAACTCTAAGCTCCATGTACCCTGTACTCATTTGAATATAATTTCAGTCATAGTCCGATATGACTTAACGTTCGAAGTTTCCTCTTATTCTGATAGATGAATGTCAGGTAACTCTAAGCTCTATGTACCTTGTGCTCATTTGAACATCATATCATACATTGTCCGATGTGACAACGTTGGAGGTTTTCTCTTATCCTGAAAGATGAATGTCTGGTATCTCTAAGCTCTATGTACCCTGTACTCATTTGAACATCATTTCATTCATCGTTCCATGTGACTTAACGTTGGAGGTTTTCTCTTATCCTGAAAGATGAATGTCTGGTAACTCTAAGCTCTATGTACCCTGTACTCATTTGAACATTTCATTCATCGTCTGATATGACTTAACGTTGGAGGTTTTCTCTTATCCTGAAAGATGAATGTCTGGTAACTCTAAGCTCTATGTACCCTGTACTCATTTGAACATTTCATTCATCGTCCGATATGACTTAAAATTGGAGGGCATAAATAAAAAAAAAATAAGGTCATTTTATGTAAAATATATTTTAGAGAGGTGTATTTACTTCAAAATATTTTTATCATATCCTTAAAAATTCCTGAACTTGATTTTTAATTCTTAAATTGCCCTCTGGAATAATGATAGCAAAGGCGTATTTTCAATGGAATTTCATTATCCTACATTTTGATTGAATGAAATAGCGTTATCGAAAATGAAGGCAATACATTTGTTGCAAGGTGATTGATGTAATATTTTGTAACATATTTTCGTAATAAATGTGACACCACAGAGCGTTTTTGAAGAGGTTAATAACTTTACGACATACAGAGCTTGCTTTAATGCAGGAAATGTGGCTGCAGAACTGGGTAACATTGTAAACAGTTGAAATAAGGTCACACTCTAAAGCGTAATTAAACCACGGTGTCTATACATCACATCTTACCTTTATCTGAAGGATTACTAGCCTCATAATCGAAACAGACACGATGAAATAGGGAATACGGAAGATTTTGTATTCCCGAAGAAGGTCCTACGCTCTCAATGGGTTTCATCCCACATTTTAACAAAATTGAAGCACAAGAACCAGCTTTTCCAAGAATATGCAGAGAAGTGGAGCGTTTCCTCTAAAAAGGTTGAAATCAAAAAGAGATCGAAAGCCTGCCAATAGATGTCGCCGTAAAAATAGCCTTATTTCACAAAATGAATTCATCACCGGAGGTCCTTCATTGCCTCAAAGTAAGTTAATAAGCCTAAAGCATTTCTCTTGTTGAATGAGCCGCTTCTCGTTTAAAGGCTTCCATTCAAAGACGGAATAGAAAACTTATCGCAAAAAAATTGAGGAAAATTTTCGTGCGTGTATTGGTTCTGGGAAGCAAAGAGATGGGAAAATGAAACAAGGGGAATAGCAGACTTTCAGGATCCAGAACATATTCTCAACAAAGCTACTCCTTGAAAATGACGCATTCCTGGAATATAAGGAGGAAAGAGAACAAACACTTATTGCTCCATCTACTTCAAGATAAACATTATCTTATTGTAGTTACAAGGGAATACAGTAGACTTTATGTGATAGTCAAACGTTTTATATACATGACTTTCTCTACTCTTGTACAAACACTTATTGCTCTATCTACTTCAAGATAAACTTTATCTTATTGTAATTACAAGGGAATACAGCAGACTTTAAGTGATAGTCAAATGTTTTATATACATGACTTTCTCTACTCTTGTACAAACACTTATTGCTCTATCTACTTCAAGATAAACATTATCTTATTGTAGTTACAAGGGAATACAGCAGACTTTAAGTGATAGTCAAATGTTTTATATACATGACTTTCTCTACTCTTGTACAAACACTTATTGCTCTATCTACTTCAAGATAAACATTATCTTATTGTAGTTACAAGGGAATATAGTAGACTTAAAGGAATATTCAAATATTTTATATACATGACTTTCTCTACTCTTGTACAAACACTTATTGCTCTATCTATTTCAAGATAAACATTATCTTATTGTAGTTACAAGGGAATACAGTAGACTTTATGTGATAGTCAAATGTTTTATATACATGACTTTCTCTACTCTTGTACAAACACTTATTGCTCTATCTACTTCAAGATAAACATTATCTTATTGTAATTACAAGGGAATACAGCAGACTTTAAGTGATAGTCAAATGTTTTATATACATGACTTTCTCTACTCTTGTACAAACACTTATTGCTCTATCTACTTCAAGATAAACGTTATCTTATTGTAGTTACAAGGGAATACAGCAGACTTTAAGTGATAGTCAAATGTTTTATATACATGACTTTCTCTACTCTTGTACGAACACTTATTGCTCTATCTACTTCAAGATAAACATTATCTTATTGTAGTTACAAGGGAATATAGTAGACTTAAAGGAATATTCAAATATTTTATATACATGACTTTCTCTACTCTTGTACAAACACTTATTGCTCTATCTATTTCAAGATAAACATTATCTTATTGTAGTTACAAGGGAATATAGTAGACTTAAAGGAATATTCAAATATTTTATATACATGACTTTCTCTACTCTTGTACAAACACTTATTGTTCTATCTACTTCAAGATAAACATTATCTTATTGTAGTTACAAGGGAATACAGCAGACTTAAAGGAATATTCAAATATTTTATATACATGACTTTCCCTACCCTTGTACAAACACTTATTGCTCTATCTACTTCAAGATAAACATTATCTTATTGTAGTTACAAGGGAATACAGCAGACTTTAAGTGATAGTCAAATGTTTTATATACATGACTTTCTCTACTCTTGTACGAACACTTATTGCTCTATCTACTTCAAGATAAACATTATCTTATTGTAGTTACAAGGGAATATAGTAGACTTAAAGGAATATTCAAATATTTTATATACATGACTTTCTCTACTCTTGTACAAACACTTATTGCTCTATCTATTTCAAGATAAACATTATCTTATTGTAGTTACAAGGGAATATAGTAGACTTAAAGGAATATTCAAATATTTTATATACATGACTTTCTCTACTCTTGTACAAACACTTATTGCTCTATCTACTTCAAGATAAACATTATCTTATTGTAGTTACAAGGGAATACAGCAGACTTAAAGGAATATTCAAATATTTTATATACATGACTTTCTCTACTCTTGTACAAACACTTATTGCTCTATCTACTTCAAGATAAACATTATCTTATTGTAGTTACAAGGGAATATAGTAGACTTAAAGGAATATTCAAATATTTTATATACATGACTTTCTCTACTCTTTTACAAACACTTATTGCTCTATCTACTTCAAGATAAACATTATCTTATTGTAGTTACAAGGGTATACAGTAGTCTTTAAGTGATAGTCAAATGTTTTATATACATGACTTTCTCTACTCTTGTACAAATATCTATTGCTCTATCTACTTCAAGATAAACATTATCGTATTGTAGTCACAAGGGAATACAGTAGACTTTAAGTGATAGTCAAATGTTTCATATACATGTCTTTCTCTACTCTTGTACAAACGCTCATTACTCTATCTACTTCAAGATAAACATTATCTTACTATATAAGCCTCAGCTGAAGATTTGTTAAGACGAAAGCAGAATTTCAAAGTCGCATATTGTTCCTCTCGTGTTACCTCCATTGCGGCAGTAGGCGATACTGAACACGTGTGAACTTGCCTGGTTCTCACAGGCGGGAACCAGGAGTACCAAAAATTAAACTACTACCTCGTGTTTGTTTCATTTTAAGCTAACAGAATATAATAAGTTTGAATTTCAGTGCGAAAAGTTACGACCGTAAAAAAATTATGATCATTCTTTATTGAACAGTCCTCGCACATTTACCTGATCGTAGAGTTGCTGGCAACACATCTAATAGGATTCTAAGCCGCTAGGGGAATCTTATATAAACTCGCTCCACCAGCGATGCTATTGATGACGTCAAACGTTGTGTGGTAAAATTACAGATAAAAATGAACACCGTGTATAATCACAAACGTTTTTCAAATGTTTTGATATTGTTTCATTCCATACGTATCTGTAGCTTTTGATAAGTTACAGTTTGTTCCTGGCCGTCTATGTATATTCGTTGCAGCAAAATGGAACTAGCTTTTGTTTTTGTACTCCGCGATTGCAGCAAATGTCTATGCTCTGTGCAGTAGCTGTGGTTATTCTCTACTCTTCTTCGACAGAGTTGTTGTTTAAATTAGAAGTTTTCGTAAAGAATATCGTTGAGTGGTTTTCAGTCAGGGGACGGATCTACTTTTGGGTGTATTTAAGTGAAGAAATTGCAGGTGATACAGTCTTTTTTTGGCTAAGAGCCGAGTTCCCGCTTCTTATGCCCCGGGCTAGAGTTGCTTGTTTAATAATGCAACAGTTTTGGTTTTTAAGAATTCCTGTGCCGTAGCACGGGGCCGTTTCACAGGATGACTGAGCGCACCTGGGTATATGCATAATGTTTACTTATTCCTCTCGTAAACACCTGCAATTATCGCAAATTCTCACGTGCGGCGTTTACGTTCACATAATTTTCACAGCCGCGCTCTGCTGCTGTATTCACGTGAATAAACGCGACCAAGAACAACTCCAGCTGTACTTGTATTTTATTGCATTTTTTCTTCTATTTATTTATATTAAAACATACAACAACATTTAATTCATACGCGAACTTTACAACAAAGAATGATCATAATTATTTACGGTCATAATTTTTCGCACCAAAAACCAAACTTAATAAATTCTGTTTGCTTAATATGAAACAAACACGCCGTAGTAGTTTCATTGTTGGTACTCCTGGTTCAGACATGTTCAGTATCGCCTACCCCTGCAATGGAGGTAACACGAGAGAGGCAATATGCGGCTTTGAAATTCTGCTTACGTCTCAACAAATCTGCAGTTGAGGCCTATACAATGTTACAGGAGGCCTATGGATAGTCTGTTCTTCGTTACAGCACAGCTCGAAGGTGGTTTAAAATGTTTAAAGAGGGGAGACAAACAATTTCAAAGGAAGGTGGACCCGGTGCTCCAGTTACTGCTCTTACGGAGGAAAACATCAACACTGCTGCTGAGAGAGGATCGACGAATTACCTTAAGATCAGTTTCTGAAATACTGAACATATCATTGTGTGTCACCCACAGGTTGGCGAGAGAAACATTACAAATGAGACCTGTTTGTGCGCGATGCTTTCCAATACTGACGATTCCCGAACAAAAGAACATTCGCATGCAGGTCTGCCTGTAGTTAGAGTTGATGTTAGAGGAAGATCCGGAGTTTCTTTCAAACGTAATCACTACTGATGAAACTTGGCTAGATCATTTTGATCCTGAGAGCAAACAGCAAAGCTCAGTGTGGAAATCTCCTTCATCTCCAACCCCCCAAAAAGCAAAAGTGGTTACATCTGCTTGGGGAAGATATGGTCATCTCATTCTTTGATATTCATGGAATGGTTTATCAGCATGTTGTGCCTGCACACACATCAGTAACTGGACAATACTACAGGGATGCCCTGAAAACATTGCAAGTCCATATCAGGTGCAAAAGGCAACATTTCCGTGAAGCAGACTGGATGCTGTATCACGATAATACGTGGCCGCATATTGCCAATGTTGTTGCTGAATATTGTCACCCGGGCGTTGGAACACCCTATGGAAACAGCTGAGAGCGGAAGACAGGGGAGGTCCGTGTTAGCCACGCCTCCTCCTCGTCCGTCTTATAGTGGTGACAGGGATGGCTGGGGGAAAAAAACATGATTGTGCGGTCTGTTTCTCTTCTACCTGTGTTCTGGAAATTACGGGATCTTTCATCTACTGGAACCTTCCTGTGGAAGCCAGAAGGCGGCGATATTCCTATAAAAGGGGCTGCCGGAGCGAAGTGAAGTCAGTTAGTCAGTTAGTCAGTGAGTGAGGAGACAGACACAGTTCTTGGTGTAAGTGTTAGTCAGTGACGTGTTAATGAACGAGAAGATTGTGCAACGGAAGACTGTACGTAACTGTGTATGAGCATCGGAGTTGACGTAATCGCGAGTACAAGTGAAGTTGTAACGGACGAACTGGTGAATTGTAATTGTGTGCAGTACGCAATTCTGTGTAATTGGCAAGTGTTAAACTGTAAGTCGGTGGAAATAAAGAACAGTTTTGAGTGGTGAAAGTGGACTTTTCATTTCACGAACCCACAAAGTCACAATATCTTCCAGTAATCAACGTGAAGTGCATCCCTCACCCTCCCTATATTCCGGATTTAGTCCCATGTTACTTCTTCCTATTCCCCAATTTGAAGAAGCGTGTTCGTGGAAGGCATTATCTATCATCAGAAGCATTGGTGAAGGCTGCGGAGGAGATTTTGAAGGATCTTCTAAAAATGTTTTCCAGCATGTCTTTGAAGACTGACAGAAACGCTGGGACAAGTGCATCGCAATCTAGGGAGACTATTTTGAGAAGGACCATCAAAATTATAGGTATGAGTGAAGGTACGTTGTAAAAATTATTCTTTATTTAACAGCCCTCGTAGTAGGTGATGACAAAAGGTTAAGGGGACCTGGAACAGCCTATCTCACCAATATTAAAATGAAAGTTTTTTGGTGAGCTTATCTCAATAACCACTGAGCCCATAAAATTGAATCTTTTACTCGTTGTTTTACTAAACTTAAGATAATGCATCTTATTTTGTAGTTATAATAAAGAATATGTTACTCTTTTAATAAATGTTTGAATTTGCTTCAAAGAATATTTTTTTTAAAAAAATCAAATTCTATAAGTACCTTTAAAAACAGTTTAAGTATCGCTTTAATTCCAGAAAAATATATATAATTGTAACTCCACTACTTTTATAGATGAGCGCACCCAAGGTTAAAAAATGTAAAACAGAGAAAAACAGCATTGAAGTTTCGCTATGTTGGAACTATACCTCAGAAATTCCGCAGATCGATATCCTGCATCTTTTTCTGCCTCAGTATTCCTCCTCTTTCCTTTTTCACTCCTTCTGTTGTTCCTAGACTCTATGGTCACTTGCTGTATGTTAATATTAATTGTTTTGTTAAATTTGGCTGTGGAGGGGGTTTGGTAAATTTAAAACAGCAGCCGATGTCTTAGCTGCCTCATTTCCCTTGCGAATGTTTCTCAAGTCATAAGCAAACCTTACAGTTACTTCTGCACCACTTTCAATTGTTCTGAATGTTTCAAATGTATATTCTTTATTACACTTTTGCCAACTTAGTGATAATGTAGCTAATGATCCATTTCCTGTCTTGGTATCCTCTGATATGTCATTTTTCATTTTCATTTTCAACTCGTTCCAGTTGTTGGGAATAAAGAACCGCAAAAATCCCCCGCCAGATTGGTACAAACTTCTTCAAGATTCCACCAGACACACAACATTACTTTGAGACCGGACCGATTTCTTTCAACGGGAGATTAGGCAACTTTTTTTGGGCATCAGTGTTACAGTAATGTACCCATTTTTCATCAAAGGTGGTAATTATCCTGACAGGTCTGTCATACATGGAATTTTGGATGAACTGACAACAGATATCCGAGAAAGTTCAGCCTGTTAAAGTGTCAGTTCATTTTTGTAATTTACGACTTCCAACGTTAAGTCATATCGGACGATGAATAAAATGGGTGAAATGATGCTGAAATGAGTCCGGGGTCTTTCAGGATAAAGCCCGGAAAAAAGCTTATCCAAGTAACTCATCCTGACAGAGTTTGATGCCGCTAGTCTTTTTGAAAGTCTATGATTACATTTTTGTGGAATTTCTTGCAAAACTTGGCGTGTACCCTCAATATTCCATACTTTACGTCTTCCAGAACGTGGTAAATCTTTAGTGTTTTCGTCTCCATTGTTGAAACGTTGCAACCATCGCTGTGCCACACGCTCACTAACGACATCTTCTCCTTCCACTTCACATATTCTTCGAGCTGCGACAGCGACTTTATAATCTTGTTTCCACTAGTGTTTTAATCCTTGTCTCACATTAGCTTGCCCCGTATCTCTTAACGGTCACGTGACCTTATTACCTCTCATTGGCTGCTATTGTAGTATAGACTGTTGTGCGGTAAAAATTACTTCGTTATTTAACATGATAATATATCTTTATAAGTTGGAAGAGAATTGTCAAATTTATATTTTCGTAACTGTTTTAATTAAATATATAACGCATCAGAGTTTGTTTATCTAAAATGTATGTTAATTCTTAAACGAAGTAAAGAGGAGGTTCCTTTGTTCTCAAGCACATGACACGATAGCACGTGATTTAGCGGTAGTGATGACATATTTGTTTATATGACTTTCATCACTGAACTTGTTTTGAACTGGATTAGTCATATATCGCCATTCGAAGGTGTGCTATGCCGAATTAGAGAGCTAAATTATTTTATTGATCGTTTATTGGGCGTGTACTTATTATATGTATTGGTTTGTCTCATAAATTCGTTCGATTTTTGTTACGTGTTTACGACAAAGAACGCCTGCACTGTATGCCCGTATCACAACTACGGCAGCGAAGCCTAATTATGTAGGGGTAATCTGTTTACATACGCAAGGTCATCGAAGGTAAACAAGGCAATGACATTTTCAAAACGAACTTTATTTTGTGCAGTATGCACCATTATTATCAATAAAATATCTCAAGCTTATCAATACCATTTTTCCAAAATCTTTCAGTTTTCTGGTTGACAAACTCTTCTACGGGGAGTCTGCAATCCTCCAAGGAAGTAAGGCGTTTGTCATTAAGGAAGTTCTGCAGGGATCGGAATAAATGGTAGTCGGATGGGACAATGTCTGGAGAATACGGCGGGTGAGGTAACACATCCCAGTCGAAATCATGTAATTTCTGACGAGTTACCATAAAAGTGTGTGGTTTGGCATTGTTTGGCATGAAAGACGACTCCTCCATTAGATGCTAACTCTGGCCTTTTCTCTTCTAGGGCAACTTTCAGACGATCAAACTGAGAACAGTATTTCTCTGAATTAATGGTCTCCCCAGGAGGAAGAAATTCGTAATAAATATTTCCTTTCCAGTCCCACCAAATGCACAGCATAATCTTCTCAGGATGAAGCCCTGGTTTAGGAATTGAGAGTGGTGGTTCCCCTTTCTTACGCCATTACTTTCTCTTTCGGATGTTTTTGTACACAATCCACTTTTCGTCTACTGTAAGCAGCTGTTTCAGAAAAGGGGCAGTTTCATTGCGTCTTATCAATTCGTCACAGATGGAAACGCACTGAACTAAGTGTTGTTCACTCAGTTCGTGCGGAAACCATACATCCCGAAGATTTACGTAACCAAGTTTCTTTAGGTGCCTGGCTACAGTTGCATGAGATAAGTTTAGCTCCTGACCTACCTCCCGAGTTGTTATTCTGGGGTTGTTCGTAATCATGTCCTTTATCCTTTCCTCATCCGTAACCACAGGTCGTCCAGAACGAGGTTTGTCTTTCACAGAGAAGTTCCCAGCTCGAAATCGAGTAAACCATTTTTGACATGCCCGATTCGTCACTGCATCTTCTCCGTAAACAGCACAAATTTTCCGTTGAGTTTGTGAGGCTGTTTTACCTTTACGGTAATAAAACAGCATTAAATGTCGAAAATGTTCCTTCTTGCCTTCCATATTAACATCCACACTGTTGCATCCACAAACTCGCACTGGAGTTTGGTTACCAATTCTTACCTAAGTTGACCTATTTACCTTTGGCTGTGAGGTTGCTGTGGTTTGTGTTCATAGCATTCTTTTCAATTATTGTATTTGTAAACAAACCCCATATTGTTAGGCAACTTCTTTTACGTAAAAGTAATGGAGGCATACAGTGCTCTCAGGAGTTCTTAGTCGTAAACACGTAACAAGAATCGAACGAATTTATGAGAAATCCCGATATAATGGCAGAGCCTACCGCCAGTTATTCGCTGAAGCATCGAATGGGAAAACCTTTAGAAAGCGGCACAAAGGAATTGTGGTGCATGCTCAGAGAAGAATCTGTCTTTGTCAGTGAGAGAAGTCGAACAGCTGTGCTCTGAACTTACAGGTGTGAGTGTTAGATGCGTAGGAACATCACGACATGAAATTGGGACAACAGGAAAACTTACCACTCCAGAGGCGAAATTACTGTGTGGCGAAGACGTTATTAAAGGACAATCAGATTGTACCGAGATACAAGTCGCGGAATATACTACCTTGAGGAGACTTGGGTGAATGAAGGACACACGACAAGTATGGCGTGACACGACTTTTAAGACTGAAAGACAAGCATTTTTGAAAGGTATGTGTGCTGGTTTTAAAAAATCCCAGTGAAAAAGACCGAAGGCCTTTCATTATAAACGTGTTTCAGTTTCATTGCTCATTCATTCAGTTTCAACTTGCTCAATTTCATTATAAGCTTGTACTTGTGCATGCCTTCATATTCTTATTTATATGATTTTATCTATCTTCCTGACAATTATTATGACGTTTACTGCAAGTTTAAATGAGACGGGAAGGCGCCGCCTATGGCCTATGGCGCGAATGCATTAGCAAATTAGAGTGAGGGGGAGAATAGTTGTACGTGGAGCTATACATGTCAATGGGGAAAGGTTATATGAAACAGAGATTTGAAGGAGTAATTTCAAACTTTGTTATCTCCATTTTGTGATTGTTTATTAAGAACTGAAGACTTACACATGCTCGCAATGCACGCAACACTAGCCATAGAATTCTATAATTAGCATTCTCAAACCTATGTAACCCAAGAAATGAGATCACCTAATAACTACAACAAGATAACGCTTATCTTGAAGCAGTTAGAGTAACAAAGGTTTATGAGTAGGGAAAGTCATATGAAAGTATTACTTTAGAATTTCTTGGGACTATAAATGTAATATATTTCGTACTTTAGGCGTCTAAAGATGGAGAAGGTGCAAAGAGATTGGTTTCTCGTTCTACTCGATTTGTGTTAATGGATTTGCTTTATGTGTAAAGGAGGTACTAAAGCCCTGGTCTCAACGTCGAGAGGTGCATTAACTGTGTCTTGCTGCAACGGCTTTACTGCACTTTGCGGTAATGCACTTGCGGTGACATCATAGTGGTATTACTTCTCGCACGTGAGTCCACTTTCTTAGCACGTGTAGCTCCACATTACAAATAAATGCAATGCTTCCACATATGTTACTTTCTTAAGAATAGCTTTAACATATTATTAAAATGTAATAGTTTTTAGTACTTCTTTTTTAATTTTCTGGGAATGATCTTAAAGTTCTCTTCGTTCTAAATGACTTTTCTCTACTGTTGTTAAACTAGAATTCTCTAAAATCGAGTAAGGGCCGTCGTGGAGAGGGTAAGAGGAAAGCCATGTCGCGACACCGGGGCGGCCGTGACCATCATCAAACCTGACGTGGCGAATGGTTTGCCGACGAGGAAGCCGAGCCGACCATACCAGCTTGTGTTGGCATCGGGTGACACCTTGCCTGTGGAGAAGGAGGTCCTGCTGGAGCTGAACCTGGACGGAGTGCCGTGCGTCTGTGCGACCGGAAGGCCAGACAACACGTTGGGTCCAGAGGCAGCAGGAGTATGACTTCACGTCGGAACATCGCAGAGGGTAGAGTCACGGTAACGCGGACGCTATGTCCCGAAGACCCTGTCCAGAGGAGTGCGGCCAATGCACAAGAGTGGAGGGGAAGGAGCGTGCCGCAGCAGTTCGAGTAGTCACGGCAGTGCCTGCGAATGGCTGGGATAGCGCAGGCCTGAGGAGGGAGCAGCTGGCGGACGCAGACTTGGGGCCACTCTTGAGGGATGTGGAGAACCTGGTGGACCACCTCCACGACATGCACGAGATGACTCGCCAGAACATCCAGAAGGCGAGCGACTGCATGAAAACTCGATACGACAGGCAAGCCAACAGCCAAGGGTTCCAGCAAGTTGACCTGGTCTGGTTGTACCGCCCGAACCGGACCAAGGGACGCTGCCCGAAGCTTCAGCAGTCATGGCAAGGACCGTACCGTGTGGTGAAGAGGATTAACGACGTGGTCTACCGCATCCAGAAGGTGCCCCGAGGAAAGATGTTGGTGGTACACCTGGTTCGCCTGGCCCGCTACGAAGGCGCTGTTCGGGACGACCAGCCTTGAGGAGGGAGCAGTGTCGCCCTGGCGGTAGGCTCGCGAAGCCGTAGCCGAAGCCGAAGCCGAAGCCGGTGGAGATTCGGAAAACTTCGGAACCAATCGTTACCGGTAGCGACAGACAGTTGAGGGTAGAGTTGGAAAAATAAACAGTTTTGAGGTTCTAGAAATTTTGTAATGTTGAACAGTGTATTTCGAGGAGAATAAAGTGTAGTTTTTGTGTTTCGTAACCTCGTTTTATTATTTCACGAACCCACAAAGTCACAATATGATCTTTGTCTAAGGTCACGTATGAATCTATGTCGCAACAGAAAACAACAGCAAACACTTCCCAGATTTTTATTGGTTAAGAATATCAAGTATTTCATGGCCACTTATATCCTATTTTACTTATATTAATAGAGAAAACGAATAAAGCATTTTAAGCAAAATGATGATTATTTGTATAAAAGGACACCCTTACAAAAACTAATTCATGGCAACAGCCAGATATGAATTACTCAAAATTTAAAGGAAGCAGATCAAAACAAAATGACAATAAAATGAGTAAGCCCAAATGGGTAAAAAACAATAAAGAGCTATAATTACCAATAAAATACCAAAAGGCATAGAAATACTACTTTCAATATAAACTTGCCATGACTAAAGCTACCTGCCCAGTGGTGGTCGAACCAATTTGTTCCTTTTCTTTGGGGCAGGGCTAGCATTTTCAGCAGGGGCGGTTCCTCCATAAGCTTGAAGGTTTACGCTACACCCACTGATCCTGAATATACAACAGGTGCATTTGGCACATTAAAGCTGTACTTGTTTGCATTGTTTTATATACAAACATGTTTCAATTACGCGTATCGTCTGTAGCTGCCCATGACTGCAGAAGTCGAAATAAACAGAGATTAGCTGTAGGAGCCGCAGGTTTGCAATGAAGAGTTAACCTAAGAATTCGCCCAAATGTAGGCTCTCTGAGAGGGTTTCGGGAAGGTGAAGAGTGGCTTCTTATACATTGCTTAAATGGAGGTTTATAAACCTAGCTCCTCCTACTCTTAGCAACGGCTATAGCGTGACCTTCAGGCTTAGCTTCTGTGTGCTCTGCTTTTCGAACACAGGGAGAATTTAATTAAATGCATGGAGGTTATTCAGAAGAGAGCTCTGTTAAACAACAACGCCACACTTGTTCAGGCTTCTGGGTTTATGGCCACTTTGAAAGATTATAATTTTGTATTCTGGCTGTCTTTCTTCTACAAGATCATGCCACATGTGGACATTTTGTACAATCAGCTGCAGAAACGAGACTGCAATGCAACGTTTGCCATCGCCCAGCTAAACGCATTTAAAAGGGAAGTGCAAAATGTAAGAAATAGCGTGGATATCGAGGAACACGAAGAAACTGCAATTAAGAGAAGAAGAATAGAGGATCATGATGTGAAAAGGAGAGAAGCTCTTGAAGTATGCGACATTCTTAGAAAAGCAAAGGACAGATTTAGCTTCACGGGGCATCTGGTAGCCTCAACTTTGTTTCATCAAGAAAATTTCTAAGACATTTCCAGAGTATTCCCTTAGAGAAACAATAAGGTTCTATACTTTTATCATTGGAACAAAAATTCGTAGAGAACTGTCTGTAATTTACAGTCGAGAGGAATTTCGTGGAATGTCCGGTGCTTTGTGCTTGATGGACTTCAATAAGGAAAACAATTTATGTACTATATTCAGCGAATATGTCAAACTCCTCCGAGTACTGTTAACTATGCCAATGTCTACCGCTGAAGCAGAATGCTGTTTCTCAACTCTAAAAAGAATGAAAACTTTCCTTAGGAACACAACGTCACAGGACCAATTGACAGCATTAGCAATGCTTTCAATTGAGAGAGATTTTGTTATGAAGATCAGCGACTTCAATGCAAAAGCTATCCATAGATTCGCCAGGTCTAGGGAGAGTAGAGCAGAGAATCTGTATAAATAGGTGAGTCATTACTACTCTGTATTTTATTTTTCATTTGTGCACCACCAATAATTTAACCCACCAGCCGCCACTGACTTTCAGCAGGTTTTTCTTGCCTTTTCCTCACTGTCGTTTGTGCAGTGAGGACAGGATTCACCCGCTCCACATCCTAAATGGAAGAAGACGGCTTCCGCACTGGTAACTTCGAATTGAAACTCTCCTCAGGATCTCAAAACTGCGACTGGCGAAGATGGAAGTCACCGATCAGCGTTCTCTCCAGATGATTCCTCAGATGTTGACAGAGACGTCCGCGGTCTTTTCTGCTAGCTAGCTTTGCTTTCATTGATCTTACTATTTTCCTTAAGGAAGTCAGTTCTGTAATATGAGTTCTCAATATTTCCGTGGTGATACATTATATACTACGAGTTCACTTGTTTCTGAAGCAGATGCTTTCGGTGGTGACTTGGCTGAATCCTTCTTCTTAGGACTGGACCAGGTCGGCGCGCTCACTGTTGTTCGTGTTGGTGTTTGTTACTTTGGCTGTGATCTTGGTGTAATTGATTTTTCGTTTACTGCTTCCCCGTTTATTTCGCAGGTTTGTGTTGCGATTTCACGTCCAGGTACCGGATTAGCTGCAACTGCACTATAAGTAACGGTCCTAGGTACAGAAGTCTGGCGAATACGCAAGTTTCCGTGCTTCCAAGAAGGACACAGTCTCTCTCTCTCTCTCTTACCCAGATCACTTGGATCGCCTTTTCCTCCATAAAACGAGGACATTGCCTGAAGTTAGGTGAACGATTACCACTGCCGTTAACACATGTTGCAGCTGAAGTACAAGCATTATCATGTTTGACTTCCCCGCAGTCAACGCAAGTGGCAACTCCATTACAAGAATCACTTGTGTGGCCAAAGCGCTGGAACTTATAACACCTCAGTGGATTGGGCATAAACTGCCTCAATAGCTTCATACCCTGCCTTAATCCTTTGCGGGATATCTACCCTATCAAAGGTAAGAAACACGGTACGGGTGGGCACTAGCTCATCTCGTTCTTTGCGCTGAACTCGATATACGTTAGACACACCTGGTTCCGCCAAGTTAAACTGAATCTCCTCATTAGAGATACCATCCAATCCGCTGGTGTTTACAACACCACGCGAAGAGTTCAGGGTCCTATGCTGTTCAACACGTACCGGATAGCTCACAAGCATAATGGCCTTCAAGATTTTAGCAGCCTGATTCGGAGAAACTGCTTTGTACAAGGAGCGTGCCATTGCGAGATCGAGTACATGAATTTACAGGATCAACAATATTATGTAAACCTTTCCGAATAATGAATGGGTTCACGGTGGTAAATTTCCGACCTTCCTCAGTTCAAAATGTAACTAAATAGCGAGGACCAGAAGACTTGGGCTATTTTTTCCAAGTTTTTTGTTAAGATATGCCTAAGAAGTGAAATATGTTTCATCCCCTAGTACTCCCCACCCACCACGGAGCCCAACAAGGTGTCATCCCACTGGGATGACAGTGTTAAACAGGGGAAATAGTGGGCTCGCCTTCCCACTCACCCTCGAGTCCGGTGCAGTATCTAGTCCTGGCCGAATGATTACGGGCGGCTTTAGCCAAAGCAGAAACCAAAGTAGTTTAATGGAAATATGCACCCTCCCCGAATTAAGAAGAAGTTTGGAACGGGTTCAGATGCCCATGCCTCAACCACCAGGACAAACCGTTCCACCGAAACGGATTTCCACGCATGGCCTAAAATTGGGTGGGTGTTTTGTTTCACCCCTCTCCAATAAGAGGAACTCACACGAAGGGTGTCAGGGTGGATTGGAACCCCGGGATAGCCAATTCCCGTGCAGAAATGAGTAGCCCCTTGGAGCATTTAGGCATAGATATGTATGTGTACATAGGTGGCCTGAAAAGTTTCAACCTAATAAAGATACAAGCCATTTCTTCACAATTTTTATTTTTCAACATAGTCTACTTGTAGCTCCACACACTTCTCTCACTGATACTCCCATCTCTGCAGCCCGTCCAAATACTACTCTGCGTTTTTCAACATAGTCTCCTTGTAAGTCTACACACTTCTCCCAGCGATGCTCCCATCTCTGTGACACGTCCAAATACTACTCTGCGTTTTTCAACATAGTCTCCTTGTAACTCTACACACTTCTCCCAGCGATGTTCCCATCTCTGTAACCCGACCAAATACTACTCTGCGTTTTTCAACATAGTCTCCTTGTAACTGTACACACTTCTCCCAGCGATGTTCCCATCTCTGTAACCCGACCAAATACTACTCTGCGTTTTTCAACATAGTCTCCTTGTAACTCTACACACTTCTCCCAGCGATGCTCCCATCTCTGTAACCCGACCAAATACTACTCTGCGTTTTTCAACATAGTCTCCTTGTAACTCTACACACTTCTCCCAGCGATGTTCCCATCTCTGTAACCCGTCCAAATACTACTCTGCGTTTTTCAACATAGTCTCCTTGTAACTCTACACACTTCTCCCAGCGATGCTCCCATCTCTGTAACCCGACCAAATACTACTCTGCGTTTTTCAACATAGTCTCCTTGTAACTGTACACACTTCTGCTAGCGATGCTCCTATCTCTGGAACCCGTCTAAATAGTACTCGGCGTTTTTCGAAATAGTCTCCTTGTAACTGCACACACTTCTCTCAGAGACGCTCCCATTTCTGTAACCCGTCCAAATAGTACTCGACGTTTTTCAACATTGCCTCCCTGTAACTCTACACACTTCACCCAGCGATGTTCCCATCTCTGTAACCCGTCCGAATAGTACTCGGCGATTTTCAGCAGAGACCTTGTAACTCTACACACTTCACCCAGCGATGTTCTCATCTCTGTAACCCGTCCAAATAGTACTCGGCGTTTTTCAACATAGTCTTCTTGTGACTCTACACAATTCTACCAACGACGCTCTCATCTCTGTAAACCGTCCAAATAGTACTCGGCGTTTTTCAACATAGTCTCTTTGTAACTGTACACACTTCTCCCAGCGATGTTCCCATCTCTGTAACCCGTCCAAATAGTACTCCGCGTTTTTCTCGCAAAATATTTGTTCACGAAGTTGATTACCTCTTCATTTGACGAAAATCTTTGTCCTCCGAGCACAATATTCAGATGAGGGAACAAAAAGAAGTCCCTTAGGACTTCATCTGGTGAGTCAAGTAGTTCAAACCGTAATTCGTGGAATTTCGCTATTGCAACCGGTGAGATGTGAGACGGTGCGTTGTCTTGGTGAAACAGAATCTTCTTTTTCAGAAAATGTGACCTTTCTTTGTAATTTGCGACCTGCAACGTTAAGTCATATCGGACGGTGAATGAATTGGGTGAAATGATGCTCAAATGAGTCCAGAATCCATGCAGCTTAGAGTTACCCGAATTCATCTTGAAGGATAAGGGAAAACACCGGAAAAACCTTATCCAGGTAACTCATCCTAAACGAGATTCGGACTCGGGGCCTCTTGAATGGAAGACAGACACGCTACCATCTACGTTACCAAGGCGGGCCTATGTGGCCGTTTTTCCGCAAGTTCTTTCTTCAGGTTGTCAAGTATTGATGCGTAGTATGCTCTTGTAATGATTTTTCCTTTGGGAAGATAATCGATTAAAATAACTCCATGACTATCCCCCACCCAAAAAAACGCCGTCACTTTCCCAGCTATTTGAGCCAGTCCCCCATTTGCAGTCCACTGTTTGGATTGGGTTTTTTTTTTTCGTGCGAATAACAGTGTATCCAAAATTCATCTACAGTAGTTAGTCGTTACCAAAGGTCGGATACATTACGCCTAAACTGCGCCCACAGAGCGTTGGAAATGCTCATTCGAACACACTTTTGGTCTAACGGGAGCAAACACGGCACCCTACTCGCGGACAGCTTTCTCATGTCAATATTTTGATTTAATAAGTTGCAAACACGTTCTTGTGATATGTTCATAGCCTCTGCTATCTCTCACTTTAATTCGGCAGTCGCCTAGTACCATTTGGTGAACTTTGGCGATATTTTTGTCGGTAGTTACAGTTTTTGGTCGTCCTGAACGTTGATCGTGTCCCAAGCTCTTACGGCCACGTTAAAATTCAGCTTCCCAAAATTTCGCTGTTGTAAATGATGGTGCAGAGTCCTCATACACCGAATTAAACTCATGTTTTATTTGCGTAAGCGAATTGCCATTTGAAAAATAAATATTTAAAGACAGCTAGATACTCGAATTTGTCCATTCCCATTAAAACACTCACATATTCTCACTAAAGTGACTGTTGCACAAACAACTGAGCGTCCAAAAGGGCTGAAACGTAAGTCAGTAACTATTAAGAGATCAAAAACAAAATTCACTAGCTTCTATTTACGAGTGCTGCCTTCTTCATGTTGAGGTCTGAAACTTTTCAGACCACCCTCGTAGTCTTAGCCGTTTAACAACGCTTCATAGATTGTCTTCAGAGGATTAAGGACACTCGTTTGCCCTATTTTCACGTGAGGTACATATATTTCAGAATTATTTTTCACTATTTTTACCTAAAAAATATTAACCCAGATTGCATCAGATAAAATCCACCCTGGACAGCAATATTTGTTAACATTACACTTATACGCATTAATATGTCTCTGTCATTTTTTATTTTTCTTACATTTCAAAGTTCAAAGCTACTTGCTGAAGTTGTTCCCTGTTTTTGACTGTTATAAACAATGATGCAATGCAGTAACTATAGAAACTGCCACTAAGGACGTGGCATGTAAAAAAGTTTTATTTCAGGAATAAAGTAATTTGTAAAGCGAAGCAAGGATTGTCATGAAAACCATGCACACAATTAACGACTGGGATATAATACTTTCTAAACAGATATGTGCACAAATGTAAAGTGACTTCCACATAACCGATAGGACAGTACTATCAATGCCCAGTGCTACCATAGTCCGTATAATGTTTTGATATAAGGCTTATATACTTTAAAAATTTACTAATAAGTACCAGTGTTTAAATATCAGTATCGAATGTCCGTATTGAGAAGCCAGTTTTCTCGCCATTACTAAATACAGAATTATAATTCCTCTATGTAAATAATCGACAATAAATCGCTAAGTTCAAATGAGACTATAAACAAGATTAAGAGACGGAGCACTGTGTTGTCCAGTTGTTACATTACAGTATTAGCACCAGGGTGTTTCACCCCTTAGAGAGATAACGCTACACTCCACCCTTCTGCCAGGGTGATGAAGGGGAAGTACGGAGTCTAAAATACGACGAAATATACGTCTTAAATATAAACCCAGACTTTAAGCTGTTATCACTGCCTCCCAGTGTGTTTAGTTCACTTGCTCAAATAAATTATAATCCTGCACATTTATACGGAGCCAGTCTAGCTGTACTCACATGACTTTCTCTACTCTTGTGCAAACACTTACTGCTGTATCTACTTCAAGATAAACATTATCTTATTGTAGTTACAAGGGAATACAGTAGAGTTTAAGTGATATTCAAATGTTTTATATACATGACTTTCTCTACTCTTGTACAAACACTTATTGCTCTATCTACTTCAAGATAAACATTATCTTACTGCAGTTACAAGGGAATACAGTAGACTTTAAGTGATAGTCAAATGTTTTATATACATGACTTTCTCTACTCTTGTACAAACACTTATTGCTCTATCTACTTCAAGATAAACATTATCTTACTGCAGTTACAAGGGAATACAGCAGACTTTAAGTGATAGTCAAATGTTTTATATACATGACTTTCTCTACTATTGTACAAACACTTATTGCTCTATCTACTTCAAGATAAACATTATCTTATTGTAGTTACAAGGGAATACAGTAGACTTTAAGTGATAGTCAAATGTTTTATATACATGACTTTCTCTACTCTTGTACAAACACTTACTGCTCTATCTACTTCAAGATAAACATTATCTTATTGTAGTTACAAGGGAATACAGTAGACTTTAAGTGATAGTCAAATGTTTTATATACATGACTTACTCTACTCTTGTGCAAACACTTACTGCTGTATCTACTTCAAGATAAACATTATCTTATTGTAGTTACAAGGGAATACAGTAGACTTTAAGTGATATTCAAATGTTTTATATACATGACTTTCTCTACTCTTGTACAAACACTTATTGCTCCATCTACTTCAAGATAAACAATCTAATTGCAGTTACAAGGGAATACTGCAGAGCCCGCCTCGGTAGCGTAGATGGTGGTGTGTCTGCCTCACGTTCAAGAGGTGTTGAGTTCGATTCTTGGTTAGGGTCAGTTACATGGAGAAAGTTTTTCCGTAGTTTTCCCTTATCCTGATAGACGAATATCTGGTAACTCTAAGCTTCATGGACCTCGGACTCATTTTAGCATCATTTCAACCATTTCATTCATCGTGCGATATGACAACGTTGGAAGAGGTAGATTAAAAAAACAGTAGATTTTAAGTGATATTTAAATGACAGAAGCTGTTCTTCATCTCCAAAGAAGGCGTGGAGGGTGCCATCGGCGAGAATGATCATGGCGTCAGTGTTTTGGGATGCTAAAGGAATTTTGTTGACTATCTCGAAAAACGTAAAACCAATACTGGAGAATACTACTCTCAAAATCTAACTAAATGGAATTCAGGCATTTGTAAAAACAGTCCAGGGTTAGAAAAGGGAAAAAAATATATTTTCGATCAGGAAAATGCACCTGCACAGAAAAGCGTTTTGGCAATGGGGAAATTGAGAGATCTGCACTAAGAAATGCTGGAACATGCATCCCATTCCCAAGATTTGGCTCCCTTGGACTTCCATCTGTTTCCAAAACTGAAGAAAGTCCTCGTTGGGTGACGCTTTTCGTCCAATGAAGAAGCAATTGCGACTGTAAATGGGTACTTTGCTAGACATACATAGGAACAACTACGAATGCGTCACGCTATAGCAGTTCCCAGATAGATGAAACAACGTGGCACCTGTTGTAGCAGTTTTTAAACCTACCGACATATTCCACGGTAGTTTGCTACTATTAAGTATGTCTTTGGCTTATGAAACCGCAATAAAAAAGCTATCATTTAGTTATATGTTTATGGGTGTTTATCCTCTTCCAAAATTCCGTAATAACAGCCTATAATGGCAAATAAGCTGGGGAACATATGCAACTTAAACCTTTTAGAGGGAAGTTAATGTTAGTGAGGTTGAGGATGGAAGCATTATATGAAAAAAGAACAGAGAACAATATCATAAAATTGTAGATAAGGTTAACCAAAAGGAAATGTTTTATGCAACCAGAAAAGTATTTTATTTTACTGTGTTTAATAATAGTAAATGAAGAATTCTTATTTCAAAAGGAAGCTGTTCATTTTACAGTAACCGGTTGAAAGTACTGTACAATTGACATCATAGAAAAATGAACAACCTTCAACTGTCCGAGTCATTAGTCGACTTTTTCACAAATAACTGCGCTTTGTCCCATTTCCTGAATGGTAGGCTAGCGTTACTCATAAAGAGCAAGGACAAATGTTTTGTTTTCGTGGCTGATGTGTCCCAATAACAACTTTTAAGGTTCACATACCAGTGGTTCCTGCACTGCCTAATCAAAAAGTCATGTAATCTTTAATGCTGCATAAAATTATATCAAAGCGAATTTCGAAGCTGTGACTGCAAAATTCAGACTAGTTATGCTATAAACTACGAAACCGTTATATTCTTTCGGTGTCTTTTCAAAACACGATGTATATAAAATGAATATCTTCAGTTGTTTCCTGAGAAGGTTTTGCAGTTTTCCTCACTCTGACGTTACTAGAGGAACCTTGGGCCGAACATTCGAGCCCGTCCTTGAATGGGAGTTGTTCGGATTGGGTTGGACTCGAGGGGGCAGTGTTTCCCGATACCCGTGGGTGATCGGGTACGTCTCCGGACGGGGTTGAAGGAAGCCATATATTCTCGCGTACTAGTCAGCATAGCTAGTAGAAGGTGTACTAGATCACCAGGCGGCCCTACCGAGGTCATATCGGTAGCCTTCCCATTTTGATGTTGGCGCGCGTAAGTGGCGTATCCATTTCCATCCGGTCTTGTGTCCTTGGACCAGATGGGGGGCTTGTTGATATATGATGATATATATAAGGGCCCTCAACTACGGCGGTCATCAGCGCCCTTTAAAGAACTAGTCATGGCAAAAGCCAGACATAAACTTTCTAAAAACTATACAAGTGTAACAAAACATATTAAAAATACACGTACATAAAAAAATCAATCAAAACCTACTAAAAATTTCGTTCACTGAATCCTAAACTCTAAACTAGACAAGAATCTAAAAACCTTCTCCATGGGTCTTCACGCACGGCCTACACGTGGATGGGCCTGTTGACCGTCTCCCTCAACCACGAAGAGGAGCCCACACGAGGGAGGCTGTTGGCTCGGGACTCCGGGTGCGCCAAACCCGTACCTACTGAAGTAGGCCCCTGGTGAAGAGGCGGAGGGGCTTGTTAGTAACCCAGGTCTTGCCCTATGGAAAGGCTCACGGAAGACGCCCGGTACCCTTGGGACAGCTCGGATACTCCCTGGTTGACAGAGGCCCGGGTCTAGACCTCCTCAACACCTGCACACCTCCTCAACACCTGCACATCTCCTCAACACCTGCACACCTCCATACCTCCTCCACACCTCCACACCTCCTCAACACCTCATCAACTTATCATCTCATCAACTCCTCAACTCAACCCAACTAACTTAACTGAACTCACTCACTCTGGAGGTACTTACTGTCAATTCTCAAGCATATGAATCAGACAAAAATGAATTTCTGTAAATCCTACTTAAACATAGGACTTTTTTTCTATAATAAGACCTGAGGCTTTCCTGGGAAGAATATCCTCAAGTACTTCTCGGGAAGCAAGTCAGGTGGAAAGACGATTAGAAATCGACGTTTCGGGAGCGTATATCCCTCCCATCATTAAGATATTTATTAAATGTTATAACCAAAAATGAGTCACTGGATATAACACTATCAAAATTCGCAGTGCTGAACAAAAGACTGTTTTCAGTAAATTAAATGCCAGATCAGGAGATGGCGTGAGTATAGAAAATTGATTGGGTCAAAGAAACGAAACTACTTAACTTGATGATAAAGCTGTGAATATCTTTGCTTCTTGAATCGACGGATTTCCACTTTTAAGGCCTGTTTCCAAGAGGAGCTGAACTGAAATCCAGCATCACGATTAAGCGTGCTCCTTTCAGAGGAAATGACCAAAGGCTCCTTGATTCTCCGCTCCCATTAACTGTTGCATTTTGCCAAGATGGTCGTCTCCCGATAGTTGGCTCTATGGTCGTTATCAAAACAATGCTCTGCTAGCCCAGACTTCTCAGGTTGCATTAAACGAATGCTCTCTTCATTGTCCCTCCTATTTGTCCTATATACAGTGTCCCACATTCACAGGGAATGCGGTACACTTCCGGAACTTGGAAGTCCACATTGTCTTTCACCGGTCTCAACAGATATTTAATATTCGGTGGTGGCTTGTGGATGGTCCTGATGTTGTATTTGACGAGAAGTAGAGAAATTAAGTTTATATACTCATGCCATCTCCAGACGTGGCATTTAATTTACCTACTAAACAGTCTTTTGTTCAGAAATGCGAATTTTGATGGTGTTTTGTCTCTGCTAATATTTGCGTTATATCCAGTGATTTATTTGTGGTTATAACATTTAATAAATATGCTGATGCTGGGAGAGATCGTCTTTTCAACTGGCTTGCTTCCCAAGAAAAACCTGATTCCTTTTTGTGTGTATATTTCACTCTCTTTAGCCATATCAGAAAACAATACCAGGACATCCGAAAATTCATTGAAAGCTGCTAGTAGAAACATAGCTCAGTCAACAAACTATCGAGTTTAAACTTTTTATAAATAGAGTATTGTTTGCAATCGACTCTTAAAAATCAATTTGAGGAATCAAATTATCCGGGAAGCTTTCGATTATCGACTTAGAGAAGTAGTGCCACTGCCGCATCATATATCAATAAAACAGGAGATTACTGCACAAAAAGCTGACAGTTTTCGACCAAGTTGTCTACACTGAGGTCATTTAGACCGACAAGAAACGTTGGGTCACTTCTTGTCCTTGCCGTTTTTGGCAGTTTTCTGGTACAGTTACCAAAGCTTGGCCCCAATCCAAAGCTTTGTCGTGCCATATTAGAACAGCTAAATCAGATGCAGCAGCAATTTGTAAAGTTTTCCTTCACGCTGGTCCCAACTGATTTGTGATTCCAGTTGATTAGTTGGGAGCGATTCAGGCCACACGGATAGAATGTGATGTACCGTACTCACATGGCATTCTCAACACAGTCTCCTCTCTTTCAATTCCTCTGCTATGCAGTTACGGAAACAGAAGGTGTATTTTGACCTAGCCAACATGTTTATACTTCTAAACAGGATTATTCTATCTACTTCAAGATAAACTTATTGTAGTTACAAGGGAATACAGTAGACTTTAAGTGATATTCAAATGTTTTAAAACCTGGTTTTCTAGGTGACCTCTTTATAATTACATTCTCTTTGTAAATAAAAAGAAAAAAGTAGAAATAAATCTCATTTTTGGAGTTTTCGAACCCCTTTTTATTGTTTGACTTAGTGGGCAATATTTGGAAAACCTCTTCAAACAGAGTTTTGTGTTGTTATTAAACATTTTCATTTGAAGGGCTGGTCAGTCGCACAAGTCAAAACTGATTTGGATGAAGTTCACGCGGGCTCTGCACCAATATTGAACGTCATTTACTTTTGGATCAATAAACTTAAACGTTGTCTTAGGAGTACCGAAGATTAATCGTGCTCTGGTCGCCTAATTGAGGTCAAAACGCAGGACGCCATTGAAAAAATCCACGAACTGTTTGTGCAAGACCGCCAAATTAAAATTCCTAAGGTTGCTGAGACTGTAGACCTCTCAACTGAGTGAGTGCACTATATCCTGTATGAAAAATGTGTAATATAAAAATGTGTGCAAAATGGGTGCCGCGGATTGCTCACAGTCGACCAAAAGCGCATCTGGAAGAACACTTCTACCGAGTGTCTGGCGATGTTTTTTTGCAATCCACAAGACTTTTTGCACCGATTTGTCACTGTGGATGAAACTTGAATCCATCATTACACACCAGAGTCAAAGCAGCAGTCAAAACAATGGAAAAAGGCTGGTGGAAGTACACCAAAGAAGGTAAGGAACATTTTGTCAGCTTGTAAGGTGATGGCTACCGTTCTTTGGGATTCTCAAAGAATTATCCTCATGGACTACTTGGAAAAAAACAGAATCATAAACGGAGTCTATTATACTTCATTGTTGGATCGTTTACAACATGAGTTGACTGAAAAGGGACCGAGATTGAAACGCAAAATGATGCTCTTTCACCAGGACAACGTACCGCTGAACACATCGTAACAGCAATGCCGAAAGAGAATGAGTTGGACTTTGAAATGCTTCCACATCCACCTGACTTAGCCGCAAGTAACTACTCCCTGTTCCCAAACTTGAAAATTTGGCTTGGTGATCAGAAAGTTTTATCAAATGAAGAAGTGATAGTCGTAAACTAGTATTTTGCAGACCTTGACATTCCTATCTTTCCTACGAGATGACTTCTGATGATGGATAATGTCTCCCACGAAGGCGCTTCTTCAAGTTAGGGACTAGAAAAATGTCATATTGGGCTAAATCCGGATTATAGGGAAGGTGACGCATGCACTTCACGTTTCATTTTTGCAAGATATTCAGCAACAACATTGGCAAAATGCGGCCGTGCATTATCGTGGTGCATCATCCAGCCTGCTTCACGGAAATGTGGTCTTTTGCATCTCATAGAGGCTTTCAATGTTTGCAGGACATCCCTGTAGCATTGTCCAGTTACTGATGTGCGTGCAGGTACAACATGCCAATAAACCATTCCATGAATATCAAAGAATGAGATGAACATAACTTTCCAAGAAGTAGCAACCACTTTGCTTTTTTGGGGGTTGCTGATGAAGGAGATTTCCACACTGAGCTTTGCTGTTTGCTCTCAGGATCAAAATGATGTAGCCAAGTTTAATCAGCAGTGATTACGTTTGAAAGAAACTCCGGATCTTCCTCTAACATCAACTTTAACTGCATGCAGACCTGCATGCGAATGTCCTTTTGTTAGGGAATCAACAGTCTTGGAATCCATCGCGCACAAACACGTCTCATGTGTAATGTTTGTCACCAACGTGTGGGTGGCACCCAATGAAATGTTCAGTATTTCAGAAAGTGACCTTAAGGTAATTCGTCGATCCTGTTTCACAATGGCAGCAGCAGTGTTGATGTTTTCTTCCGTAAGAGCAGTAACTGGAGCTCCGGGTCCACCTTCCTTTTTAATTGATTGTGTCACCTCTTTAAACATTTTAAACCACAGTCGAGCTGTCTGTAGGGAAGAACAGACTCTCCATAGGCCTCCTGTAACATTGTATAGGCCTCAACTGAAGATTTGTTGAAGCCGCATATTATTACCTCCGTTACAGCGGTAGGCGATACTGAACATGTCTCAATTTACCTGGTTCTCACAGGCGGGAACAAGGGGTACCAATAATGTTTGTTTGATGTTAAGCTAACTAAATATAAAAAGATTGAATTTTAATGCGAAAAATTACGGCCATAAAAAAGTATGGTCGTTCTTTATTGAACAGCCCCCGGATTTTTGGTGAAATCAATATTTGCAAAAAATGTTCCGTAGAGTGAAGCAATTTTATTGTAAGTCTTTAGACGTCTCTACGGAAATTCCTGAAATGATAAAACGCGTTTGGCTTATGCTTGTTAGATATTTTGTTCACAGGAGATACTATTCTAAAAATACCTTTTTTTTTCTATTTTTTTTTTCAGATCCAGGGAGCAGTAGGTTCTATAAAATCCCTTCATCACTACTTACTCTACGTAACAAAGGAAGTAGAAGACATATGCTGGGCGAACCACAATATTAGGAACGGAACCCCGCTTGGAGGGGGTTGGGGGTTGTTGGGGAGGTGGTCGCTAATTCAACTGACTAGACCAGCTCTGTGTTTAATCACACCCGGCTGTTGCAAGGAACGTAGAGATAATCCTCTTCTCTTGTCTACTGACCAATATCTGTCCAAGGGATGTTAACTCCGTCCAACAAACATCGATACTACAACTTCAGTTCTTAAGCACTTCCACTTACGTATCAGTTGAAGCAATTCTCACTAAGGCCAGGGAAACAATAACGCAATTGCCTTGCAACAAGTAATAGACTTCAACAACTTACGAAACCTTTCATATTCTAGTTTTACAGATTTTTGAACACTTTTTAATTAAGTACATTCTCAGTAGTTTCGAATTACTTTGTACAGTTTACACTTCCAATGTGATATCTTTTATAATTTTTTGGAAAAATTCTTAAAATAAACAAAAAATTTTCTTAGCAAACATATTACGTCTATATTATAAGTGCTATATCCGCTTTTTAAATGGGATGAGTTCTGGGCTGCTGCAAATGAGATCTTTGTATTGTTACAAATAATTTTAATGGCGAGCAAATAAGTTGGCGAGCAAAGAGTTCTACGTTGAGGCGCCAATTTGATACAAAAAATTTTTATAGGTGCACACAATTCCACGCTGTGGACGCCAATTTGAAGCAACAATATATGTGGCGAACAATGTTCCACTTGACAATACATTTTGAAGCACTTTTGTTTAGCTCAGGGTAAAACAATGAGGTTTCTCTCAGGGTATGCGTGAATGTGTTTGGGAAGGATGTATGTATGTATGTATGTATGTATGTATGTATGTATGTATGTATGTATGTATGTATGTATGTATGTATGTATGTATGTATGTATGTATGTATGTATGTATGTATGTATGTATGTATGTATGTATGTATGTATGTATGTATGTATGTATGTATGTATGTATGTATGTATGTATGTATGTATGTATGTATGTATGTATGTATTTATTCACTGCAGTTGGGCACTACCCGGTGGCAGAGTTAAGAATACAGATCAAATTACAAATACTAGATTTACAACAATAACACAGTAAACAATACAAACATGATATTATTTTACTTTAGTCACTTAAAGCATATCTAATTACTTCTCTATTTACATATTATATACCATTATAATTTAAAAGTTAAACTATAAACCATCTAGATTTTTTCTAAATTTCTTCAGCGACAGGGGACGGCCCTGAAAGACTGCTACAGGCAATTCATTCCATTCTTCAATGGTTCTATTAACAAAAGAAAATTTTCCTACGTTGGTTCTGTATCTTCTACCCTTAATTTTATACCTATGATCGTTTCGTCCATAATAATCCGGATTATCTAACCTTACACTAACGTCCACCCATGCCTTTACACCAGCATTAGCTTTGAATAATGCTACCAACCTATGTTTTTTACGCCTAATTCTTAATTCCTCCCATTTAGTCTCATCTCCTTTTGTAGGCCCAAAATACTTGCCTCTTTTTATGAATTTTATTGCCTTCTCCTGTATTTTTTCTAATGGATAGATTTGGTTAGCTCTATACGGGTCCCAGCATGCTACTCCATATTCCATAACCGGCCGCACTAAGGCCTTGTAGGCAATTTCCCTGGACCTAGCGCTCCCCTTTTTCAATATTCTCATTACGAAATGTAATGCCTTCCACGCATTCCTAGATGTGGAATTTATTTGTTCGTCCCATCCAGCATTACTTGCCAGGTACACTCCCAAGTATTTGCAGCTGTCCACCTGTGGAATTTGCACCCTTCCCATGTGATAGTTAACAATAATTTTGCCCTTAGTTCTACTAAAAACAATGGACTTACTTTTCTTGGCATTAATTGACATTTTGTTAGCCGCAGCCCAATTACAGATTTCATTTAAATCATCCTGAAGAGCGGTTTCATGCACTGTATTCCGAATTTTATTATAAATGATACAATCGTCTGCAAACAAACTTATCTGGCAGTTAATATTAACAGCAATGTCATTAACAAAAATGAGAAACAGTAAAGGCTCTAGTACTGAGCCTTGCGGCACACCCAAACTTACAGTTCCACTATCGGACAGCTCTTTACCTACTTTAACTTTTTGCGTTCTCACTTTCAAAAAATGTTTAACCCATAATACTACGCGTTTGTCAATTCCTGTATTAGCTAGCTTACAAATAAGTAAACTATGTGGCACTACATCAAAAGCTTTAGAAAAGTCAATTACCACTGAATCCCTTCTTCCCCCTGCATCTACCTCATCTGCCAAATCTTGAAATAATGAAGTAATTTGACTTTCGCACGAATACCCAGGTCTAAATCCATGTTGCGCTTCATTAAACCACTTTTTATTTTCTAACTCCTCTCTTATATATTTTGCAATTAAATGCTCCATTAATTTACATACTACCGAAGTTAGACTAACTGGCCGATAATTATTTGTTTCTGTTTTATTACCCCCTTCATAAATCGGAACTATAATAGCTGTTTTCCAGTCTTCCGGACATTTTAATAACACTGGAATGTCCGTTTCCAACTTATTTATTTACTGTTTCTTCTTTTAAAACATCGAAATGAAAGTTGCAGACCAAAGGTTACCAATCTCTGTTTAGAGTTACTGACGGCAGAATGTTTATTACTCGATAAACTTTATTCGTTCCTCACACACACACACACACACACACACACACACACACACACACACACACACACACACACACACACACACACACACACACACACATATATATATATGAACCGACAAATATCCAAGACAGAACAAAATGACCGCATAATAGGCTTCACGCCGAAGACTGTTCTCATCGGTCTGACGCCGAAGACTGTTCTCATGGCTTGTAAGCCAGGGAGTGCTCTTCTCCACAGCTGCGCGTGGGTGCATCACTTTCACTTACTGAAAGCCCTCTTCATTCAACCAGAAATGTCTTTGTGGCTGTTTTGTCATGTCATTCTAAATGATTCAAAGAATACCCTATTCAACAAGTCAAGTGAGCCCCTTTAGAAAACTGCTAAGGAGACTGTTTCTTACATTGCTTTTGTTATAACAACTTTCCCCACAACTCAACTGGCCTCGCCATTGTCGTAACAAAGAACCAACATTCCTTTAACATCCATCATGATTCTTTACTTCTGGCAAACCTTAATTTCGGTATCAGGATGCCTACCTCGTTAACCTTACTCTTAACAATTCACCCCTCTCTGTCTTGCTCATAAACACACACACACACACACACACACACACACACACACACACACACACACACACACCCACACACAGACCTAGAGCATGCAAGTTTCCTTGGCGCTAAGTCTTAAGGGAATGCAAAATATTTCCCAAACCGCTATAATAATGAAGGTGCTGAATTCAAAATTGTAACACGGTGCGGCAAACCCGCATACCAGTGTTAAATTGATTGGGTTCTAATTGGAGCTATGAGTTCTCTTATCCTCAGGTGAATGGTGGTAGGAAATGGAGTTTGGTGGTTGTTGTCTACTCAATAGTATTAATAACACTTTGTTTGTTGCAGAATGTTTTGGTTGATGCATAAATTAAAGAGTTTGTTGTATTCTTCAATTTGGGTTTCAGTGAAACCTTGATATGAGAGCCATAGCTTAATCAAATTTGGTAGGTTTTCTGTAGGTACGCTCGTAAATAATGAGCTAACATAAAAGGAGACTAAAATTTCATTAGTGTTTATATTTACTTTACTTAATTTGTCAACCAATTCTAAGCTGTTTTTTATTCCTAGAGAAGCATATCTTTGTATGAAATCCATTTCGCATACTAACCACTTTGCTAAATGATATGTAGGTGCATCTATATTGCTGATAGTCGGTCTAACACTGTTATCTTTTTTATGAAGTTTTGGTAGACAACACAGTTTTGGTAAAACTGGGTTGCTGGGGACTAATTTTGCTTTTGCTTTTTCCGGTATTATTGTACTTTCTTTTATTGTCTTATTTGCCGAAACAACCAAAGCTCGCAGAGGATTCTTTTTTACTTCTTCATATTCTTGATGTTCTAAAAGTTTATTAACTCTGCATGTGTAATCATCTTTATCCATGATAACAGTTTTATTACCTTATCTGCTTTCAAATATAGTAATGGTTTTGCATTCAATTGGTATATTAACTGTTTTTGATTTGGATCGGCTTTTTTATACTTTTATACGCTAAAAAACACAAGTCCAACCAAAAAACTATCCGGAATTTATAGCGTAAGATGTGAGGATTGCCACGAAATTTATATCGGAAAAACAAAGAGAAACCTAGAAACAAGGATGAAAGAACACATGCGATGTATTAAATACAAACAGAGAGATAAATAGGCCACAGCCCATCACTTCTGGTTAAAAAAAAAAAAAAAATCCACAACATTTCCAAAGACATAAAACTTTTGGTACCGGCAAAAAAGTATTGGGAATTAACAGTTGGGAAAATATACACATTTTGAAGAACAAAAAGAGAGCAATGAACTTCGAAATTCCAATAGTAGATGACGACATTCAACTCATTGAACAGCGCCAGGAGAGGGAGGTGGTCACCTTAAGAACCAGTAGAACATCAGCAGAGGATGGGGACGCGGTGTCCTTGAAACATGTCCTAATGTCAAAACAAAGTGGAGCTTAAGTGTTTTTACAGTTCGAGAATTGGTTTAAAAAGTGTTTTTGCCTGGATTACTTGTTTAAAGTTACTTAAGGTCGGTTTATATTTCTTTTTTATATGGCGACTACCTTGCCCTAATAAACTTCTAATGCTGCTTCCACTTGCGCTCGTTGCGCTATTCTTAACTTCCCCACATTTCAGACTTATAAATCTTCGCTTCTCTTCTTAATGCGCATGAACACGACCTTCCTGTCGTTATATCACCTTTAAGTAAGTTTAACTTACTTCACAATTCAGTTCGAACCTTATTCTGACCCCCTGACTAACCTTATCACATGACCAAATGTTACATTATTATTGGTTTCTCATTTATTTCGAATTTTCGCATTGGTTTGCAAAACTCATTTATCTCATTGACGTTCAGCGCATCCTGAGCTGGGGAATGCCTACCCTGAGTTGTTTGTAACGGTACACATCGTTATCAAATCAGCGAAGTAAATCCCTTTAGCGTTCATGCTCAACTTAATTTTGAAAGCCCTTTGTCCCAACACATTCCTGGCTGGGAGTATACAATAGTTCTCAGACATTGATCTTTTACTGGCACAAAGAAGGTGATGGACCTCCCTTCCTGTCTCCGAAATGTACAGATTTTTACAAGAATATTTTCTCTTTCTTGCCTGAATGCTAGTATACACGTTATATTAAATTTTATTTCCCCTTCTTATTCTTTAATTCAACCGCCATTTTAATCATTACTATATCTATTCTAATTTAATATTTATATAACAAAATTTTTATATTAGCTTAGAAAAGCATTTTTATTAATTTATCTTGTTTTAATTATGCAATTTCGATTATTTCGCCGCCTCCTAATATCTGCCTGATATTCCGGTTACAGGGGAATAGTTGTATATTATATATACGAGGCTGCTCTGACAACTTTCCTACCTAAAAATGAATATGGTCGCAGTCCTAATTAAAAGTTACTTAATTTCGTTCTTCATCTGTTGACAGATACTCACCAAAGTTCCTGCCACTCTGTATGCTCAGTTGTTATGTAACAGTCATTTGAGTGAGTTGATGTGAGTGTTTTTATGAAAATTTACCAAATCTAGCATCGGGCTGTTACTAAATATTTGTTTTTGAGAGACAATACACCTACGGAAATCAAAGCCCAGCCGTGGGGTCTCTGCACCACCATTTACCACAGTGAAATTTTGGGCAACTGAATTTAAATGTGGCCGTAAGAGCTTGGGAGATAATGAACGTTCGCGACGTCCGAACAGTGCCACTAGGTATGAAAACATCGCCAAAGTTCAACAAACGTTGCTAGACACCACCGAATGAAAGTAAGAGAAATAGCAGTGGCTATGAACTTGTCAAAAGAACATTTCTGTCACATATTAAATTAACAATAGACATGAGAAAGCTGTCCGCGCGTTGGGTACCGCGTATGCTCACCAAAAACTTGTTCGAATGAACATTTCCAACGCCTTGTTGGCGCAGTTTAGGCGCAACAATTCCAAGTTTTGGCGACGATCAATTACTATAGATGAAACTTGGCTACACCATTATCCGCCCGAAACAAAAATACAGTCCAAACTGTGAACTGCAAGGGGAAACAAGATCCACAAAGGAAAGGAAAGTGATTGCGAAAGTTCTTCGGGACATTCATGAATTTATTTTAACCAATTATCATCAAAAAGATAAAAACCCATTACAAGAGCATACTACGCAACTTCACTTGACAAGCTGAAGGCCGAACTTGCGTAAAAACGGCCACATGTGCACAAAAAGGAAAACACTGTTTCACAAAGACAACGCAGCGTCTCACACCTGAGCGGCTGCAATGGCGAAAATCCACGCATTACGGTTTGAACTACTTCACTCATCAGATCTAGCCCCAAACGACTTCATTTTGTCCCTTCTTCTGAAAATTGCACACGGAGGACAGAGATTTTCATCTAATGAAGAGGCAATCGCCTTCATGAACAACTATTTCTCAGAGCAAAACGCCGAGTACTATTGGGATGGGTTACAGAGATGGGAACATCGCTGGGAGAAGTGTGTACAGTTACAAGGAGACTATGTTGAAAAACGCCGAGTACTATTTGGACGGGTTACAGAGATGGGAGCATCGCTGGGAGAAGTGTGTAGAGTTACAAGGAGACTAACTTGAAAAACACCGAGTACTATTTGGACGAGTTACAGAGATGAGAACATTGCTGGGAGAAGTGTGTGGAGTCACAAGGAGACTATGCTGAAAAACGCCGAGTACTATTTGGACGAGTTACAGAGATGGGAGCATCGCTGGGAGAAGTGTGTAGAGTTACAAGGAGACTATGTTGAAAAACGTCGAGTACTATTTGGATGGGTTACAGAGATGGGAGCATCGCTGGGAGAAGTGTGTAGAGTTACAAGGAGACTATGTTGAAAAACGTCGAGTACTATTTGAGCGGGTTACAGAGATGGGAGCATCGCTGGAAGAAGTGTGTAGAGTTACAAGGAGACTATGTTGAAAAACGCCGAGTACTATTTGGACGGGTTACAGAAATGGGAGCATCGCTGGGAGAAGTGTGTAGAGTTACAAGGAGACTAACTTGAAAAACGCCGAGTACTATTTGGACGAGTTACAGAGATGAGAACATTGCTGGGAGAAGTGTGTGGAGTCACAAGGAGACTATGTTGAAAAACGCCGAGTACTATTTGGACGAGTTACAGAGATGGGAGCAGCGCTGGGAGAAGTGTGTAGAGTTACAAGGAGACTATGTTGGAAAACTTCGAGTACTATTTGGATGGGTTACAGAGATGGGAGCATCGCTGGGAGAAGTGTGTAGAGTTACAAGGAGACTATGTTGAAAAACGTCGAGTACTATTTGGACGGGTTACAGAGATGGGAGCATCGCTGGGAGAAGTGTGTAGAGTTACAAGGAGACTAACTTGAAAAACACCGAGTACTATTTGGACGAGTTACAGAGATGAGAACATTGCTGGGAGAAGTGTGTAGAGTTACAAGGAGACTATGTTGAAAAACGTCGAGTACTATTTGAGCGGGTTACAGAGATGGGAGCATCGCTGGGAGAAGTGTGTAGAGTTACAAGGAGACTATGTTGAAAAACGCCGAGTACTATTTGGACGGGTTACAGAAATGGGAGCATCGCTGGGAGAAGTGTGTAGAGTTACAAGGAGACTAACTTGAAAAACGCCGAGTACTATTTGGACGAGTTACAGAGATTAGAACATTGCTGGGAGAAGTGTGTGGAGTCACAAGGAGACTATGTTGAAAAACGCCGAATACTATTTGGACGAGTTACAGAGATGGGAGCATCGCTGGGAGAAGTGTGTAGAGTTACAAGGAGACTATGTTGGAAAACTTCGAGTACTATTTGGATGGGTTACAGAGATGGGAGCATCGCTGGGAGATGTGTGTAGAGTTACAAGGAGACTATGTTGAAAAACGTCGAGTACTATTTGAGCGGGTTACAGAGATGGGAGCATCGCTGGGAGAAGTGTGTAGAGTTACAAGGAGACTATGTTGAAAAACGCCGAGTACTATTTGGACGGGTTACAGAAATGGGAGCATCGCTGGGAGAAGTGTGTAGAGTTACAAGGAGACTAACTTGAAAAACGCCGAGTACTATTTGGACGAGTTACAGAGATGAGAACATTGCTGGGAGAAGTGTGTGGAGTCACAAGGAGACTATGTTGAAAAACGCCGAGTACTATTTGGACGAGTTACAGAGATGGGAGCAGCGCTGGGAGAAGTGTGTGGAGTTACAAGGAGACTATGTTGGAAAACTTCGAGTACTATTTGGATGGGTTACAGAGATGGGAGCATCGCTGGGAGAAGTGTGTAGAGTTACAAGGAGACTATGTTGAAAAACGTCGAGTACTATTTGGACGGGTTACAGAGATGGGAGCATCGCTGGGAGAAGTGTGTAGAGTTACAAGGAGACTAACTTGAAAAACACCGAGTACTATTTGGACGAGTTACAGAGATGAGAACATTGCTGGGAGAAGTGTGTAGAGTTACAAGGAGACTATGTTGAAAAACGTCGAGTACTATTTGAGCGGGTTACAGAGATGGGAGCATCGCTGGGAGAAGTGTGTAGAGTTACAAGGAGACTATGTTGAAAAACGCCGAGTACTATTTGGACGGGTTACAGAAATGGGAGCATCGCTGGGAGAAGTGTGTAGAGTTACAAGGAGACTAACTTGAAAAACGCCGAGTACTATTTGGACGAGTTACAGAGATTAGAACATTGCTGGGAGAAGTGTGTGGAGTCACAAGGAGACTATGTTGAAAAACGCCGAATACTATTTGGACGAGTTACAGAGATGGGAGCATCGCTGGGAGAAGTGTGTAGAGTTACAAGGAGACTATGTTGGAAAACTTCGAGTACTATTTGGATGGGTTACAGAGATGGGAGCATCGCTGGGAGATGTGTGTAGAGTTACAAGGAGACTATGTTGAAAAACGTCGAGTACTATTTGAGCGGGTTACAGAGATGGGAGCATCGCTGGGAGAAGTGTGTAGAGTTACAAGGAGACTATGTTGAAAAACGCCGAGTACTATTTGGACGGGTTACAGAAATGGGAGCATCGCTGGGAGAAGTGTGTAGAGTTACAAGGAGACTAACTTGAAAAACGCCGAGTACTATTTGGACGAGTTACAGAGATGAGAACATTGCTGGGAGAAGTGTGTGGAGTCACAAGGAGACTATGTTGAAAAACGCCGAGTACTATTTGGACGAGTTACAGAGATGGGAGCATCGCTGGGAGAAGTGTGTAGAGTTACAAGGAGACTATGTTGGAAAACTTCGAGTACTATTTGGATGGGTTACAGAGATGGGAGCATCGCTGGGAGAAGTGTGTAGAGTTACAAGGAGACTATGTTGAAAAACGTCGAGTACTATTTGGACGGGTTACAGAGATGGGAGCATCGCTGGGAGAAGTGTGTAGAGTTACAAGGAGACTAACTTGAAAACCACCGAGTACTATTTGGACGAGTTACAGAGATGAGAACATTGCTGGGAGAAGTGTGTAGAGTTACAAGGAGACTATGTTGAAAAACGTCGAGTACTATTTGAGCGGGTTACAGAGATGGGAGCATCGCTGGGAGAAGTGTGTAGAGTTACAAGGAGACTATGTTGAAAAACGTCGAGTACTATTTAAGCGGGTTACAGAGATGGGAGCATCGCTGGGAGAAGTGTGTAGAGTTACAAGGAGACTATTTTGAAAAACGCCGAGTACTATTTGGACGGGTTACAGAAATGGGAGCATCGCTGGGAGAAGTGTGTAGAGTTACAAGGAGACTAACTTGAAAAACGCCGAGTACTATTTGGACGAGTTACAGAGATGAGAACATTGCTGGGAGAAGTGTGTGGAGCTACAAGGAGACTATGTTGAAAATCGCCGAGTACTATTTGGACGAGTTACAGAGATGAGAACATTACTGGGAGAAGTGTGTAGAGTTACAAGGAGACTATGTTGAAAAAACGCCGAGTACTATTTGGACGGGTTACAGAGATGGGAGCATCGCTGGGAGAAGTGTGTAGAGTTACAAGGAGGCTATGTTGAAAAATAAATTAAGATAACTAAAATAATGTCTTGTATATCGAGATTTTACTGAATTGGAACACCACAGTGAAGCGAAAAATTATTAAATTTTAGATGCTGCAACAGATGGCAGCAACAACCCCAGAATTACCCACACCGCTGGATCTAGCTTCAGTCGCATAAGAGCCGTAGATGCAAACGATGATTTGCGAAACATGTCCTCAAAATAGGTACGAAAGTGAAGCAGATGTGTAAAAAATACGACTCATCTAAAATTTAATAATGTCTTGTATGTTTATTAGTTGGGAATTTTTTCAGATCACCCTCGTATATTTTAAATGCGAATGATATAGTCTATGAATCACCAATTTCTAATTCAATGAATCTGTCATTGTCTCATTGAAATAGCTTGCGTCACTTATGTTGACAAGTTTTCACTGTTTTTGACTTCATCCTCTGAATATTGCACATTTATTATGATAGGTTCCGAAATCTTTTCAGGTGGTTCTTTTTGGCAAAAATCATCTTTTTGGACTTTTTCGGCATGTCTTAGTTTTCTTGGGTTACCTTGTTAGTTTCCTCGAGAATAAGTTGTCAGTTCGTGTAGCTTTATTTGAGGCTACACCTACTCAGTTTGGTTGCTTTGCTAAGTCGGCAGTGGATTACCCGGTGTCCCATTTCAATTGCAAGTTGATACAATTTAATTTGGTTTTTAAACGGAAGAACTGAATAATTTAAATCTGTACTCTGTACGGTAAATAAACGAAACACCCAAAGGTATATCGTGTGACAGAGTTACAGCGTTTTATAGGTTGGTGAAGGCTCACTGGTATTTAGCAAACACCTTGGATTCTTCAAAATAATTCTTTTAGCACATGTCAACAGTTAAGATTTACTGTGTGAATATCTTTACGCTCATACGTAGCAACCAACAATTGTGTTCATTTCTGTGCTTACGTAGCGAAGTATTGTTATAGCTTATTCCCATTTCATTTTACTTATATCATGAAAAGTATTTGAGCTAACAATATGGGTTTTTTAAGGTTCTGTTAGAAACATTAGTCGTTACTTTCCTAGTATATCTCCCGCGCGGTAGGTAAGGTATTGGCGATATCGAGGTACTGAGCCGAATTTCTCGATTGGATACCTCTGAGTGTTGAGAGAGCTATTACCAAATGCCCAAACAAGATCCACATCTGTATTTGACATTTATCTAAGTAAAGTAAATTAAAGGAAAGGCAATGCAAAGTCAGAGCGAAGCCAAAGCAAAGTAAGTGCGATGACAGAGCGAAGCCAGAGCAAAGTCAAGGCAAAACCAGAGCAAAATCAAGGCAAAACCAGAGCAAAGTCAAGGCAAAGCCAGAGCAAAGCCAAGGCAAAGGCAGAGCAAAGTCAAGGCAAAGCCAGAGCAAATTCAAGGCAAAACCAGAGCAAAGTCAAGGCAAAGCCACAGCAAAGCCAAGGCAAAGGCAGAGCAAAGTCAAGGCAAAGCCAGAGCAAATTCAAGGCAAAGCCAGAGCAAAGTCAAGGCAAAGCCAGAGCAAAGTCAAGGAAAAGCCAGAGCAAAGTCAAGGCAAAGCCAGAGCAAAGTCAAAGCAAAGCCAGAGCAAAGTCAAGGCAAAGCCAATGCAAAGTAAGTGCGAGTACAGAGCGAAGCCAGAGCAAAGTCAAGGCAAAGCCAGAGCAAAACCAAAGCAAAGCCAAGGCAAAGCCAGAGCAAAGTCAAGACAAAGCTAGAGCAAAGTCAAGGCAAAGCCACAACAAAGTCAAGGCAAAGCCAGAGCAAAGTCAAGGCAAAGCCAGAGCAAAGTCAAGGCAAAGCCAATGCAAAGTAAGTGCGAGTACAGAGCGAAGCCAGAGCAAAGTCAAGGCAAAACCAGAGCAAAACCAAGGCAAAGCCAGAGCAAAGTCAAGGCAAAGCCAAGGCAAAGTAAAGGCAAAGCCAGAGCAAAGTCAAGGCAAAGCCAGAGAAAATTCAAAGCAAAGTCAGAGCAAAGTCAAAGCAAAGCCAGAGCACAGTCAAGGCAAAGCCAGAGCAAAGTCAAGGCCAAGCCAGTGCAAAACCAGAGCAAAGCAAAGGCAAAGCAGGAGCAAAGTCAAGGCAAAGCCAGAGCAAAGCCAAGGCAAAGCCAGAGCAAAGACAAGGCAAAGCCAAGGCAAAGGCAGAGCAAACTCAAGGCAAAGCCAGAGCAAAGTCAAGGCAAAGTCAGAGCAAAACCAAGGCAAATCCAGAGCAAAGCCAATGCAAAGCCAGAGCAAAGTAAAGGCAAAGCCAGAGCAAAGTCAAGGCAAAGCCAGAGCAAAGTCAAGGCAAAGCCAGAGCAAAGTCAAGGCAAAGTCAGAGCAAAGTCAAGGCAAAGCCAGAGCAAAGTCATGGCAAGGCCAGAGCAAAGTCAAGGCAAAGCCGGAGCAAAGCCACAGCGGGATCGGGGTGGTGACTGGAGCCTAGCCAGAGCGAAGCCAGCGCGGAGCCAGAGCAAAGCCAGGGCGGAGCCTGAGCGAAGCCAGAGCGGGATGGGGGTGGTGACCGGAGCCTAGCCAGAGCGGAGCCAGAGCCAAGCCAGAGCGAGATCGGGGTGGTGACTGGAGCCTAGCCAGCGTGGAGCCATAGCCAAGCCAGAGCGAGATCGGGGTGGTGACAGGAGCCTAGCCAGCGCGGAGCCATAGCCAAGCCAGAGCGAGATCGGGGTGGTGACTGGAGCCTAGCCAGCGCGGAGCCATAGCCAAGCCAGAGCGAGATCGGGGTGGTGACTGGAGCCTAGCCAAAGCGAAACCAGAGCGGAGCCAGAGCGAAGTCAGAGCGGGATCGGGGTGGTGACCGGAGCCTAGCCACAGCGAAGCCATAGCCAAGCCAGAGCGAGATCGGGGTGGTGACTGGAGCCTAGCCAGCGCGGAGCCATAGCCAAGCCAGAGCGAGATCGGGGTGGTGACTGGAGCCTAGCCAGCGCGGAGCCATAGCCAAGCCAGAGCGAGATCGGGGTGGTGACTGGAGCCTAGCCAGCGCGGAGCCATAGCCAAGCCAGAGCGAGATCGGGGTGGTGACTGGAGCCTAGCCAGCGCGGAGCCATAGCCAAGCCAGAGCGAGATCGGGGTGGTGGCTGGAGCCTAGCCAGCGCGGAGCCATAGCCAAGCCAGAGCGAGATCGGGGTGGTGACCGGAGCCTAGCCACAGCGAAGCCATAGCCAAGCCAGAGCGAGATCGGGGTGGTGACTGGAGCCTAGCCAGCGCGGAGCCATAGCCAAGCCTGAGCGAAATCGGGGTGGTGACTGGAGCCTAGCCAGCGTGGAGCCAGAGCCAAGCCAGAGCGAGATCGGGGTGGTGACTGGAGCCTAGCCAGCGCGGAGCCATAGCCAAGCCAGAGCGAGATCGGGGTGGTGACTGGAGCCTAGCCAGCGCGGAGCCATAGCCAAGCCAGAGCGAGATCGGGGTGGTGACTGGAGCCTAGCCAGCGCGGAGCCATAGCCAAGCCAGAGCGAGATCGGGGTGGTGACTGGAGCCTAGCCACAGCGAAGCCATAGCCAAGCCAGAGCGAGATCGGGGTGGTGACTGGAGCCTAGCCAGCGCGGAGCCATAGCCAAGCCAGAGCGAGATCGGGGTGGTGACTGGAGCCTAGCCAGCGCGGAGCCATAGCCAAGCCAGAGCGAGATCGGGGTGGTGACTGGAGCCTAGCCAGCGCGGAGCCATAGCCAAGCCAGAGCGAGATCGGGGTGGTGACTGGAGCCTAGCCATGCGGAGCCATAGCCAAGCCAGAGCGAGATCGGGGTGGTGACTGGAGCCTAGCCAGCGCGGAGCCATAGCCAAGCCAGAGCGAGATCGGGGTGGTGACCGGAGCCTAGCCACAGCGAAGCCAGAGCCAAGCCAGAGCGAGATCGGAGTGGTGACTGGAGCCTAGCCAGCGCGGAGCCATAGCCAAGCCAGAGCGAGATCGGGGTGGTGACTGGAGCCTAGCCAGCGCGGAGCCATAGCCAAGCCAGAGCGAGATCGGGGTGGTGACTGGAGCCTAGCCAGCGCGGAGCCATAGCCAAGCCAGAGCGAGATCGGGGTGGTGACTGGAGCCTAGCCACAGCGAAGCCATAGCCAAGCCAGAGCGAGATCGGGGTGGTGACTGGAGCCTAGCCAGCGCGGAGCCAGAGCCAAGACAGAGCGTGATCGGGGTGGTGACTGGAGCCTAGCCACAGCGAAGCCATAGCCAAGCCAGAGCGAGATCGGGGTGGTGACTGGAGCCTAGCCAGCGCGGAGCCATAGCCAAGCCAGAGCGAGATCGGGGTGGTGACTGGAGCCTAGCCACAGCGAAGCCATAGCCAAGCCAGAGCGAGATCGGGGTGGTGACTGGAGCCTAGCCAGCGCGGAGCCAGAGCCAAGACAGAGCGTGACCGGGGTGGTGACTGGAGCCTAGCCACAGCGAAGCCATAGCCAAGCCAGAGCGAGATCGGGGTGGTGACTGGAGCCTAGCCACAGCGAAGCCATAGCCAAGCCAGAGCGAGATCGGTGCGGTGACTGGAGCCTAGCCACAGCGAAGCCATAGCCAAGCCAGAGCGAGATCGGGGTGGTGACTGGAGCCTAGCCAGCGCGGAGCCATAGCCAAGCCAGAGCGAGATCGGGGTGGTGACTGGAGCCTAGCCACAGCGAAGCCATAGCCAAGCCAGAGCGAGATTGGGGTGGTGACTGGAGCCTAGCCAGCGCGGAGCCATAGCCAAGCCAGAGCGAGATCGGGGTGGTGACTGGAGCCTAGCCAGCGCGGAGCCAGAGCCAAGAGAGAGCGTGACCGGGGTGGTGACTGGAGCCTAGCCACAGCGAAGCCATAGCCAAGCCAGAGCGAGATCGGGGTGGTGACTGGAGCCTAGCCAGCGCGGAGCCATAGCCAAGCCAGAGCGAGATCGGGGTGGTGACTGGAGCCTAGCCACAGCGAAGCCATAGCCAAGCCAGAGCGAGATCGGGGTGGTGACTGGAGCCTAGCCAGCGCGGAGCCAGAGCCAAGACAGAGCGTGACCGGGGTGGTGACTGGAGCCTAGCCACAGCGAAGCCATAGCCAAGCCAGAGCGAGATCGGGGTGGTGACTGGAGCCTAGCCACAGCGAAGCCATAGCCAAGCCAGAGCGAGATCGGTGTGGTGACTGGAGCCTAGCCACAGCGAAGCCATAGCCAAGCCAGAGCGAGATCGGGGTGGTGACTGGAGCCTAGCCAGCGCGGAGCCATAGCCAAGCCAGAGCGAGATCGGGGTGGTGACTGGAGCCTAGCCACAGCGAAGCCATAGCCAAGCCAGAGCGAGATCGGGGTGGTGACTGGAGCCTAGCCAGCGCGGAGCCATAGCCAAGCCAGAGCGAGATCGGGGTGGTGACTGGAGCCTAGCCAGCGCGGAGCCAGAGCCAAGAGAGAGCGTGACCGGGGTGGTGACTGGAGCCTAGCCACAGCGAAGCCATAGCCAAGCCAGAGCGAGATCGGGGTGGTGACTGGAGCCTAGCCAAAGCGAAGCCAGAGCGGAGCCAGAGCGGAGCCAGAGCGGGATCGGGGTGGTGACTGGAGCCTAGCCAGAGCGGAGCCAGAGCGGGATCGGGGTGGTGACTGGAGCCTAGCCAAAACGAAACCAGAGCCAAGCCAGAGCGAGATCGGGGTGGTGACTGGAGCCTAGCCAGAGCGGAGCCAGAGCGAAGTCAGAGCGGGATCGGGGTGGTGACCGGAGCCTAGCCACAGCGAAGCCATAGCCAAGCCAGAGCGAGATCGGGGTGGTGACTGGAGCCTAGCCACAGCGAAGCCATAGCCAAGCCAGAGCGAGATCGGGGTGGTGACTGGAGCCTAGCCAGCGCGGAGCCATAGCCAAGCCAGAGCGAGATCGGGGTGGTGACTGGAGCCTAGCCAGCGCGGAGCCAGAGCCAAGAGAGAGCGTGACCGGGGTGGTGACTGGAGCCTAGCCACAGCGAAGCCATAGCCAAGCCAGAGCGAGATCGGGGTGGTGACTGGAGCCTAGCCAAAGCGAAGCCAGAGAGGAGCCAGAGCGGGATCGGGGTGGTGACTGGAGCCTAGCCAGAGCGGAGCCAGAGCGGGATCGGGGTGGTGACTGGAGCCTAGCCAAAGCGAAACCAGAGCGGAGCCAGAGCGGGATCGGGGTGGTGACTGGAGCCTAGCCAGAGCGGAGCCAGAGCGAAGTCAGAGCGGGATCGGGGTGGTGACCGGAGCCTAGCCACAGCGAAGCCATAGCCAAGCCAGAGCGAGATCGGGGTGGTGACTGGAGCCTAGCCAGCGCGGAGCCAGAGCCAAGACAGAGCGTGATCGGGGTGGTGACTGGAGCCTAGCCAAAGCGAAACCAGAGCGGAGCCAGAGCGGAGCCAGAGCGAGATGGGGGTGGTGACTGGAGCCTAGCCAAAGCGAAACCAGAGCGGAGCCAGAGCGGAGCCAGAGCGAGATCGGGGTGGTGTCTGGAGCCTAGCCAGAGCGGAGCCAGAGCGAAGTCAGAGCGGGATCGGGGTGGTGACCGGAGCCTAGCCACAGCGAAGCCATAGCCAAGCCAGAGCGAGATCGGGGTGGTGACTGGAGCCTAGCCAGCGCGGAGCCAGAGCCAAGCCAGAGCGTGACCGGGGTGGTGACCGTAGCCTAGCCAAAGCGAAACCAGAGCGGAGCCAGAGCGAGACCGGGGTGGTGGCCGGAGCCTAGGTAGAGCGAAGCCAGACAGGAGCCAGAGCGAGACCGGGCTGGTGGCCGGAGCCTAGCCAGAGTGAAGCCTGAGCGGGATCAGGGTGGTTGCCGGAGCTTTTCCAGAGCCAAGGCAGCCCGGAGCGCAGGCTGGAAGCCAGCTAGAGCCAACCCAGAGCAGGACCGGAGCGGAGTCTAGAATCTAGGCAGAGCCAAGCCAGAACAAAGCCAGAGCGGAGCCACAGCGGAGCTAGAGCAAAGCTAAAGAGGAGTCAGAGCAAAGCTAAAGCAAAGTTAAGGTAGCTCAAAGGAAAGTTATACGATAATAAAATACAGCTTTTGTAATGGCGCTGATGACCACGGATTTAAGTGTCCTTAAATGTAAATCACCATTCCTGGTAGATCACTTCCCAAAATTTCAAATTTCGTTTCAGCGGAAATAATATCCATTAGAGTGCATTGACTTGGCACTTATCGCACCACACTAGCAGGGAATGCAATTAGAAAACTCTGTAAGACATTTGAAAGTCACAATTGTATTCTGTCCCTTCTGCTGTCAAACCTACCTCCACAAACAACTGAATGATGAGTACTGGTGGTAAAATTAATAGTTTTATAAGCAAATTATAACGAGATAAAGAGTTGCAGTAACTATTTTCGATTTAACAATGAATGAATACAGTAATAGGCATGAGTTAGAATATTAGGAGAGTCAGTAGCAAGTCCATTTAAGAGTTGAGGAAATGAAATTTATTTTCAGTGTAAGTAGATCTGAGATTATCATGATAGTTTATGCATAAAACAATTCTGCAAGGTTCAGTAGATATATATCGATAGAAAATCTCTGCTCAGGTGCATATAAGCCTTTAGTGGCCGTAGTTCGTAATGGAAATTGCCGATATGAACCTCGTCCTATCACTCCATTAAGATAATTCCTATTTATGCAGCTGCAACAGTGCAAAGAAGTAATTCCGGGATATTAATTCAGCCTATTAATATCAGTTCAGTGTGGTAAACAGAGACACGCAAAATTATTAGCTACAGCGTTAAACCATGCGACAGGTTATACCCGTGACAGTTGACTGATGTAGACTAATAAATGACGTTTGAAGGTGGGTCAAAAAGTAATGCTTCCTACTTTTCCCCTTAAATAAGGAAGTTATGTTAACATTTTGCATTTGGGCAATTCCTCAAACCTTCTTCTCCAATCCCCTGCAATAGTAACCTCCTAAGTCAAGAGGTGGCAGCACTGCATCCTCTTGCAGAATGGCTGACATCGACATTTGTATTAGACAGCGTTCTGTGTCTGAATTTTAGACTGCGGAAGGTGAGACGCCAATTCGCATTCACGAAAGGCTAAAAAATGTGTATGGTGATGCAACGGTGTATGTCAGCACTGTTAGACGATGGGTTCGTCGCTGTAACGAAGCTGAAAGACAAACACCATTGGCAGATGAAAAGCAAAGTGGCAGGCCGGTGACTGCAGTGACTCCATGCAACATTCAGCGTGTCGATGATGATGATATATATACAGGATGTTACAAAAAGGTACGGTCAAACTTTCAGGAAACATTCCTCACACACAAAGAAAGAAAATATGTTATGTGGACATGTGACCGGAAACGCTAAATTTCCATGTTAGAGCTCATTTTAGTATTTCTCTTAAAATGTAAATTGAAATCATTCGTGCAGACAAATGTCAAAATACCCATAGTGGTTCATGCACGATGGAGCTCCTGCACATTTCAGTCGAAGTGTTCGTACGCTTCTCAACAACAGATTCGGTGACCAATAGATTGGTAGAGGCGGACCAATTCCAGGGCCTCCAGGCTCTCCTGACCTCAACCCTCTTGACTTTCATTTATGGGGGCATTTGAAAGCTCTTGTCTACGCAACCGCGGTACCAAATGTAGAGACTCTTCGTGCTCGTATTGTGGACGGCTGTGATACAATACGCCATTCTCCAGGACTGCATCAGCGCATCAGGGATTCCGTGCGACGGAGGATGGATGCATGTAACCTCGCTAATGGAGGACATTTTGAACATTTCCTGTAATAAAGTATTTGAAGTCACGCTGGTACGTTCTGTTGTCGTGTGTTTCCATTCCATGATTAATGTGATATGAAGAGAAGTAATAAAATGAGCTCTAATATGGAAATTAAGCGCTTCCGGACACGTGTCCGCATAACATATTTTCTTTCTTTGTGTGTGAGGAATGTTTCCTGAAAGTTTGGCCGTACCTTTTTGTAACATCCTGTATAAGGGCGCTCAACTACAGCGGTCATCAGCGCCCTTTAAAAAAATAGTCATGGCAAAAGCCAGATATAAAACTTTCTAAAAACTATACAAGTGTAACAAAACCTATTAAAACTACACGTACATAAAGAACATCAATCAAACCTACTAAAAATTTCGTTGACTAAATCCTAAACTCTAAACTAGACAAGAATCTAAATACCTTCTCCACGGTTCTCCATGCACGGCCTACACGTGGGTGGGCCTGTTCACCGTCTCCCTCAACCACGAAGAGGAGCCCACACGAGGGAGACTGTTGGCTCGGGACCCCGGATGCGCCAAACCCGTACCTACCGAAGTAGGCCCCTGGGGAGTCAGCGAGTCGATGACATCATTCGTGGTGATCGCCGGGTAACAAGTGAATTGTGTCGCATCACCTCCCTCAGTAAAGACAGTGTGATGACGATTATTGAACAAGCGGGTTACTCAAAAGTTTGTTCATGTTTGGTACCAAGAATGTTAACCGCCCAAAACAAAGAAACAAGGACAACAATAGCCTCCGAACATTTGCAGCACTTCAATTTGAAGGGAGAAAGGTTTCTGGAAAACGTTGTTACTGGAGACGAAACGTGGGTTCATTTTTTTTTTTTTTTTTTTTTTTTTTTTGAACCTGAATCAAAGAGGTAGTCAATGGAATGGCATCACACAACGTCACCGAAGAAAAAAGAACTGAAATCACAACGGTCAGCAGGGAAAGTTATGGCGACAGTGTTTTGGATTGCAGAGGGTGTACAAATTGATTTTTTGGAGCAGGGATGGACAATAATTTCTGTCCAATACGTCAGAACTCTCAAAAAGCTGAAAGCACGTCCTGTCGAGTTCGCCCAACAAAAACTATGGCAGATGTTCTTCTTTTGCATGACAATGCAAGACCACACACCAGCCGTTACACCACTGCAGAAATTGAGAAATTGGGATGGCAAGTCTTACCTCACTGACCTGGCACCATCAGACTTTCATCTGTTCGGGCCACTAAAGGAAGCTCATCGTGGGATTCATTTTGAAGATGAGGAGACTGTGAAAACGTCCGTGCGTCAATGGCTTAGGAAGCAAGACCGTGTGTTTTACGACACTGGAATACATGCCCTAGTTAAAAGGTGGACCAAAACTGTGGAAAAGGACGGAGATTATATTGAATAGTGACAAATTAATCGTCAATGTTGTAGTTTTCAAGCTATGTAAATTGGATTCAACTTTCTTGGTGGTAAAAGAGAACAAAAAAATAGGACGAATTACTTTTTGACCAACCCTCGTGTAATTAAAGTGTAACTATTGAAGTATCAACTTTACATAGTGTGGACATCAGATGCGTTGTTTTTACGCAAGAATTATAACATCTTTTATTGGTTTCACTGACACGATGGTAAATGTTGTTAGAAGCTTTCTAAGAATAAAAAATAGGACCTGAAGCTTACCTGGCGAAGGAATATGTTCGACAAATTCTCGTGAAACAAGCTTGGAAATCGACGTTTCAGGGGCGCACATACCCTGACGTCCACTTTCTTCTTGTTTGGTGGTACTTTCTATGAACAAGTAGACGGAGTAGCAATGGGCTGCCCTTTGTCGCCAGCTATACAAGAGTATGTCGTAAGGTTTTATCACCCGGTAGTTGTAATTTTAGACTGATGAATATTTTTCAGTATAATCATTGATCCGTAGAGACACGATGTTGATAGTTTCAGTGATTTTTTCTCCAGTGAGTGCCAGAAATGACTGAGGTGTAAGATGGAGGAAATTGTGGCGCAATGTGTGACTAAGTTCCTATATCTGAAGGGCACAGCTTCCCGGGTAATCCATGATGATATGACGGCTGTTTACGGAAATAATTGCCCATCGTATGACACTATTGTGAGGTAGAAAAAGTAATTCTCGAACTGGTCACATGTCCCTGACAGTTGAGCCAAGAGCTGGTAGACCGTCAGCTGTCACAGTGAAGAAAGTGGAGTGTTTAATACTGGAAGACAGACGAGCAACTATCCAAATGATCATGAATGAGACACATCTTAGTTATGGTAGTGTTCCCGAAGGGGAGGGGTCCCGTCCCAATCAGCTGCCGTGGTGTGGGCATTGTGTACCCCTAGCACTCGTGGTACCTCTGACGTTACTAGAGGTACCTCGGGCGGAACATTCGAGCCACTCCCTAATTGGGAGTTTTTCGGATTGGTTTGGACTGTAGGGGGCAGTGGTTCCCGATACCCCTGGGAGATCGGGTACGTCTCCGGACAGGATTGAGGGAAGCCATTAATATTCCGGCGTACTAGCCGGCATTGCTAGTAGGAGTGTTAGATCACCAGGCGACCCACCGAGGTCATATCGGTACCCTTCTCATTTTGGAGTTCGCGCGGGTAATTGGCGTATGCAATTCCATCCCGTATTGAATCCACAGGACCAGATGGGGGGAGGCTTGTTAGTCTCTAGGATTTGCCCTATGGAAAGTCCCACGGAGGCACCTGGCGCCAGCTTAGTAACTCCCTGGTCGAAGGATGTCGGGTCCTTGGTCCTACGGGTCCAGGACTAATGGCATTAACTTAACTTATGGTAGTGTGTGGAAAATGCTTCATGAGGAAATGAATATGTCTAAGGTGTCTGCACGGTGGGTTCCACGCTTACTAACCCCTTTTCCAAAAGCAAACATCACATGACCTTTTAAGACAGGTGTTGATGCCAGAACAGCCCTCGTACATTTTTGGTTATAACATTTATTAAAATATGAGGGGGGACCCAAAAGAAACGGGACTGCAATGGCGCTGCCACTAGTAGACGTAGCGCAGGGTTCTCACACTAGATGGTGTCAGTAGAGACCTTCATGAAACAGCTGTGCAGACGGCGTCAGTATAGAACTGAATGTGCAAGTGTGGTATTGTGTTTCTCTGACTGTTGGCGGGATATCTCTGCGACGTCGTTATGGCAACTTTAAAAAAAATAGAGAGTGTGTGTGACATTTTGTTTCCTAAACTGCAACAGAGACACTGCAGGAAGCTTTCCAGGAGGACGCTATCAACCGCACACGGGATTTCGAGTACTTTGGGCGATTTAAACGTGGCGAGATGTGTGTTGAAGACCAAGCTCGTTCTGGGCGACCTTCAACATCGCCAAATGAGGAGAACGTTGAAAACGTCCGCCAAAAGATCAACAAGGATCGTCGCCAAACGATCGACCAAATTTCAGCAGCGACAGAAATGAGTTGGAGCTCGTGCCAGCGGATTTTGAGGGAGGATTTGCACATGAGACGTGTTGCTGCTAAATTTGTTCCGCGCCTTCTCACACAGGAGCACAAAACCATCCGCATGAATGTTTATCAGGACTTGAAAACAGACAGTGCACGTGATCCAAACTTCTTGAACAAAGTCATTACAGGGGATGAGAGTTGGTGTTACGGGTATGACACAGAAACCAAGCAAGCGTCAGCCAGTGGAGGACTCTCAACTTTCCCAGACCACAAAAAGCAAGGCAAGTGAGGTCCAATGTGAAGACGATAATCATTGTCTTTTTTATATTCGTGGAATTGTGCATCGGGAATTCTTACAGCCTGGCCAGGCTGTTAACCAGCACTTTTACTTGGATGTTGTTAGGCATCTGCGAGGGGATGTGAGGAGGAAACGCCCGGAACTTTGGCGATCAGGTGACTGGTTTCGCTCCAGCACACACGGCCTTACGAATGACCCACTATTTGGCATCTCAGAGGTGGTCTGTCGTTCCCCACGCTCCGTATTCACCGGACCTAGACCTGTGCGAGCTTTTCCTATTTCCACGAATGAAACAACCGCTAAAAGGGGAGCGTTATGACGATGTGGAGGTGGTAAAAAAGGCTTCGCAAAGGGCACTGGACAATATCAAACTTGAAGAGATCCAAACATGCTTCCAACAGTGGGAAAAGAGACTTGACAAGTTTATCGCATGTAATGGAGAGTATTTTGAAGCTGACTGAAGTAATTTTGTAAAAAAGGTTTGTCAATAAAGTTTTTATGACAAGAATGCGATTTCTGTTGGGTCCCCCCTCATATCTTGATGATAGGAGCGATCTACGCTCCCGAAACGTCTATTTCTGATCGTCTTTTCAGCTGGCTTGTTTCCCGAGAATATTTCTTACAAATAATGTGTAAAGAAAGTAGTGTAAGAGAGCAGTTTTTGGTTACCTGTGCAGATTGCGTGGGCTGGGAGCTAATATTCGTTCCAAAAGACACACAGTAGGTAATCTCTGTAACAAACAAATAGAGAGAAGGGTTTGGCATCCAGTTCGGCGTTCAGTGAAATATTGTGTACATACGAGGGATTAACGTGAACTAGTAAATCGCATAAATCAGTCATTTCACTCGTGACAAATTTATTCCGGGAAGGAATCACGTCGACGTGTGCTTTTGAGATTATTATTTCAAAAGACAACATGGCGGACAGCTGTCACGCGTAAAGCTCTTACCGTTTTTTGTTTCGTGCGAGGGGCATCACACATCTAATTCCATATAGATATATTTCAGGCTTTGCGTTTAATACAGTTTTATGTGAAATATGTCTACTCGCTGTCATTAAAACTCACATGAGTTCCTGGAACAACTTGTGACAAACATATGCGAAAATTACCTACTGAAAAGGGCAACTTACGTACGCTGTTTGGATATTATAACTTTACATTTTCTTGTCTGGAATGCACCACAGAAATTGTCTAAAAATATGGGGGAAAATATTATTTGTTTTTGAGATAATAAAATACTGTGAACGTTATAGAATCATAATGCAACTAAATTTATGAGTTTAAGGCATTTAAGTACCCTCACGTGACAATTTAAATGTCCATGCCAGCCCTTGGATTTACAGAATTCTGTTACATTGAATGTTCTATATTAATACATTAGAAACACTGGGGAACAAAAAAAAAATATATTTTTATATTCCAAAAATGTCCCTCAAAATGCTGTATCACTTAAGGGTATGTATGACTGAAATTTTCAAATTCTGAACTAATAATGCTAGCATTTTCAAATTTACACCATAGGTGTAGTATATTGTAAACATGTTGAAACCTAAATTTAAACCATTTTTCTCCAGCAGTTTAGAAATTATAATAAATTTTGTATGTTTTTTGTAACGTCACTAAAAAAGTCCCTTGCGACAAAATATTTTGAATTTTGGTCTAATATTTTAACCCTATGTTGATAATAAACATACTTTTTGAAATTGCTCTGGGTTTTTCTGTGTCTCGTTTAGTTTAGGTCACAAAAATTTTTTAATTTACAATTATTCTTTTTTTTTTCTAAAAAACTGTAAGTTTTGTGTTTGAAAATTAAAAATATATGCTTATATACATTTCACAATAAAACCTAGGGCAATTTCCATTCCTCATGATATTCTGAACCTGTTTAGGAAATTTCATGAATGTAGTTCAAAAACTGCATCGCAAAGAACATTTTACAGGAAGAAAAATGCTGAAAATATGAACATTGAGAAGACAGCGATTAAAGATTTGATTGCACAACTCACATTAAATTCCACCAGGCTGATAGGTTGGACCCTCAGATTTCTTTTTTCTCTCCTCTGTTTCTGCTTTTTCCACCTTTTTCTTCTTTAGATGTTGCTTTTCTTCTGCGCAACTTCGCTTCTTGCTTTGCAGGATACGAGTCTGATCTCGCTGCACTGAAGTTTTCCTTGCTGAGTCTACTACACTTTCACCTCTGTTATTTTGCTGCAGCTTCAATGACTTAAGGCTACCCATGTTAAACTCACTGATGCTTTTAATAACAGCAAGATCCAATTTTTGTTTTGATATGAAAACTTCCTTTGGGCACTTACTCCATATGACATGATGTAAAGATTCATTGGCATTCTGTGTTTTTCCTGTTTTGCACATCTCTAGTAATGTTGTAGAAGCCAGCCTCTGATATATTGGCAACATTTTAGGAACTATTTTGTCTGAAAGCCTTATTTTTCTTTTCTTAAATTGAAAATTTAAGAACGGAAAACAGACAAAGAATGTGGATGTAGGCAAAAGAGGGCGTGACTCTGACAGAGTTTAAAGGCCACCGACATTTAAATAAGCATTTAAAAATGGCGTCCGGAGGCAAATTATGCATTTTTCACATTCGGGAATGTCTAAATTATTTTATAGAATTAAAATAAAAAAATTCGTTATTTTCACGATTTTCATGAAATTTCTGTCATACATACCCTTAACGTTTTGTAGGTATTCATAATTTTTTATGAAAACTTACAGAAATGTGATGTGATAACTCATATTTGATTAATTGAAAATAGGTATTTTATTGCCAAATAACATTGAAAATAATAACAATTATTACTAGTTAGTATCATTAAAATAAATAAACACAAGATAATGATGAAAACCAATACCTGAATTATCTCAGAAGTGTTTCACTGTTAATTTTTTTTTGTATTGACTCCCCCGTTTGAGGAACCAACAATAGTCTCCCAACATGGTTGAATCCCAGCGATACCCTGGTAACGTCTTTCCATCTCAGAAATGTCCTGGTGAAAACTCTCACCTTGCTCATCACTTACAGCTCCTAGGTTTGTAGGGAAACTATCAAGGTGAGAGTGCAAAACCCTTCCTTTGTAGCTCCTTAATAGTTCTGAGACTAACGTTTTATAATTTTCTTCTTTGTTATTGCCCAGGAAGCCTTCCACCACTGATTTAAATGATTTCCATGCTGCCAGTTCAACACGTTTAAGCTTTGATTGAAAAACACTGTCTTTAAGAAGTAGTCTTATTTGAGGACCGACAAATATACCTTCCTTCAATTTAGATTCACTTATTTTGGGAAAGATACTTCTTAAATACTCAAATGCACTTCCACCTTTGTCCAAACCTTTAACAAAATTCTTCATTAACCCGAGCTTTATGTGAAGTGGGGGAGAAGAACTTTGTTTGGGTCTACTAGAGGCACATACTTAACATTGCTTGCTCCAGGAGTATAGTCTTCCCTTTTCCCCCATTCTTTCACTATAAAATGCTTGTCAGTTGCCCTACTGTCCCATAAGTACAAAAAACAGCAATATTTTGACAAAAATCCCTGCAGTCCCGTTAGCAATGCAACTACCTTAAGGTAACTACAAATTTCCCAGCCATGGTTTTGATAAATAATAGCATCTAAAATTATGGACATGGAATCGTATGTCTCCTTCATTCCTATGGCATGAAATAAAGGTATTGAAGGTAGTAAATTGCCATTATGAAGCAACACTGCCTTTAAGCTGTATTTAGAAAAGTCAATATGAGTTGGTGTCATACTTCATTTCTGTAATTTTATATAAAAGAATACGAATATCTCAAAAACGTTGGGTGATACAGCATTTTCAGAGGCATTTTTGGAATCAGCGAGTCATTTTGCATAAGAATTAGCCTATTTTGTTTCGGGTACAAAAATGTGTTCCCCAGTGAAATTAGCGGCTAAGTTTCTGGTGGAATTTTGTGTTTTGGTATGATGGTTACTTCTTACTATATGTGGCACCATGGAAACAAAACACTGGCTGCACACATTGAAGGCAAGAAATGTTTATATTTTGCTTTTGCGTGAGTTTCTAACTTGGTCGTGATTGTCTTGTGTTTCTCGTTAAACTACATACTGTTTGTATATAATTAAGGAGTTTTAGTGTGCCATTTAACATTTATATAGGTATTTATACATCAAAACGTGCATAAAACTGTTATATATGTTATAGATAAAACATTCTTTGAAACAACTGACCTTCTGTTGGCTGTGTACATAGTTAGGATCATGAATAGGCTAAATGATACATGGGAAGAAACAGCTAAACATAACACAACAATGAGAACATACTTGAGGCCTGATGTGGTAAGAAAACTAATGCCTGTGTACCAAAGGCTGGCATCAGATGAAATTCTAATGAGATGTGCTTTGGTTAAGACACAAAATGCAAATGGAAGTTTACATGATATGATATGGCATAATTGCCCAAAAGAAATATTTGTTTCAAAGAAGAGACTTCAGGTTGCTGTGAGATTAACCATCAGTGAATTCAATTTTGGTTGTTCTGTTTCACTCAAGCTGCAGTAATACATAATGGACACATATTTCGCCAACATCTCTAAAAAGTAGCCAAGGAAAGGACCAATTATGCTTACTTCATTCAGCAAATTCTGCACAGATAACTTCTAAAACATACAGAAGGAAACTAAAATTAAAGAAAACTGCTGCAGAAGAGAGAAGGAAGAGGCAGGAGGGTCCATCTTACATATCTGGAGGGTTTTTTTCTACTTCAAAGCATGTAGCTGAGAAGGAAAATATTTTGGATTTTAAAAGTAATTCACTGAGTTATATTTTTTCAACATTTTTTGTTATTAAAAATGTTCCACACAATGCAGTTTTGATTCACTCCCTCTAAAATTTTCAGCACATGTTCTTAGAAAGCAAACTCAAGTTTATATAATGTGAATTTTTAATATTCATTATATTTATAAAATTATTGATATAAAAGTCAAAGGTTTAATCATATTTAGGCCTTTTTGTTTGCTCCCTACCTAGTTTTTTCCCCTCTGGAACTAAATGCGGTATAAGAAATTTATATGATAGATCTTTTTTCATAACCATCTGGATATTTTAAGAAATAGAGAAATTAAAATTTTGAGACTTTTCATCACGTAGAGCGGTTTGAATTTTGCCCAAATTTTGAATTTCACAAATTAATTACTCAAAAACTATTGATGATACAAAACCCAAATTTTGAATTCTCTATCCACTATGCATCAGAGCTAAGTGGTAAAAAGTTCAGCAAGATTGGTTCAAATTTGCAGGAATTGTGGGTTTTCAGTGCTTCCGTTAAGTACTTAAGCAAACGAATTTAAGAACCAAAAAGCCAAAGAGGCTGGATATGTATCCTCAAAGGTCTTCCCCTCAGTCTCGTACAAAGTATAAAGTCGCGGTTACAAATCCCGCCTAGATTGATAGTCATTTTACCTGCTAGTAAATTGATTCGCATGTGATAAAGAAACCTTTTGTGGGGCAAACCTCCGTCACACAAAAGGTGCTGAAAGGATCAATGGGTTTAATAGTGTCGTGAGGAAATCAAATAATTTTAGAACTTTTATTATATATTGTTGCGAACCCGAACTCGATAAGGCGGCTTGCGCACACAAAGGAACTGTTAGGCGGAGAGTGTGGAAATAAAGAGACTACAAAAATCAGATAAACATAGCGCGAGATAAACGACTTGCCGGCCCAGATTAAGCTACGCTTATGGAACAATCTGGGGACGTCTTGACTCTTTCCATTTTTTTGTTCCAGAAGTATCTAGAATTATTAATGAGGTATTTAAGAGATTGTGGCACGCTAACCGACAGTTTTTTTTATTTTATTGAATCATCGATCAGCAGTACATGCTTTACAGATCCTTGTTGGCTAATTGAATCTCGATGAACTATATAATAACATGTAAGGAAAACCAAGTTGGCTCCTATTATCTTCTTAACACTGTGAAACAAGAGAAAAGTAAGTTAATTAAAACAAACAAGTAATCAAAGAGATAAGAACAACAGTCATTGTGAAACAATATTCATAGTTTTTTTCATTCAGAGTCACTAAGGAGGAGATCCTGTGGGAGTCGTCTCTTCAGGGTTCGTACGCCGATGTCGTACATTACAGCTACCAAGGGGCATCCGTGGCGATGCGCAGAAATCGACTAACCGACAGTTGTAAAACAGTCACGGGAGAGGTAAGCGGAGAACAGCCTAGAGTTGTGAGTAAACAGTTCACAGCTGTGAACTAATGCTGTGTAACGAGAGCTGATTGATATTGTCATCGACCTTGGTAGATTGTGGTGTCTAAATGTGATTTAATGTTGTTACGTGGGAATTGAACAGCGTATTTCGACAGAAATAAAGAAAATATGGAATATCTGCAATTCGGCCTTTTAGTTCTACAAACCCACAAAGTTTCAATATTCTTAAAGCCTTTTTTCTTGTATATACAGGTTGTTTGAAATTGACAAAGATTGATTATAGCAGTTTCGTAGTGTACAACCTAACTAGTCCGAATTTCGTGTCACAAGTTCTAACATATGTTAGGTATAATTTTATGCAGCACTAAACATTACATGATTTTGTGATTAGGCAGCTCAGAAATCACTGGTGTGCGAGCCTCAAAAGTTGATATTGGGACGTACCGGCCACTAAAACAAAAACACTACTCCTTGCGCTTAATCAGTGACTCTAGCTTACGTTTCAAGTAATGGGACAAATGACAGTTACTTGTGTAAAAGTCGACTAATAACTCGGACAGTTGAAGGTTGCTCTTCAATGTAAAACTACACATTCCGTCCTAACAGAGAGGATTTTGCGCGTACTTAGATAACAAATCCAAGCAATATGGAGCGCTATACGTAAAACGAAATGACGGATCTGGTTTTGATGGATGGAAGAGCTGAAGGGAGTTCAACGAACGCACGATTAATTTAGTTTAATTAAAAATATGAATTGTAATAACAGTTACATCAATAATATTTCTTTGTTTAACTTCATGGCATTTTGTAATGATTTTAATTGTACAATACCTCCAACCACTTACTGTAAATATCAAGGCTTCCTTTTCAGTTACAAATGCTTTATTTAGTATTATCAAACACGCGAAATAAAATGCTCGTCTCATTTTTTAAGGCATTTAGTTTTAGTTGCTGCTTTCTGTTCTGTCTATCATTTAATGCTTCCATCTTAAACCTGATTAACATTAACTTCCCTCTAAGAGGCATAAGCTGCATATGTCCACCAGCTTATTTGCATTCATGGACTGCTATAACGGAATTTTGGAACACGTTCAACACTCATAAGCAATAATTAAGCTTATTTATTGCGGTTTCATAAGCTATAAGGTTTTTAAGGTTTCATAAGAGAAAACCTCCATCGTTAAGTCATATCGGACGATGAAAGAAATGCTGTTTAAATGAGTACATGGTACATAGAGCTCAGAGTTACCAGACATTCATCTTTCAGGATAAGGGAAAACCTCCAACGTTAAGTCATATCGGACAATGAATGAAATGATGTTCAAATGAGTACAGGATACATAGAGCCTTAGAGTTACCAGACAATCATCTTTCAGGATAAGAGAAAGCTTCCAACGTTAAGTCATATCAGACGATGAATGAAATGATGTTCAAATGAGTACAGGGTACATAGAGCTTAGAGTTACCAGACATTCATCTTTCAGGATAAGAGAAAACCTCCAACGATAATTCATATCGGACGATGAATGAAATGATGTACAAATAAGTACAGGGTACATAGAGCTTAGAGTTATCAGACATTCATCTTTCAGGATAAGAGAAAACCTCCAACGTTAAGTCATATCGGACGATGAATGAAATGATGTACAAATAAGTACAGGATACATAGAGCTTAGAGTTATCAGACATTCATCTTTCAGGATAAGAGAAAACCTCCAACGATAATTCATATCGCACGATGAATGAAATGATGTACAAATAAGTACAGGGTACATAGAGCTTGGAGTTACTAGACATTCATCTTTCAGAGTAAGGGAAGACCTCCAATGATAATTCATATCGGACGATCAATGAAATGATGTTCAAATAAGTACAGGGTACATAGAGCTTGGAGTTATCAGACATTCATATTTCAGAGTAAGGGAAGACCTCCAATGATAATTCATATCGGACGATGAATGAAATGATGTACAAATAAGTACAGGATACATAGAGCTTGGAGTTACCAGACATTCATCTTTCAGAATAAGGGAAAACCTCCAACGTTAAGTCATACCGGACGATGAATGAAATGATGTACAAATAAGTACAGGATACATAGAGCTTAGAGTTACCAGACATTCATCTTTCAGAATAAGGGAAAACCTCCAACGTTAAGTCATATCGGACGATGAATGAAATGATGTACAAATAAGTACAGGATACATAGAGCTTGGAGTTACCAGACATTCATCTTTCAGAATAAGGGAAAACCTCCAACGTTAAGTCATATCGGACGATGAATGAAATGATGTACAAATAAGTACAGGGTACATAGAGCTTAGAGTTACCAGACATTCATCTTTCAGAATAAGGGAAAACCTCCAACGTTAAGTCATATCGGACGATGAATGAAATGATGTACAAATAAGTACAGGATACATAGAGCTTGGAGTTACCAGACATTCATCTTTCAGAATAAGGGAAAACCTCCAACGTTAAGTCATATCGGACGATGAATGAAATGATGTACAAATAAGTACAGGGTACATAGAGCTTAGAGTTACCAGACATTCATCTTTCAGAATAAGGGAAAACCTCCAACGTTAAGTCATATCGGACGATCAATGAAATGATGTACAAATAAGTACAGGGTACACAGAGCTTGGAGTTACCAGACATTCATATTTCAGAATAAGGGAAAACCTCCAACGATAATTCATATCGGACGTTCAATGAAATGATGTACAAATAAGTACAGGGTACACAGAGCTTAGAGTTACCAGACATTCCGGTTTCAGGATAAGAGAAAACCTCCAACGATAATTCATATCGGACGATCAATGAAATGATGTTCAAATAAGTACAGGGTACACAGAGCTTGGAGTTACCATACATTCCGGTTTCAGGATAAGAGAAAACCTCCAACGATAATTCATATCGGACGATCAATGAAATGATGTTCAAATAAGTACAGGGTACACAGAGCTTAGAGTTACCAGACATTCCGGTTTCAGGATAAGAGAAAACCTCCAACGATAATTCATATCGGACGATCAATGAAATGATGTACAAATAAGTACAGGGTACACAGAGCTTGGAGTTACCATACATTCATATTTCAGAATAAGGGAAAACCTCCAACGATAATTCATATCGGACGTTCAATGAAATGATGTACAAATAAGTACAGGGTACACAGAGCTTGGAGTTACCAGACATTCATATTTCAGAATAAGGGAAAACCTCCAACGATAATTCATATCGGACGTTCAATGAAATGATGTACAAATAAGTACAGGGTACATAGAGCTTAGAGTTACCAGACATTCAGCTTTCAGAATAAGAGAAAACCTACAACGTTAAGTCATATCGGAATATCAATGAAATTACATTCAAATGAGTAAAGGGTACATAGAGCTCAGAGTTACAAGACTTTCGGTTTACTGGATAAGGAGAAGCCTTATCTAGATATTTCACAGTGTTTGAGATTCGAAGTCATGCTCCTTGAAAGTTAGACAGACACGCTACTACCATGCTACAGAAGCGGGCAGGATTAATCTAATATCCCGTTTTGAATTTGAACATACCTCTGCTCTACTATCCTTAATCTCGTGAATGCCTAAGGTAGAAATGATATTTTTTCCTACTGCTCTGAGGTAATAACCGCTTCACCTTACATATTTTCGTCTGGTGCAGCACTCCAGGGAGGTTGTTCGACGTAGACGTTATAGTGGTGAAGCCGACAGAGTGACAATCCCCCAGGGCGTGTAGAAACCACCAAAGTAATATTTGTTTCCACCCCTTAACTTTTCTCAGACTTCCTATTCCTCGTGCAAGAACTTCGATTGAAAAACAATCTTGTATTTGCTATCTGCTCACTGCAAAACGTTAAAGATGTTTTTAAAAGGTTTCTACATCACCTGGAGATAAATAACAGTGACAAACACGTGTGCCAGATGTTTTGTATTGACATGACTTTCTCTGATCTTGTACAAACACTTATTGCTCTATCTACTTCAAGATAAACGTTATCTTATTGTAGTTACAAGGGAATACAGTAGACTTTAAGCGATAGTCAAATGTTTTATATACATGACTTTCTCTACTCTTGTACAAACACTTATTGCTCTATCTACTTCAAGATAAACATTATCCTATTGTAGTTACAAGGGAATACAGTATACTTTAAGTGATGGTCAAATGTTTTATATACATGACTTTCTCTACTCTTGTACAAACACTTATTGCTCTATCTCCGTCAAGATAAACATTATCTTATTGTAGTTACAAGGGAATACAGTAGACTTTAAGTGATAGTCAAATGTTTTATATACATGACTTTCTCTACCCTTGTACAAACATTTATTGCTCTATCTACTTCAAGATAAACATAATCTTATTGTAGTTACAAGTAGACTTTAATTGATAGTCAAATGTTTCATATACATGACTTTCTCTACCTTTGTATAAACACTTATTGCTCTATCTACTTCAAGATAAACATTATCTTATTGTAATTACAAGGGAATACACTATACTTTAAGTGATGGTCAAATGTTTTATATACATGACTTTCTCTACTCTTGTACAAACACTTATTGCTCTATCTCCGTCAAGATAAACATTATCTTATTGTAGTTACAAGGAAATACAGTAGACTTTAAGTGATAGTCAAATGTTTTATATACATGACTTTCTCTACTCTTGTACAAACGCTTATTGCTCTATCTACTTCAAGGTAAACATTATCTTATTGTTAGTTACAAGGGAATACAGTAGACTTTAAGTGATAGTCAAATGTTTTATATGCATGACTTTCTCTACTCTTGTACAAACACTTATTGCTCTATCTACTTCAAGATAAACATTATCTTATTGTAGTTACAAGGGAATACAGTAGATTTCAAGTGATAGACTTATTCAATATTCTGGTGCATTTTGTCACCAATACAAAAGTTGCTTTAAAAGGCATCATTTGTTTCAGAATAAATTATGTGACACGAAAACCTTGTAAAAATTATGAAAATGAAAAGAGGAAATAAATCATAATATTTATTAAATCAGAAGGAATATTTTGAGGGTTGAGACTTTATAAAATGTTACCTAATGACAGCTTAATATACAGACCCGATTTTAAACATTTGACTACAAGCCAATATCTAATTTTTATGCTCTGAATGTGGAATGCATATGTATCTGTAAACGAGTTCTTGCATTAGATAGTGCATTACTGTTTATCATTGCTTCCAAAGACAAAGAAGAATCATTTATTATAAGAAATAATTGAACATCAAAGAACCGACAGGAATATGTGTTTCCGATGCATATAAGCCACTTCTTAGTCATATTCCAAATGGATGCTGACACTTATGACTTAAGGCTTAAGAAAATAATTTAATTCGTAGTAGCACAATTAACAACACAATTCAATAATTTAAATTCACAAGCTAAAGTAGCATCTTAATATTAAGGAAAGATAAAACTTTCACTTTAACTACTGTATCAATAAAATACAATCACCAGGTCTACATCTCAAATATAACATTTATTGTAATGTTTACATTTAGTACTGAAATGTACAGCTACAACTTGTATTCATTCAGTAATTAACAAATATTTTCCTATATGTTCACATTCTACTGACAATACATTCGTCAATGTAGCTTTCTGAAATGAAAATCAAATTAACCTAGAAACGACTAGCCAACATCGATTGTCTCATATTAGCAGCCGGCCTTGGTCTAAATAACTCTATATTCCAGAAAATAACATTACAAATAATTTTACTATTTTATTATATTTTAATTAAAAGTAGTAAGTTTTTAATAATTAGGGTAAGTTAAAACACAAACAAGTTTCCTATACAAAGTTATGGATTTAAAACCCATCTCAATCTTCCTAATTTTAAGAAAACATTTGAATCAAAGAAAACCCACTGACTTTTGAATCAAATAATATTCAATTAGATTTAAAAGAAATATTTACAAAATCTGAAACTTCCAAACCTGTACTAAAAGCACTAGCATTAGAAACTGTGAACGTTTATACCCACCTGAAGAATGGTTACATATCTACACAGATGGATCTAACTTGGACAGCAACTCAGGAGCAAGAATTAAGTGTGCACTGTTCTCATTCTATCAACCAGCAGGATACCACATAACAAATTTTGGTGCAGAAGTAACGGCTATTCATATTTCACTCCAACACCTTCTATACAGAATAGATAAATTTAAAAATGCTGTTATACCTTCTGATTCTAAAGCAGCATTATGTGCAATAAGTTCATATAAAATGAGGTCAACCCAAATTAAAGAATGTCACAAAATGATCCAACAACTTCAAAAACTACAGAAAAGAATTATATTACAGTGGATACCTGCACATTATGGAATTGCTGGAAATGAATCAGCTGATTTTCTTGCCAAATAGGTGGAAATTTAATTCAGAACAAAAGTAAAAACTTACCCTTTACATCCATATCAATATTCATAAAAAATATAAAAACAAACAAAACCAATCAATATCTAACAGAGCCAAAGACAAAAAATGGAACATTTTAATTAAATATCTGGAAATTATTCCAGAAATCCAAAGTAAATCTGCAGTAGCAAATTTTAGATTACTTACGGAACATGATTATTTGGCCAAACACTTACACAGAATAGGAGTTTGTACATGTCCAAATTGTCCTCTGTGTAACAAAGAAGAGGAAATGACTAAAGAACATATTTTAACCTGTGAAGTCTTACCTGCCGGACCCATTACACAGAAATATTGGAGAGCAAGAGAGCTAATGTCTACATTGCCAAAGCCAAGTATTTGACAACAAAGAAGAGGAAATGACTGAAGAATATCTTCTAACCTGTGAAGCACTACCTGCCGCACCCACTGCACAGAAATATTGGAGAGCAAGAGAGCTAATGGCTTCATTGCCAAAGTCTAGCATTTGACAACAAAGAAGAGGAAATGACTGAAGAACATCTTCTAACCTGTGAAGCACTACCTGCCGCACCCACTGCACAGAAATATTGGAGAGCAAGAGAGCTAATGGCTTCATTGCCAAAGTCTAGCATTTGACAACAAAGAAGAGGAAATGACTGAAGAACATCTTCTAACCTGTGAAGCACTACCTGCCGCACCCACTGCACAGAAATATTGGAGAGCAAGAGAGCTAATGGCTTCATTGCCAAAGCCTAGCATTTGACAACAAAGAAGAGGAAATGACTGAAGAACATCTTCTAACCTGTGAAGCACTACCTGCCGCACCCACTGCACAGAAATATTGGAGAGCAAGAGAGCTAAGGGCTTCAGTGTCAAAGCCTAGAATTTGACACAAAAAATAATAAATAGGATAAGTATTAGATAAAACATTGTATGGTACAAGACTTATTTATATACTCGTGGATATTATCAAGCCTTTCACTCTTCGAGAAAATACGTCTTGAATAACTAGTACTAGAAATTAGGTTATTGTAACGTTTACTTTGATAAGTATAAAATCTGCATGCAATTGTTCTGGTCTTCGTCAGTCGTACGTCGCTTATTGAAAGCTGCGCACGCGCAGGAATAGGATGAATGCAATAGGTTCGTTTTTTGTTTTTTCTCTGTGTACATATGGCGTACGGGATTACTGCGTCGCTGAGCAGAACCGCTGCAAAACCTGACATATGTTCGCTACTGGTCACACAATTGCATCTCGCACTGTAACTGTATTCCCTTGGATAGTCGTGGATCAATCTCTACCCCGATCGGTCAACGATTTGATTTAGATTCTACCTATATGTTTAAGTCATTTTCATAAAAGCTATAACAAATGCTCATCTTGAATACGTAAAATATGAAGCAATTAACAGTGAAGCAAACAAATACAGACGTGTGCAAATTATTAGGAATTTTCAGTTTTATGCTGGTACTTTTATTTAAATTCCATCTGGTACAGCTATTAACAAAATAATACTCATTTTTATAATGTTAATAATTTATTTTACCATTCTAGTATGTAGTATGTCCCCCATTAGCATTTATTAGGGCAGAAATTCTTGCAGGCATGCCCTCTATTGAACTCTTACACATTTTGTGAATTTCTTCATCATTTTGCCACACTGACAAAGTTGTATTCAGCATTGATTCCTTTGTTGTTGGGTGAAAGCTTTTAACTTTTTTTTTTTCAAGACACTCCACACAGACTCAATGCGGTTCATATCTGGGCTATTACCAGGCCAATCCAAAATAGATATGCCATGTTCATCAAAAATATTCATTACACACTTTGCTTTGTGGCTTGGGGCACCATTTTGCATGAATATTCCATTTCCTGATGGAAACCACTCATTCATCATAGGCCTAATGCACTTTTTTTACCACTTCTGAATATTGTTTAGCATTCATGGTTCCCTCTACAATGTGAATTTTCCCCACCCCATAAGTAGAAATTCCACTCCATATCATCACTTTTGTTGGATGCTTCACATTCTGCACCACACATTCCTTTTTAAATGCTTCTCCTGGCCTCCTTCTGACGTACTGTGGGCTTTCTTCAACTATTGAAACCATTGTTTCATCACTGAACACAATTTGGAAACAAAATGTTTGGCTACAATCCTTGGAATAAAAAATAAAAATCATTCGGAGAAAAAGATAGCAAAATTATTTTGAATGTCCAAAATGAATTTCTGAAAATAAAACAATCTATAAACTATTTTTATAAATTTGAATACTTTGCATAACTTTGCCCAGTCTTCAGATGTCCAGTCCTTTAATGTTTTTGCCCAATCAAGACGTTTTTTCATCATCATGGGCGTTAGTTTTTGTTTTTTGCGAGGCCTTCTTGCCTTCAAACCGGCTTCAAAAAGTCTTCGTCGCACTGTGCTTGATGAAACTGCACACCCATGTTCTAGTACAACGGCCTGAAGTAGTGTAGAAGTCATGCTTCGATTTTTAAGCTGTTCTCTGACCAATACACGTTTCATACTTGAAGTTAACACTCGTTTTCTGCCACATTTTCCCACTCTTTGTGATGAAGTCGCTTTGTTTTCATTCAGCTTACATGCAAACCTTGTCACATAACTTGCAGTTACGCCTACTATTTTGCTTATTTCGTTCTCCAGCAATTAATAACACTTGAATTTGAGCTCTTTTGCGTGGTGTGATATCTTGGATCTTACCCATCTTCCTAACAGCAAGGTTTCGTAGCAAATGTGAGAGTAACCTTTGCTGTCCTCATCTCCCACCCTCAAAATGCCCAGGAAAGGATCTACCTGCCAGGGGATGACTTACCTGGAGTGCCATTAGGTACCAAAGAACAATACAGAAAGTGAAAATGAGCTACTGGGCAGAAGAAAGGAATTTACCTTTCACTGTGCAGTGAAGGAATTGGAAAAAAATGAGCATAAACATTCTAAAGATGAAAAATAAACCAAGATAGCCATAAATATCTGCAAAATAGCATGTCAGATTTTAGAAGTAATATGTATTAGCCACAGGAACATTTAAAATAATTATATAAAGTCATGTGAGGCATGTAAGGACTATTGAACTAGAATTGGAAGCATTCAAAACAAAATTGCTAATAATTTGCACACGTCTGTACATACAAATATAATAATGTGTAATTTTAAACTTCACTTATCTTATAAATAATGATGATAATTATTATAAATTCTCCGGGATTTTGACTTCATGTAAACTTATACAAGTCTTCAGCCGGAAACAAAACTGTCGCCATCCTTATGAAAGCTAGATGCTCATATGTTTCTGTAAGTACTTCCAAAATCTGAAAATAAAACAAATTTGGTAACAGAATCGACTGCAGGTATTTCAAAATTCATTACCCGATGTTTGTATTTTAAAATGAATTTATTTTACCAAACCAAATATATCGCACCATTTAATTGGTTTAATAATTTAACTACTGGATTTATTTTATCGTTAAATGACCAAAACGTATCTGCTATGGCCGATTTATCAGGCTGTTTATATTTACTGTTACTGCATCCGTTCTGGCTTCTAAATTACGTTTTGTCTTTCCAAGATAAACTTTATCACAATCGGAACAATTATACTGATAAATAGCAGATGTTTTATTGTAAGAATTTTATATTTTAGGGAGAAATGAAATACATTTTCATACTATATTTATTTTGAGGAAGTAAAGTTGTACCAAACTATAAAAAATGTTTGAACATGTTTATTAACGCAAGGCTGGTAAGTAATTTTTTTGAATTATAACTGTCTTTTATTTTTCAAAGGGTAGAGATATCATTGGCAGTCGATAATGGAATTTTACATTTTTTTTATTTCTAAACTATTTATTAAAACTTTTAATTAAAGCACTCTTAAGAATTTGCTTATATTGTTTATTAAATTCATCTTTATTGAGGAGTATATATATATATATATATATTAATCTATTAAAAAATATTGGAACTATTGAAACTATTGAAGACAGAAAATTTATCTGAAAAAGGGTTAAAACGTTTAGTTTTTAAGTAATTATCAATTAATGTAATTATGTTATATACAAACACTTATTGCTCTATTTACTTCTAAATAAACATTATCTTATTGTAGTTATAAGGGACCACAGTAGACTTTAAGTGATAGTCAAATGTTTTATATACACGACTTTCTCTACTCTTGTACACACACTTATTGCTCTATCCACTTCAAGATAAACATTATCTTATTGTAGTTACAAGAGAATACAGTAGACTTTAAGTGATAGTCAAATGTTTTATATATATGACTTTCTCTACTCTTGTACAAACACTTATTACTCTATCTACTTCAAGATAAACATTATCTTATTGTAGTTACAAGGGAATACAGTAGACTTTAAGAGATAGTCAAGTGTTTTATATACATAACTTTGTCTACTCTTGTACAAACACTTATTGCTCTATCTACTTCAAGATAAATATTATCTTATTGTAGTTACAAGGGAATACAGTAGACTTTAAGTGATAGTCAAATGTCTTATATACATAACTTTCTCTACTCTTGTACAAACACTTATTGCTATATGTACTTCAAGATAAGCATTATCTTATTGTAGTTACAAGGGAATACAGTAGACTTTAAGTGATAGTCAAATGTTTTATATACATGACTTTCTCTACTCTTGTGAAAACACTTATTGCTCTATCCACTTCAAGATAAACATTATCTTATTGTAGTTACAAGAGAATACAGTAGACTTTAAGTGATAGTCAAATGTTTTATATATATGACTTTCTCTACTCTTGTACAAACACTTATTACTCTATCTACTTCAAGATAAACATTATCTTATTGTAGTTACAAGGGAATACAGTAGACTTTAAGTGATAGTCAAATGTTTTATATACATAACTTTGTCTACTCTTGTACAAACACTTATTGCTCTATCTACTTCAAGATAAATATTATCTTATTGTAGTTACAAGGGAATACAGTAGACTTTAAGTGATAGTCAAATGTCTTATATACATAACTTTCTCTACTCTTGTACAAACACTTATTGCTATATGTACTTCAAGATAAGCATTATCTTATTGTAGTTACAAGGGAATACAGTAGACTTTAAGTGATAGTCAAATGTTTTATATACATGACTTTCTCTACTCTTGTACAAACACTTATTGCTCTATCTACTTCAAGATAAACATTATCTTATTGTAGTTACAAGGGAATACAGTAGACTTTAAGTGATAGCCAAATGATTTATATACATGACTTTCTCTACTCTTGTACAAACACTTATTGCTCTATCTACTTCAAGATAAACATTATCTTATTGTAGTTACAAGGGAATACAGTAGACTTTAAGTGATAGTCAAATGTTTTATATACATGACTTTCTCTACTCTTGTACAAACACTTATTGCTCTATCTACTTCAAGATAAACATTATCTTATTGTAGTTACAAGGGAATACAGTAGACTTTAAGTGATAGTCAAATGTTTTATATACATGACTGTCTCTACTCTTGTACAAACACTTTTTGCTCTATCTACTTCAAGATAAACATTATCTTATTGTAGTTACAAGGGAATACAGTAGACTTTAAGTGATAGTCAAATGTTTTATATACATGACTTTCTCTACTCTTGTACAAACACTTATTGCTCTATCTACTTCAAGATAAACACTATCTTATTGTAGTTACAAGGGAATACAGTAGACTTTAAGTGATAGTCAAATGTTTTATATACATGACTTTCTCTACTCTTGTACAAACACTTATTACTCTATCTACTTCAAGATAAACATTATCTTATTGTAGTTACAAGGGAATACAGTAGACTTTAAGTGATAGTCAAATGTTTTATATACATGACTTTCTCTACTCTTGTACAAACACTTATTACTCTATCTACTTCAAGATAAACATTATCTTATTGTAGTTACAAGGGAATACAGTAGACTTTAAGTGATAGTCAAATGTTTTATATACATGACTTTCTCTACTCTTGTACAAACACTTATTACTCTATCTACTTCAAGATAAACATTATCTTATTGTAGTTACAAGGGAATACAGTCGACTTTAAGTTTTAGCCAAATTATTTATATACATGACTTTCTCTACTCTTGTACAAACACTTACTGCTCTATCTACTTCAAGATAAACATTATCTTATTGTAGTTACAAGGGAATACAGTCGACTTTAAGTTATAGTCAAATGTTTTATATACATGACTTTCTCTACTCTTGTACAAACACTTACTGCTCTATCTACTTCAAGATAAACACTATCTTATTGTAGTTACAAGGGAATACAGTGGACTTTAAGTTTTAGCCAAATGTTTTATATACATGACTTTCTCTACTCTTGTACAAACACTTACTGCTCTATCTACTTCAAGATAAACATTATCTTATTGTAGTTACAAGGGAATACAGTAGACTTTAAGTGATAGTCAAATGTTTTATATACATGACTTTCTCTACTCTTGTACAAACACTTATTGCTCTATCTACCTCAAGATAAGCATTATCTTATTGTAGTTACAAGGGGATACAGTAGACTTTAAGTGATAGTCAAATGTTTAAAACTGGTTGTCTATTATTTACGTCCAGCAACGTTAAGTCACATCGGACGGTAAATGAAATGGGTGAAATGATGCGCAAATGAGTAGAGGGTACATAGAGCTTAGAGTTACGTGACATTCGTCTTTCAGGATAAGAGAAAATCTTATTCAGGGAACTCACCCTGACAGTGACCGAATTCTTGAACTCTTGAACGTGAGGCAAACATGCTACCATCGACGCTAACGAGGCAGGCGAGGAAAGTGTAAATTAACCAAATAAAAATGAATATCTGGCAAATGCTGATGCGCATAATATTTTTTTTTTTTTTTTTTTTTTTTTTTTTTGCAATTTTGTAATCCACTTTTGCAATTGTTTCGGCTGAAACCGAAGGCCGACCATAACGCTAGTGTTCATGGACGTCTGTACGTCCGTCTTTGCACTCTCTGACCCACCTTCGCACGTTTTTGACGTCCATACACTGTGACACATAGACTTCACATAACTGACGATGAATTTCAGTGGCTTTCAAAAAACGGATGACTGCATGCAACTCTAAAGTTGCGGAAGTGATAGGAAGCTCCACCGCAAACGGCTGCCCAGCCCAGACTAATGGTTGCAGTGAGTGCTTTGTGGTGGGAATTTAAAGATGTGAAATGAAGCTACACGCAGTGTTGCCGGATCTTGTGCAATAGCGTTCCTCACTGCTCCAGCAGCCTTGGAGGTCTTAATTTATGGACACGTCTAATAATAATAATACTTCTTCGGGACAATGTTCTGACACAACTTTCCGACATTGCAATTGGAGAAATGTGTGAATTAAAGATCGAATTGCTTGAATATACACCTGTTCGTCAGTGACTGCCACCTCTTCCTGAACCTCAAAACATTTCTCGGAGGAAGAAGATATCACAACAACGAAGAGGTCATTGATGCGGTAAACAGCTATTTTGAGGTTAAAAAAATCACACTACACAGATGGTTTAATTATATTAGAAAACCGATAAGAAAAATGTACTAGAATTCTAGATATTTTGTTGAGAGTTCATAAATAAAAATAAAGGAAAATAAAAAAAAATAAAAAAACTTCAACTGAAGAGCCGAACCTCGTAATTTGCAAGGAAATGGGGTCTCTTTCGTTACGAGAAATATCAAACCAGTATATACCAGGGTGGGTCAAAAAGTAATGCCTCATATTTTTGTTTCTTAAATAAGTAAGTTATGTGAAACCTTTGTATTTGGCGCAATTTCTCAAACCTTCTTCTCCAATCCACTGGAGTAGTAACTTCCTAAGTCATTAGGTGGCAGCACTGCATCCTGTTACAAAATAGCTGACTTCGACATTCGTATTAGATAGCGTTCTGTGATTGAAATTTTGACTTTGGAAGGTGAAACGCCAATTCGCATTCACGAAAGGCTAAAAAAAGTGTATGGTGATGCAGCGGTGGGTGTCAGCACTGTTAGACGATGGGTTCGTCGCTGTAACGAAGCTGAAGGGCAAACACCATTGGCAGAGGAAAAGCGAAGCGGCAGGCCGGTGACTGCAGTGACTCCATGCAACATTCAGCGAGTCTATGACATCATTCGTGGTAATCGCCGGCTAACAACAGGTGAATTGTGTCGCATTACCTCCCTCAGCAAAGGCAGTGTGATAACGATTATTCAGCAACTGGGTTACTGAAAAGTTTGTTCACGTTGGGTACCAAGAATGTTAACCGTCCGAAACAAAGGAACAAGAACAATAGCCTCTGAACACCTGCAGTGCTTCAATTTTGAGGGAGAGAAGTTTCTAGAAAAATTTTTTACTGGACATGAAACGTAGGTTCATTTTTTGGAACCTGAATCAACGAGGCTGTCAATGGAATGGCATCACACAACGTCACCCAAGGGGAAAAATACTCAGTGGTCGGCAGGGTAAGTTATGCCGACAGTGTTTTGGGATGCATAGGGTGTGCTTATGATTGATTTTTTGGAGCAGGGATGCACAATATATTCTGTCCAATACGTCAGAACTCCCAAAAAGCTGAAAGCACGTCTTCGCCGAGTTCGCTCAACAAAAACTGTAGCGGATGTTCTTCTTTGCATGACTGCAAGACCACACACCAGCCGTTACACCACTGCAGAAATTGAGAAATTGGGATGGCAAGTCTTACCTCACTGACCTGGCACCATCAGACTTTCATCTGTTCGGGCCACTAAACGAAGCTCATCGTGGGATTCATTTTGAAGATGAGGAGGCTGTGAGAACGTGAGTGCGTCAATGGCTTAGGAAGCAAGAACATGAGTTTTACCATACTGGAATACATGCCCTAGTTAAAAGGTGGACCAAAACTGTGGAATAGGACGGAGATTTTATTGAATAGTGACAAGTTAATCGTCAATATAGTAGTTTTCAAGCTATGTAAATTGGATTGAATTTTCTTGGCAATAAAAAAGAAAAAAAATAGGGGGCATTACTTTTTGACCCACACTCGTATGTTCTATTTGTAAAAATAATCGAGTATAGGCTGTAAAACTCCAAAGTTATGTAACAAAACAATATAAACAGACAGTAGGTTGCCGTTCTGATATTGAATCCCATATTTATATGGTAATTAACTTGCATTTACAAAAATAGTTTGCATAAAGCAAATGGACGACTTTCGGAAGCATAATTCTCGGCGCGTCTTTGTTCCACGAAACGAGCCGATATTCAACTATTGTTTCATTTATTTGCGTGTTTACATAATGAGCACAAAAGGCATTAGGTTAGCCTAAAAAACATACAGTTCAGTGATTATTTAATCCCCTTTACATGGCCATCCATATGTTATACTCGCGTGTTCTGTTTGATTTTCCATGTTTAATCCTTTAATATTTATAGAACTCGCATTGCGCGCAAAGAAACTGCAGAACAACAGGCACCGTTCGGAATAATACCCATTGTTGTATTGCACATAGTGTAGCTTTTAATGTTAAATCCTTTAGGGATGTATTTTTATCTCTTTTGCTCTTAATTTTGTGAGTATTGCAACGCAATATGTACGTTTAGAGAACGCTTGAATAAAAGATCAAAATAACTAAAGGAATTTTAAATACAGGTCTGTGTATGTATGTTTTTATCTCCGTCTGAACATCGTTAATAAAAGAAATACCTCGTAGTTGGTAGCGCGTCTGCCCAAACTTTAAGGAATCCCCAATACGAATCTCGTCAGTGTTGTAACTTTTCTCCGAAGTTTATCCCTATCCTGAAAAATGAATGCGACAATCAGCTCCTAGCCAACACGCCTGAATTGAACATAAATTCATTCTCGTCCGATATGAGTTAACGTTCTAGATCTTCCCTTACCCTGAAAGAAGAAAGTCCAGCAACTATAACTTTTATGTACCCTGTACTCATTTGAACACCATTTCCCAAAACGTCCGATATGACTTAACGTTGGAGCTTTCCCCTCATCCTGAAAGATGAATGTCTGGATTCTCTAAGCTCTATGTAACCTGTACTCATTTGAACATCATTTCATTCATCGTCCGATATGACCTAATGTTGCAGGTTTTCCCATATCCTGAGTGATGAATGTCTGGTAACTCTAAGCTCTATTTACTCTATACTCATTTGAACATTATTTCATTCATCGTCCGATATGACTTAACGTTGGAGGTTTCCTCTCATCCTGAACGATGAATGTCTGGATTCTCTAAGCTCTATGTAACCTGTACTCATTTGAACATCACTTCATTCATCGTCCGATATGACTTAAAGTTGGAGGTTTCCCCTCATCCTGAAAGATGAATGTCTGGATTCTCTAAGCTCTATGTAACCTGTACTCATTTGAACATCATTTCATTCATCGTCCGATATGACCTAATGTTGCAGGTTTTCCCATATCCTGAGTGATGAATGTCTGGTAATTCTAAGCTCTATTTACTCTATACTCATTTGAACATCATTTCATTCATCGTCCGATATGACCTAATGTTGCAGGTTTTCCCATATCCTGAGTGATGAATGTCTGGTAACTCTAAGCTCTATTTACTCTATACTCATTTGAACATTATTTCATTCATCGTCCGATATGACTTAACGTTGGAGGTTTCCTCTCATCCTGAACGATGAATGTCTGGATTCTCTAAGCTCTATGTAACCTGTACCCATTTGAACATCACTTCATTCATCTTCCGATATTACTTAATGTTGCAGGTTTTCCCATATCCTGAGAGATGAATGTCTGGTAATTCTAAGCTCTATTTACTCTATACTCATTTGAACATCATTTCATTCATCGTCCGATATGACCTAATGTTGCAGGTTTTCCCATATCCTGAGAGATGAATGTCTGGTAATTCTAAGCTCTATTTACTCTATACTCATTTGAACATCATTTCATTCATCGTCCGATATGACCTAATGTTGCAGGTTTTCCCATATCCTGAGTGATGAATGTCTGGTAACTCTAAGCTCTATTTACTCTATACTCATTTGAACATTATTTCATTCATTGTCCGATATGACTTAACGTTGGAGCTTTTCCCTTATCCTGAAAGATGAATGTCTGGTTACTCTAAGCTCTATGTATCCTGTACTTATTTGAACATCATTTCATTCATCGTCCGATATGACTTAACATTGGAGCTTTTCCCTTGTCCTGAAAGATGAATGTCTGGTAACTCTAAGCCCTATGTATCCTGTACTCATTTGAGCATCATTTCATTCATCGACCGATATGACTTAACATTGGAGCTTTCCCCCTATCCTGAAAGATGAATGTCTGGTAACTCTAAGCTCTATGTATCCTTTATTCATTTGAGCATCATTTCATTCATTGTCCGATATGACTTAACATTGGAGCTTTTCCCTAATCCTGAAAGATGAATGTATGGTAACTCTAAGCTCTATGTACCCTACACTCATTTAAGCATCATTTCATCACTGTCCGATATGACTTGACGTTGGAGCTTTTCTCTTATCCTGAAAGATGAATGTCTGGTAACTCTAAGCTCTATGTATCTTTTACTCATTTGAACATCATTTCATTCATCGTCCGATATGACTTAACATTGGAGCTTTTCCCTTATCCTGAAAGATGAATGTCTGGTAACTCTAAGCTCTATGTATCCTGTACACATTTGAACATCATTTCTTTCATCGTTCGATATGACTTAACGTTCGAGGTTTTCTCTTATCCTGAAAGATGAATGTCTGGTAAATCTAAGCTCTATTTACTCTATACTCATTTGAACATTATTTCATTCATCGTCCGATATGACTTAACGTTCTAGGTCTTCCCTTACCCTGAACGATGAAAGTCCAGTAACTCTAAGCATTTGAACATCATTTCATTCCTCGTCCGATATGACTTAATGTTGCAGGTTTTCCGATATCCTGAGAGATGAATCTCTGGTAACTCTAAGCTCTATGTAACCTGTACTCATTTGAACATCATTTCATTCATTGTCCGATATGACTTAACGTTGGAGCTTTTCCCTTATCCTGAAAGATGAATGTCTGGTAACTCTAAGCTCTATGTATCCTGTACTTATTTGAACATCATTTCATTCATCGTCCGATATGACCTAACATTGGAGCTTTTCCCTTGTCCTGAAAGATGAATGTCTGGTAACTCTAAGCCCTATGTATCCTATACTCATTTGAACATCATTTCATTCATTGTCCGATATTACTTTTGAGGTTTTCCCTTTTCCTGTAAGGTCAATACCTCGTAACACCATCGTCACCATACAGTGTGCTGTTTATTATATTTGGATAGGAATATGACATGCTAAAAGGTAAATCGAATATGTGTTATCGAAACTTGAATTCAAACATACAACACAATCACAAAAAAAAAATTGTATACAAAAACTGATAGAACTGTATAAATTAGATTGATCTAACTATATATAGTAAATCATATATATGCACTTTAAAAGGCTTGCTTTCCTAACTGGAATTATTCTTTTGTTTGATACTTTCTCAGTATATATTAGAGGTAAAATTTATTTTAACTTAAGAAAATGCAATTAAATCTAAGCTGTATTTATGTAACATAGTCGCTGTTTGTTGTAAAGTTTTACAAATAATTACAAATCATCTTATTCGCGGAAGGACGTTACAAGTGGCGTCATCTGTGGACAGCAAGACGCGGTAGTTCTGTCCATGTCACTTTTTTAACCAAATTGTTCTCCTAGAGGACAGTTCGCACAACAAACAGAATACTATGTGTGTTAGTAAACGAATGGGTCACGTTGACGTTTTGTTTTCAGACTATTTATTATTATTTTCTATATCATGTTCTTGTAAAATTTCGCAGATATTGAAATTCATGTAAAATGCGTTTAGAAATCATCTGACAATCATTTTAATAGGAAGATGCGCGTATTTTCGCTATCTGAATCTATGTAGACCTTCAAAGTTTCTGTTCTACATGTCTTAAGTACAACGAACAAAGTTGAACACCGGTAAGCCTCTCACGTTTGTACCATGGCCTCTCACTCGATAAAATAAACGACAATAAGTTGAGAAATTGGCATGAGTGTTATATGAGTCATAAGTTTCCAGCTTTTAAGTTACAAGTGGTATGAAAACAAACTAGTTAATGAACCACGGCCCTCAGGATATTAAATAAGTAATAATCTTCAGTATTGTGCTGCACTCTACCGGGAAAATCATCACGTCCTTCGAGTTTTAAAAGAAAAATGAAACTCTACGAGGCGCTGTTGCTATTTTCCCTACAGTTTCAACTTGGCCAAAGTTTCAACTTCCGACGACGACGTACGTTTTGTTTTGTTTTGTGTTATGCAGGTTTGACGTGCCTCACCCCCTCCCTCCTTTCTCAATACTGTGCAGGGGCGGTTCTTGCCAGTTGGTCAGATGGATCCGCAGTAACCCGATCAATTCCTGGTGGCCGAGCAAGGAGTTTTCTGCTGTTTTCTCTGCTCCATAGGACGGAATCTTCTCGGCTCCGTCATAGCGTGGACGTTCCCACTTCCCTCGATTCACCCTCCAGTGGTTTGGGCTGGTCGGATGTTCAAGCCAGCAAGTGTTCCACAACTAACGCTTACGTTAGTGACTCAGGAAGTATTTGTACATGTCCACTCTGAAAAAGTGCTGTCAACCAAATTATTTGATAGAAAATTCTCCTGATTATACTCTCTGCTACATACCTACTGTTATATTTACATACAATATCAACACAACAATGTTTGGCGGCACGTTTGGCAGTTTTTTGTGTAATTTACTTCCTCCAACGTTATATCATATCGGACGGTGTATTAATCGGGTGAAATGATGCTCAAATCAGTCCAGGGTCCACGGAGCTTAGAGTTACCCTACATTAGTCGGGAAGGAAAAGGGAAAACTCCGGAGAAAACCTTATCCAGGTAACTCAACCTGACCGAGATTCGAACTCGGGACCTCTTGAACGTGAGGCAGACACGCTACCATCTACGCTACCGAGGCGGGGACGTTTGGCAGTTCTGGAACGAGTAAAGTGATATATGTGCCTATAAACATATAACTCCGGTACAAAGGGACCGATGCCCGCCTCGGTAGCGTAGATGGTAGCGTGTCTTCCTCACCTTCAAGAGGTCCCAATTTCAAATCTTGGTCGGGTGAGTTACCTGGATAAGTTTTTTTCCGGGGTTTTCCCTTATCCTTCAAGACGAATGTCAGGTAACTCTAAGCTCTATGGGTACTGGACCCAGTTGAGCATCATTTTAACCAATTCATACACCGTCCAATTCATACAAAAAGAAAGCAGAATAAATAAATAAAAAATAAACAAGTAAATAAATAAGTAAATAGAGAGACAGAAAGAAATGCACAAAGGAGGAAAGAAGGGAAGAATGAAGGAAAGAGAGAGAGAGCAAGGCAGAAGGAAAGAAAGAAGGAAGGAAGGAAGGAAGGAAAGAAAGAAAGAAAGAAAGAAAGAAAGAAAGAAAGAAAGAAAGAAAGAAAGAAAGAAAGAAAGAAAGAAAGAAAGAGAGAAAGAAAGAAAGAAAGAAAGAAGGAAAGAAAGAAGGAAAGAAAGAAAGGAAGGAAGAAAGAAAGGAAGAAAGAAAGGAAGAAGGAAAGAAAGAAAGAAAGAAAGTAAGAAAGAAAGAAGGAAAGAAAGAACGGAATAAAGAAAGAAAGTAAGAAAGAAATAAAGAAACAAATAAAGAAAGAAAGTAAGAAAGAAATAAAGAAATAAAGAAAGAGAGGAAGAAAGAAAGAGAGAAAGAGAGAAAGAGAGAGAGAAAGAGAGAAACAGAGAAAGAGAGAGAAACAAATAAATGAATGAATGAATGAATGAATGAATGAATGAATGAATGAATGAATGAATGAATGAATGAATGAATGAATGAATGAATGAATGAATGAATGAATGAATGAATGAATGAAGGAAGGAAGGAAGGAAGGATAAAGGGAGGGAGGGAGGGAGGCAGGAAGGGAGGAAGGAAGGAAGGGAGGAAGGAAGGAAGGAAGGAAGGAAGGAAGGAGGGAAGGAAGGAAGGAAGGAGGGAAGGAAGGAAGGAAGGAGGGAGGGAGGGAGGGAGGGAGGGCAGGATGGAGGGAGGGAGCAAGGGAGGAAGGGAGGAAGGGAGGAAGGAAGGGAGGAAGGAAGGAAGGAAGGGAGGAAGGAAGGAAGGAAGGATGGAAGGAAGGAAGGAAGGAAGGAAGGAAGGAAGGAAGGAAGGAAGGAAGGAAGGAAGGAATGAAGGAAGGAAGGAAGGAAGGAAGGAAGGAAGGAAGGAAGATGAATATCTGGTAACCCTAATCTCCAAGTACCCTGTACTCGTTTCAACATCATTTCATTTATCATTCGATAAGGTTTTCTCTTATTCTGAAAGTTGAATATCTGGTAACCCCAAGCTCCATGTACCCTGACTCATTTAAACATCATTTCATTCATTGTCCGATATGACTTAACGTTGGAGCTTTTCCCTTATCCTGAAAGATGAATGTCTGGTTACTCTAAGCTCTATGTATCCTGTACTTATTTGAACATAATTTCATTCATCGTCCGATATGACTTAACGTTGGAGGTTTTCTCTTATCCTGAAAGATGAATGTCTGGTTACTCTAAGCTCTATGTATCCTGTACTTATTTGAACATCATTTCATTCATTGTCCGATATGACTTAACGTTGGAGCTTTTCCCTTATCCTGAAAGATGAATGTCTGGTTTCTCTAAGCTCTATGTATCCTGTACTTATTTGAACATCATTTCATTCATTGTCCGATATGACTGAACATTGGAGCTTTTCCCTTGTCCTGAAAGTTGAATGTCTGATAACTCTAAGCCCTATGTATCCTGTACTCATTTGAGCATCATTTCATTCATCGACCGATATGACTTAACATTGGAGCTTTCCCCTTATCCTGAAAATGAATGTCTGGTAACTCTAAGCTCTATGTATCCTTTATTCATTTGAGCATCATTTCATTCATCGACCGATATGACTTAACATTGGAGCTTTTCCCTTATCCTGAAAGATGAATGTCTGGTAACTCTAAGCTCTATGTATCCTGTACACATTTGAACATCATTTCCTTCATCGTTCGATATGACTTAACGTTCGAGGTTTTCTCTTATCCTGAAAGATGAATGGCTGGTAAATCTAAGCTCTATTTACTCTATACTCATTTGAACATTATTTCATTCATCGTCCGATATGACTTAACGTTCTAGGTCTTCCCTTACCCTGAACGATGAAAGTCCAGTAACTCTAAGCTTTATGAACCCTGTACACATTTGAACATCATTTCATTCCTCGTCCGATATGACTTAATGTTGCAGGTTCTCCGATATCCTGAGAGATGAATCTCTGGTAACTCTTAGCTCTATGTAACCTGTACTCATTTGAACATCATTTCATTCATTGTCCGATATGACCTAACATTGGAGCTTTTCCCTTGTCCTGAAAGATGAATGTCTGGTAACTCTAAGCCCTATGTATCCTATACTCATTTGAACATCATTTCATTCATTGTCCGATATTACTTTTGAGGTTTTCCCTTTTCCTGTAAGGTCAATACCTCGTAACACCATCGTCACCATACAGTGTGCTGTTTATTATATTTGGATAGGAATATGACATGCTAAAATGTAAATCGAATATGTGTTATCGAAACTTGAATTCAAACATACAACACAATCACAAAAATTGTATTTAAAAAAATTGATAGAACTATATAAATTAGATTGATCTAACTATATATAGTAAATCATATATATGCACTTTAAAAGGCTTGCTTTCCTAACTGGAATTATTCTTTTGTTTGATACTTTCTCAGTATATATTAGAGCAAAAATTTATTTTAACCTATGAAAATGCAATTAAATCTAAGCTGTATTTATGTAACATAGTCGCTGTTTGTTGTAAAGTTTTACAAATAATTACAAATCATCTTATTCGCGGAAGGACGTTACAAGTGGCGTCATCTGTGGACAGCAAGACGCGGTAGTTCTGTCCATGTCACTTTTTTAACCAAATTGTTCTCCTAGAGGACAGTTCGCACAACAAACAGAATACTATGTGTGTTAGTAAACGAATGGGTCACGTTGACGTTTTGTTTTCAGACTATTTATTATTATTTTCTCTATCATGTTCTTGTAAAGTTTCGCAGATATTGAAATTCATGTAAAATACGTTTAGAAATCATCTGACAATCATTTTAATTGGAAGATGCGCGTATTTTCGCTATCTGAATCTATGAAGACCTTCAAAGTTTCTGTTCTAGATGTCTTCAGTACAACGAACAAAGTTGAACACCGGTAAGCCTCTCACGTTTGTACCATGGCCTCTCACTCGATAAAATAAACGACAATAAGTTGAGAAATTGGCATGAGTGTTATATGAGTCATAAGTTTCCAGCTTTTAAGTTACAAGTGTTATGAAAAGAAACTAGTTAATGAACTACGACCCTCAGGATATTAAATAAGTAATAATCTTTAGTATAGTGCTGCACTCTGCCGGGAAAATCATCACGTCCTTCGAGTTTTAAAAGAAAAATGAAACTCTACGAGGCGCTGTTTCTATTTTCCCTACAGTTTCAACTTGCCCAAAGTTTCAACTTCCGACAACGACGTACGTTTTGTTTTGTTTTGTGTTATGCAGGTTTGACGTGCCTCACCCCCTCCCTCCTTTCTCAATACTGTGCAGGGGCGGTTCTTGCCAGTTGGTCAGATGGATCCGCAGTAACCCGATCAATTCCTGGTGGCCGAGCAAGGAGTTTTCTGCTGTTTTCTCTGCTCGATAGGACGGAATCTTCTCGGCTCCGTCATAGCGTGGACGTTCCCACTTCCCGCGACTTACCCTCCAGTGGTTTGGGCTGGTCGGATGTTCAAGCCAGCAAGTGTTCCACAACTAACGCTTACGTTAGTGACTCAGGAAGTATTTGTACATTTCCACTCTGTAAAAAGTGCTGTCAACCAAATTATTTGATAGAAAATTCTCCTGATTATACTCTCTGCTACATACCTACTGTTATATTTACATACAATATCAACACAACAATGTTTGGCAGCACGTTTGGCAGTTTTTTGTGTAATTTTTTTCCTCCAACGTTATATCATATCGGACGGTGTATGAATCGGGTGAAATAATGCTCAAATGAATCCAGGGTCCACGGAGCTTAGAGTTACCCCACATTCCTCTTGAAGGAAAAGGGAAAGCCCCGGAAAAAGCTTATACAGGTAATTCACCCCGACCGAGATTCGAACTCGAGACCTCTTGAACGTGAGGCAGACACGCTACCATCTACGCTACCGAGGCGGGCATGTTTGGCAGTTCTGGAACGAGTAAAGTAATAGATGTGACTATAAACATATAACTCCGGTACAAAGGGAGCGATGCCCGCCTCGGTAGCGTGTCTGCCTCACGTTCAAGAGGTCTCGAGTTCGAATCTCGGTCGGGGTGAGTTAACTCGATGACGTCTTTCCGGAACTTTTCCCTTATCCTTCAAGACGAATGTCTGGTAACTCTAAGCTCTATGGGTCCTGGAGCCATTTTAACCTATTCATACACCGTCCGATATGATTTAACTTTGGAGGACGCAAATTACAAAAAGAAAGAAGAATAAATAAATAAAAAATAAACAAGTAAATAAATAAGTAAATAAACAGAGAGAGAAAGAAATGCAGAAAGAAGGAAAGAAAGAGAGAAATGCAGAAGGAAAGAAAGAAGGAAGGAAGGAAATAATAAATAAATAAATAAATAAATAAATAAATAAATAAATAAATAAGTAAATAAATAAATAAATAAATAAATAAATAAATAAATAAATAAATAAATAAATAAATAAATAAATAAATAAATAAATAAATAAATAAATAAATAAATAAATAAATAAATAAATAAATAAATAAATAAATAAATAAATAAATAAATAAATAAATAAATAAATAAATAAATAAATAAATAAATAAATAAATAAATAAATAAATAAATAAATAAATAAATAAATAAATAAATAAATAAAGAAAGAAAGAAAGAAAGAAAGAAAGAAAGAAAGAAAGAAAGAAAGAGAGAAAGATAGAGAGAAAGAGAGAGAGAAAGAGAGAACGAAAGAAAGAAAGAAAGAAGGAAGGAAAGAAAGAAGGAAAGAAGGAAAGAAGGAAAGAAAGAAAGAAAGAAAGAAAGAAAGAAAGAAAGAAAGAAAGAAAGAAAAAAAGAAAGAAAGAAAGAAAGAAAGAAAGAACGAAAGAAAGAAAGAAAGAAAGAAAGAACGAAAGAAAGAAAGAAAGAAAGAAAGAAAGAAAGAAAGAAAGAAAGAAAGAAAGAAAGAAAGAAAGAAAGAAAGAAAGAAAGAAAGAAAGAAAGAAAGAAAGAAAGAAAGAAAGAAAGAAAGAAAGAAAAAAAGAAAGAAAGAAAGAAAGAAAGAAAGAAAGAAAGAAAGATGAATGTCTGGTAACCCTAAGCTCTATGTACCCTGTACTCATTTGCGCATCATTTCATTCATCGTCCGATATGACTTAACGTTTGAGGTTTTCTCTTATCCTGAAAGATGAATGTGTGGTAACTCTAAGCTCTGTGTACCCTGTACTCGTTTCAACATCGTTTCATTCATCATTCGATAGAGGTTTTCTCTTATCCTGAAAGTTGAATATCTGGTAACTCTAAGCTCTATGTACCCTGTACTCATTTGAACATTATGTCATTCATTGTCCGATATAACTT
>CM060947.1:259346136-259461136 GCA_030765055.1 Mantis religiosa | reverse complement strand
TAGGCGTGATCACGACACAAGGGCGTAGGTACAGACTTACGAACAAAATAAAATCCTTTTAGCCTTATTAATTAGTGCTCCTCGAAGTACCAGCCTTCTTCACTTCCTGAGCAAGCATGGCCGAAAGCTGGAGAAACTTTATAAACATTTCACGGCTGGTAACCCGAGAAGCACTAATTAATATTTATGACCGCTAAAGCTTCAAATCTTAAACTTTTACGGAATCCATATACCTTCTTTTATTTTTAAGAAACAGAAGCCTAACGAAGTAGAAACAAATTCCAATTCTTGCCAAAGTCTTCAAAGGTATTTCACTTACCATATTTAATGAAATAACGTTTGTATTTTGTTATCAAGACTGAATTTCTTTTATCTAGCAAGTTGATACATCTATCAAACGAAGATTGTACACAAAATTTAAAGGGCTGTTGAATAAAGGAATATGACAATTTTTTGACAACGTACTTTTACTCATCCTCATAATTTTGATGTTTCTTCTCAAAATAGTCTCCCCTGAATGCGATGTACTTGTCCCAGCGTTTCTGTCCATCTTCAAAGACATGCTGGAAACCATTTTTGAGAGAACCTTCAAAATCGCCCACGCAGCCTTCAGCACTGTTTCTGACGATGGGATAATGCCTCCCACAAAAGAGTTTCTTCAAGTTAGGGAATAGAAAAAAGTCACATGGGGCTAAACCCGGACTATAGGGATGATGAGGGATGTACTTCACGTTGAATTTTGCCAGATATCCAGCAACAACATTGGCAATATGCGACCGCGAATTATCGTGGTGTAGCATCCAGCCTGCTTCACGGAAATGTGGTATTTTGCGCCTGATATGGACTTGCAATGTTTTCAGGACATCCCTGTAGTATTGTCAAGTTACTGATGTGTGTGCAGGTACAACATGCGGATAAACCATTCCACGAATATTAAAGAATGATATGTCCATAACTTTCGCTTTTTTGGGTGTTGATAAGAAAGGAGATTTCCACACTGAGCTTTTCTGTTTGCTCTCAGGATCAAAATGATGTAGCTAAGTTTCATCAGCAGTGATTACGTTTGAAAGAAACTCCGGAGCGTCGTCTAATATCAACTTTAACTGTATACAGATCTGCATGCGAATGTCCTTTTGTTCGGGAATCAACAATCTTGGAACACATCGCGCATAAGCACGTCTCATGTGTAATGTTTCTGTGACCAACTTGGGGCTGGCACCCAATCAAATGTTCAGTATTTCAGAAAGTGATCTTAAGGTAATTCGTCGGTCCTCTCTCACAATGGCATCAGCAGTGTTGATGTTTTATTCCCTAAGAGCAGTAACTGGAGCACCGGGTCCACCTTCCTTTAAAATTGTCGCCCTTCTTTAAACATTTTAAAGCGCCTTCGAGCTGTGTTGTAGGGAAGAAGAGACTCTCCATAGGCCTTCTGTAACATTTTATAGGCCTCAACGGAGGATTTGTTGAGACGTAAGCAGAATTTCAAAGCCACATATTGTTCCTCGCGTGTTACCTCCACTGCAGCGGTAGGCGATACTGAACATGTCTGAACTTACCTGGTTCTCACAGGCGGGAACCAGTAGTACCAACAATGAAACTACTACGGCGTGTTTGTTTCATATTAAGCTAACAGTATATAAGAAGGCTGAATTTTATTGCCAAATTATGACCCTCAAAAAATTATGATCATTCTTTATTGAACAGCCCTCGTACATTGTGTTAATGGTCGTGTTGGTATGTCAGCGGTCGTCTTGCAGTTCTATTCGAGTTGGAGAAACGACAGTTACTTAGAGAAGTCAAGAAAAATCCTAAACTATGTGCTCCAAACTTGCTATTTCAGTTCAAATACACACAGGAAAGTCTGTTTCAGCACAAACTATAAGAAACGTGCTTTATGAAGTTGAGTGTGGAGACCAAACAGCCCGCAGAAAACAATACATCTGTAAAATCAACAGAAAGAAACGAGTTTCTTTTGACAAAAGAACATAAACACGATGGGTTTGATTTCTGGAAGCATGTTTTATTTACTGACGAGGGTCAATTTGAGCTCTTTAAGGGGGGACTATGCAAATATTCAGGGTCTTACATAAATAGCCATAACATCCAAAGTTTTCAAGTTAGAGAAGTGAAACTTAGTATACTCATTTAGGATTGTACAGTTAATATGCACAATTTTTCATAACTTTCCATTGTTTATAACTAATGCTACATATTTTTTCTATATGTAGAGATATTTACAAACCTAAGCCCATTTTTTTTTTTTTTCAAAATTCACATATGCTATGTTTCTGAAATTTTGTATGTTATTTTAAAACACATTAGAAATGATTTTTTTGGATTTAGATTTCTTATAGGAGCTGTATAGAGTTTGAAAACAATGTTAATCATATGCATCCTTTAAAAATTAAAATAATTTCATATATTTTATATCATCACATTCCATCTGGAGCTTAATCTTAAATTCCAGAAGCAATAAAATGTTTATTGTGGCATAAGAAAGCTGTGTTTGCCACATTGCATCACTGTAGATGAAGTAGTTTGAGAGAAAACTGGGTTGAAGTTGTAGAAAATGCAAGTTACGGGGAAAGGCAGTTAAAAATTCAATTAGTATTATTCAGTTTTCCTTTTAATTATAAGTCAGAACTTCCCATATACGTAGTCTGTACCCTCATTCTGGTCTTCTTCAGCCTTTCTTTTTAAATTCCTCTTCTGTCTTGCTTCTTTCTGCATTAATTTCATAGTTCTTTCTGCACCAGCAATGCGAATGTTGTCGATACTCTGCAAAATTGTTTTCATAAACACACCAGGTTGATACCCTAACTGATGCATAACTTTCTTTCTGCCAACACTCCCAACATTAAACACTATTGCAGCATCAAATGTAGCAATTTTCACCACTATGAAAGACACAAATGATGTTTTGGGACACCTTTTCCATATCAAACTGTTGAGGCTTTCATTTGGGTTTTGTGTCTCTCCATAGAGACATTTTAGCAAGCCTGGGTGTGCTGAGAATTGGTAGGTCGGCTTTATAGATTACAAGACAGCTGATAGAAGACTATGTGTTGCTACTATGCTACTATGCAACACTAGGGCATTTAATTTTCTAAAGGTACATACAGACCACGTACAGTCATAATGTTTTGGTGTTTGATAGCTAACACTATATACTATTTTACAAAACAATAAAAAAATTAGATTTTTTGAACATTTTCTCGTACGTCCCCCCTTAAGTCAAAATGGCGCGTAATAGTGTGGAGGAAAAATAATTGTGTGCTTGAGGAGAAAAATAAACAGCTTCAGTTAAACATGGAGGCAGTCAGTACTTGTCTGGCGCTAGATGAGTGTAAATGGTGTGGGGAATTTGTGTTTTATTGATGGGATTAGGAACTATAAGGTTTATATAAACATCATAAGAAGTCTGAATAATGTGCGTCTTTCTGAGGATTATATTTTTACACAAGATGGTCCAAAACACACAGCTCTAGATACAAGGCTATGGTTATTGTATAATACTCCACGATCGTTGTCGATCTCACCGCAATCCCCAGACATGAATCTAATAGAGAATTTGTGGAGTATACCGGACAAAAATATTAGGAACCATCATATATCTAATATAAAGGATGTAAGGAACGTTCTACAAGCGAAATGACGTAAAATTACAGTGGAAACCTACACAATCTTTGGTTAAATCCAGGCCAAGGAGAATGCAAGAGATTATAAAGAGGAATGGAGGGCCTAGTAAGTACTAACTGTAACATTCTACATCATTTTCAGTGTACAGACGAATACTTATTTTGCATCCTATATTGCATATCTTAATTTGGAATGTTTAAATATATTTATGTGAATATATACTATATGTGTTTCTGTATTGTATCCTCTTTTTCACTAATCAATAAATAAGCCAATGTCCCTGCTATAATTAATTCTGATGATGTTTCCACTGTCCATACATCCTTAAACATAAACTCATGCATTAGACCCCTCCTTGGTTGTGCAGAGCGTCACACGTTAATCTGGGCATGACCAAACATGATAAATCTACCATGTCTATGTCTAGTATCCGCACATGTTTTTTTAGAATTTTTATCGCGATATCAGGACCATGTTAAAATTTATACTGATGGCTCCAAGAACTCAAATGGTGTTGGTTGTGCTTACGTGTGTGGAACCGAACCGTATACATTCGGATTCCACACTAGCACTTCCATTTTTACTGCAGAGCTTTATGCAATATACCGGGCCATTTTACACGTACGTCGACGAAAGTTGGGGACTGCTTAATCCTGAGTGATTCCCTCAGTGCACTTCAAAGCCTACGGCAGCTGTACAACTACCACCCTATTGTGCAGCATATACAGGATGCCCTCCACGTTTTACACGCTTCTGGCGTTAACGTGGTGTGTGCATGGATCCCTGGTCACGTAGGCTTGCGGGAGGATGAAATGACGGATTCGGCAGCCAAGACGACTACCATGAAGCTCAGGGTTCAAGTACCATCTGTGACATCGGAAGATTTTAGGGCCGTATTGCGGAGAGCTTGGCAAACCTGCTGGCAGGAAGAGTGGTCCGCTCTCCGCAATAATAAACTTAGATCTGTTAATGTACTTCCGATTCCCTGGGTTACCTCCTGTCGGTCATCTCGTCGCGAGGAGGTGAGTTTGGCTCGGTTGCGCATTGGGCACTGCTTTTTTACTCATAGTTTTCTTTTTAAAAAGGAGCCTGCTCCACTGTGTCCGTTTTGCAATGAAGCGTTATCTGTACGACAGGTGCTGCTAGAGTGTTTTCACCTAGCAGAGCTTAGGACGTCTCTGCAGCTGCCGGTCAGCTTTGCAGAAATGCTAGCGGACGATGACACAGTGGTGCAGAAGATTTTTAGATTCCTCTCTAGGTTAAGTTTTAGGATTTAGTAAACGAAATACTCAGTAGGTTTTCGTTGTTTTTTAGTTTTTAATTTTTTATAACTTTTATAGTTTTTATGTTGTTTTTTTGGAACTTTTACATCTTTTACCAGTTTCTTTTTAAAAGGGCGCTGATGACCGCCGTGGTTGAACGCCCTCATACGCATCATCATCATCATCATCATCATCATCATCATCATCATCATCATCATCATCATCATCATCATCATCATCATCATCATCATCATCATCATCATCACCACCACCACCACCACCACCACCACCATCGTCGTCGTCGTCGTCGTCGTCATCTTCATCATCATCATCATACATTAGAGGAATACTTTTTGGAGAAACTGTATATATTAATTTCTTGGCTATGCAAATAGAACGGAAATTAATATCCGTGACATAGTCACAGGCTCTGAATAAAATGAACTATATATATTTAACTTATATTCAAGTTAAGAAAGCTGATACCTCACCGATTAATCCACCGTCAATTGTGTTTTCTAGTGAAAGCTCCGATATTAACAAACAAGTAAAGGTGGCTATGCAAATTAAATAAAGGAAGGTGTAAGCATTTTTAGCTAACGTGAGTGGAGAATGCTATATGAGTACTTTTTGTTACATAATCCGCAGCAGTTTAAAGTAGCAACTTCTCCTTAAAATTGGAGCAGTGGAGAGATAAGACAGGGAGGACGCTCAAACAAATGGTCGAACGCAGTGCAGCCAACCGTAATGTGGATACGCCATTAGCTCTGCCAACTTTGCGAACTTCTTTCTCCTACCAAAAACTGACCGCATCCCCCTGGTCGTCTAGGTGACCAAATTACTGCTGCTTAATTGCCCATATAATGCACATGTTACTGAGTTAGGGCCGACCCTTCTTTCCAAAGTTTTCTGTCCTTCACGGAGAAGGGTCAGTAAGTCAGTCGGGGGGAAAAATCGCTGCATTTCGGTCGTTAAAACGGACGCTTCTAAATTGTAAAATCCCAGAGAAACATTACCAATAGATGATCTGCGCGATGATATCGAGATTATTGAGTAGTAGGGTTGATCACATAATGACAGGGAGACAGAGCACACAATTTCAAATGTTTCTCTGTTCAAACTTCAGATGTTTTATAGTGGTACATATGTATTAATTCTTATAAGCAAAACGGTGTAAAACAAATGAAGACGAAAACATCGCACTGCTTTTGTTTCATAGCTTTTCAAGCTTCGCTTAACCAACTTCATCGCTAGCTTTATTTTCCTTTCTTTGCGAATCAATCTTGGTCGATCGTGGGAATGTTGCTAAGAACGCTGGAGAGGCAGGATAGTGGGGGAGAGGGGATTTATGTGCTTGATATTGTAAGAACAAAGCGCCAGAGGGCGTTCCGTCCACTTAGTTGGTTTGTTGGTTGCTGGCGTTTTACAAGCACCCGGGAAGAAAAACTACCACCAAGTACCCAGACACTTGTGGGTGTTTACCCCTTTGTGTAACAGCGAGCACCTTCTAGTGGATTAAAGTCCTACAATTATCTGGAACAGAGAAGTTTACATTCACAGGCACTCGCTCGTCGTTCTAAACAGTCTCCATCAGACTTTTTGTACATATAGGAAACAATGAAATATGCACGTTTTAAGGTCTTACGTTGCTGTATTTCTTAATTTACACTAACTTCAATGAATTTAGTTAACAGTCTTCACAAATTTGAAAAAAAGAAGAAGAAAAAGAAAACTATCTGAGTTTTCAATTTTCCAATATACATATCTAAATTTTTTCACTTTCTATGCGTGTTTTTCAGTAAATATTCCAACAAAATTTTCGATACCTGGGATGAATTACTTTTCTTTCATTTGTAATCCTTTACACTTAAAAAAGTTAATGCAAAATTTGTTACGCTGCAAGTATCGCTTGATATGTATTTATTACACAATGTGTACTGTATTTATTCTAAGGTCCCTCTTATTGAAGGACATAAGTATTCGAGGTACCCAATCGAACAGAAAGAAAGGTGGTTGGACGTACCCTACACGACCCTACCACATAACAGTTGTGTCTATGCTATGCCTCGATACAGTGTGCTCAAAGTTATTCAGCCAATTGTGAACTGACAGGTAATATGCGACGTAAAGGTGGCAGAGAGGAATATCGTGATAAATATGTACAAACAAAATAAATCTCTCTCCCAAATTGCCAAAACCATTAAAATAAGCATAATTGTAGTGTTTTGCGAAATTCAACGCTTTAAACAGACAAATGCTGTTGTAAATAAACCTCGAAATGGCGCTCCTTCTAAACTCACCATCAGAGACAGGAGGCAGATAATCGAAATGGTGAAGCAGAATCCGAGAGTCACTGCTTCTGAGATTAGAGGATGCCTTGAGCAATATTCTGGCACTGTGGTTCACACCAGAACATTTGAACGCGTTTTAAATAGCACTGGATACAATGCCCGCCTTCCTAGGAAGAAACCATATGTAAATAAGGTGAATAATGTAACGTTCACGGTTACGCCAATTACACTTTCCCATTTAACGTTAATAGAGGGGCGGGGTGGTAGCTGAGGAGGGAGATGTTCCTACCAAGGTGTGGGTTACCAGGCAGGGTTGGCTTAAGTTAAAATTCGACATGTATTTCTGGTTAAATAGTGTTTATTTTAGAATCTACCCAAAACCGAAAGAAATTATATATATACGAGGACAACGGTGGCTTTTATCTGGCCTAAGCTTCCTGCTCCTTGCTTTTTGATGTTCATTCTTGAAAATTATAGACATGGCCGTCAGAGAATCGGGCGACGCAGATTCCGGTAGCACGTGCGAGACTACTCCCGCATGTGCCAAAACCTTGGGGTTTAATGCCGAAACTCTGCCGAAGCAGCGGCTGACTCACAGCTTCGTCAGCTATGTCAGCAAGGCTTTCGATCTTCGCCTAGCAGTCCAGCATGACTTGCAAACCTACGCGACTGTATGTCGCATGTATTTTTTTTTTTTTTTTTTTTTTTTTTTTGTAATTAAAGTCCTCCAACATTTAGTCATATCGGACGACGAATGAAATGGGTGAAATGATGCTCAATGCGTCAGGGGTCCATGGAGCTTAGAGTTACCCGGCATTCGCCTATCAGGATAAGGGAAAACCCCGGAAAAAGCCTTATACCGGTAACTCACCCTGACCCAGATACGAACTAGGGAACTCTTGAACTTGAGGCAGACATGCTACCATCTACGCTACCGAGGCGGGCCCCATGTCACGTGTAGATGATGATGATGATGATGATGATGATGATGATGATGATTAAAATGTAGGGGCACTCAACTCGATTGGCATTAGCGGCCTTTCAAAAACTGTATTTCACTTTACAATTCTTCCTTTCGCTTAACTTATCTTTAACTGTCCTTTGACTCTGCTTTGGCTTTGCCTTCACTTTGCTCTAGCTCCACTTTGGCTTTACATTAGCTTTGCTCTAGTTTTCCTCCAGCTCCGCTTTGGCTTTGCTGCGGCTTCATTCTGACTTTACCATTTCTCTGCTCTAATTCTACTCTGGTTATACTCTGGTTCCGTTCAGGCTTCTCTCCCGCTTCACCATAACCTCACTCAGACTTCATTCTAAAATCCCTCTAACTTTGCCCTGGCTTGGCTCTCACTAAGCTCCAGCCTACCTTCGGTCCTGCTCTGGCTTTGCTCTGGCCTCACACTAACTTCATTCTGTACCTTACACTGGCTTCGCTCTGCCTTCGCTCTGGCTAGGCCGCGGTCAACACTCCGGTGCCGGTCTGGCTTGGCTCTGGCTCCGCTCAAGTTCCGCTCTGGCTACGCTCTGGCTCCACTCTGGCTTTGCTCTGGCTAGGCTCCGATCCCCGCTACGGTCCTGCACTGGCTTGGCTCTGTTTTCTCTCTGGCTTTGCTCTGGCTTAACTCTAACATTCCTTAACTATACTCTTGCTTGGATCGGTACTAGTTCTGGCTTGGCTCTTGCTAGGTTTTGACCTTACCTGTCCCGCTCCGGCCTCACACTCACTTCGTTCTACACCTTAACCTTGGCTTGGTTCTGGCTTGACTCCGGCATCACTCTGGCTTCCCTTTGCCTTCGCTCTGGCTAGGATTGGGCCACCACCCCGATCCCGCTCTGGCTCCGCTCTGGCTCCGCTCTGGCTTCCTTCCGGCTTCACTCAAACCTCACTCTAACTTCACTCTGTATTCACTCTTAACTTATTATTCCGTTTTCCAAGTATATAATTTTTACCAATTTTGTATTTTTCAAATGTATCAAAATATTAACGTCACAATAAGATAAAGTATATAGAATTTGCTAAACAGTATGAGGTAAAACCACCAGAATTCTGAGAAGTTTGAGGTTCTCTGGGCCCGCCTTGGTAGCGTCGTGGTAGAATGTCTGCCTCACTTTCAAGAGGTCCCGAGTTCGAATCTCGGTCAGGGTGAGTTACCCTGATAAGGTTTCTTCCGGGGTTTCCGTTTTCCTGTAAGAGGGATGTCAGGTAACTCTATGCTTAATGGACCCCGGACTCTTTTGAGCATCATTTCATACATTCAATTCATCGTCCGATATTACTTAACGTAGGAGGACGTAAATTACAATAAAAAATAAAAAAAAAAGCTTCTCTGATCGGACGAGAGCAAATTATGCTTATACAAGAGTGATGGACGTCTTAAAGTGTAGAGACTGCCAAATACAGAATGGGAAGCTAAGAACATGAGAGCTACAGTGAAGTATGATGACAGTAGTGTGAAGGTATGGGGCTGTATAGCTTTATGTGGCTTTGGGGAGCTGGTGTTTATAGATGGGATCATGGACACATTGGAATACAAGAGGATTCTTGAAAACAATCTTAAAAAGAGTACAGAGAAGCTGGGATTTGGGCATGATTAATACTTCTAGCAGGATAATGATCCGAAGCATACTGCTGAAATTGTAAGGCTTTGGATCGTGTACAACACTCCTCACACTTTGAAGACATCGCCCCAATCTCCAGATTTAAATCCTATAGAGAACACTTGGAAGGAACTCGAGGAGCGTGAGGAAGCAAGGATCATCTGAAAGAACTTCTTCAAACAGAGTGGATAAATATGGACTCTGCAGTCACTAAACAACACATACAAACAATACCCAAATGATTATCAGCAGTAATTCAAAGAAAGGGGATGATAAATAAATACTGGTTGTTCTCTGTTCGAATACTTATGTCCAGATGTAAGGTAACCGTTTTATTTCTCCTTGTAGTGCAAATTAGTATCAGTTGCTATTTATGAGTTTATATGTTTAATGGAAGGCTCAAGATTATTTTGTACCAGTTGTATTTACATTTTCATAAAAACTCACATCTAAGCAAACGACTGTTGCATAACAACTGAAAGTCCAAAATGGCTGAAACTTTGGTGAGTAACTGCCAACAGATGAACAACGAAACTCAGTTCTATTTACGTATGATTACTCTGCGCAGGTTTAAAAAAATATAAGTAATAAATATGTTTACTTATGTCGGCCTCTGTATATATTTGAAACATATTTTTCATACGAAAGTTCATGTACTATCAGTAAATACGCCTGAAATTATTTGTAAACATTTTTACTAAGCCTGTTGTATGCTTGGGAATTAAATGGTTAAATTAGGTGAAGAAATTACTGAGTAGCGTTAAACATCTGTTCTGCAATTATTAACCCCAAAACTATTATCAATATTTACGAAATCACGTATTAAAAATCATGTTTCAAATACACTACATTAGGCAATTGTCAGACAAATACCTGCTGATAAATAGACGTCCTTAAGGGCTGACTACAGGTAATGTTAAATACCACTTCGTTAGTGAAACACGCTTGCTTTTTTTCCAGAAACCAATTTGACTTTCAAATGAGCTGAGTTGGTAATAAAATAATAAATTAACACATTACAAAGTGTTGATAATCATATATACGCCTCCCCAAATCCGTTATTCAAATTCAGCTGGACAGAAAAGGGCCGCTTTTGGCTCATTAAAACAAAATGTTTCTACGTTACTACGGTCATTTCGTTTTAGCTCATAAATTAAGCAAGGGGAATATTTAAAAAGGAAACTTTTTATTCAAAATGTCACTTTAAAGAGGCGCTTTACAGACAATAAATAGGAACCGACGAAAATGTACTGTACTGTACATATATGACTTTCTCTACTCTCGTACAAACAATTGTACCTCTGATTCAAGATCAACATTACCGTATTGTAGTTACAAGGGAATGCAGTAGACTTTAAGTGATAGTCAAATGTTTTATATACATGACTTTCTCTCCTCTTGTACAAACACTTATTGCTCTATCTACTTCAAGATAAACATTATCTTATTGTAGTTACAAGGGAATGCAGTAGACTTTAAGTGATAGTCAAATGTTTTATATACATGACTTTCTCTACTCTTGTACAAACACTTATTGCTCTATCTACTTCAAGATAAACATTATCTTATTGTAGTTACAAGGGAATATGGCAGTACATAGAACCTTAATTGATAGATTTTTCAAAACTTGTCTAGGTAATTATTTTGTTTATTATGTCCAAGAGATGAAAAATGAACATCGACCTAATTTTAAAAGAAGTATATGTTACTATTACAAAATTAAAGACAAATGCAAGGAATATCTGACAAGTGGTATTCCTCATATATAAAAGAAAACACAATCTGAGATTTGCGTCACATGACTTTCTCTACGTAGTTCGTAATCCACTTACACACATGATTCTGCCACGTGCTTTATGATAAAAACAATTGCAGAAACCTTTAGTTACATATGTATTTATGTAACATATGTACTTGGAAACATATGTAGTTGGAAAAGGAAAGTACATAGGTGGTCCGAAAAGTTTCTGACCTAATTAAGATACAAGATATTTTTCTGATTTTTTATATTTCAACATGGTCTCCATGTAACTATACACACTTCTCCCAGTGATGATCCCATCTCTGTAGCCCGTCCAAATAGTACTCGGCGTTTTTCTTTGCAAGATAATTGTTCAGGAAGATGATTGCCTCTTCATTTGACGAAAATATCTGGCCTCCGAGCGCAATTTTCAGACGAGGGAACAAACGGAAGTACCTTGGTGCTAGATCTGGTGAGTCAAGCAGATCAAATCGTAATTCGTGGACTTTTGTGTTGCAACCGCTGAGGTGTGAGACGATGCGTTGCCTTGTTTAAAAGAATTTTCTTTTTCTTAAAATGTGGCCGTTTTCCCGCAATTTCTGCCTTCAGCTTGTCAAGCAATGATCCGTAGTATGCTGCTGTATTAGTTTTTCCTTTTTGAAGATAATCGAGTAAAATAACTCCACTACTATCCCCCCCAAAAGCAGTGCCCATCAGTTTCCCAGCCGAAAAACAAAACAGTTTTTCGGTTTCCCCTTAGCAGTCCACTGTTTGTACTGTACTTTTGTTTCGAGCGTATAATGGTGTATCCAAGTTTCATCTACAGTAATTAATTGGCGCTAAAACTCAGATTTATTGCGCCTAAACTGCGCCAACAGAGCGTTGGAAATGTTCTTTCGCACACGTTTTTTGGTCTAACGTGAGCAAACGCAACACCCAATGTGCGGACAGCTCATCTCTAAATGTTGATTTAATGTGTGACAAACTCGTTCATTTGACATGTTTATAGTCTCTGCTATCTCTCTTACTTTAATTCGGCGGTCGTCTAGCACTATTTGGTGAACTTTGGCGATGTTTTAGTTGGTAGTTGCAGTTTTTGGACGTCCCGAGATTTAATCGTCTCCCAAGTTCTTACGGCCACGTTTTAATTAATCTGCCCAAACTTCCACTATTTTAAATGATGGTGCAGTGTGCCCTTGCACAGAATCCAACTCATCTTTGGTTTTCGTAGGCGTATTGCCTTTCAAAGACAAATATTTATTGACAGCTAGATATTCGATGTTGCCCATTTTCATAAAAACTCACACCAACTCAGGCAAATGACTGTCACTTCGAAATGAACGTCCAAAATGGCTGACACATTGGTGAGTAACTGTCAACAGATGAAGAACGAAATTCAGTAGTGTTTATTTAAGAGTACTGCCATCTTCATGTTGAGGTTGGAAACTTTTGAGACCCCCCTCGTATCGTAGGGTTAAACAGTAGAATATTTTAAGATTGGGGTGCTGTGTGATGGTTTTAAAATATAATTCCCTTTGGACATAATGAGATACAATTGCAGAAGTGTATTAGATGACTCAAAATAAATAAAGAATAACACAAAGTTGGTTAATATCACAACAATCTGAGAGGAAGTACAGCTTTTGTGTAGTTAGATTTTGTGTATCTTCTATTAAATTCTAGAAATGCAAAAAAGGGATTTTTTTCGGTGAAATTTTGAAAGCCCAGGTTTGGTCTTTTATCGACGAAGGGTAATTTTAAAAGAAATGTAAATACGCGAGTTTGGTGTGTTACGAAGAGACGATTTGGTTCTTTTGCTTCTCCGTTGGGGTTTAGCAGGCCAGTTTGTGTTTACGATGTTTCCCACCACGCCCAGGCGAAGTGAAATAAAGAGTTGTAAGTTAGCGCTATCCCTTGTGTAGATAGCGCCTTGCAAATTGTAACGGCGTGTTGTTTCAAGCGAGTAGGCGTGGACATCCAGGGACATCTCTTAGGTCCTTTGGGCCGCAGTTTGCTCATCTGTACTGTAGCACAGAGCTTTATGAGGTATGTTTTTTATTGGGTTGTGATTCCGTGTCGAGGTTCTGAGGCATATGACTTTGACAAAACACTGTGCATAAGGACAGGTTGGAGTTAACGTAGCTACAACATAAGAATGAACACAAGGCGGGGCTAGGCGTGGCTGATCTATTGCTACTAGCCAATGCGGTGCGTGCGAAGTTGTACAGTTAAACACGCATAATGCTCGCTTTGCCAAACCATGCGGCTAATTTCTTTGCACGCTCTAAAGATACTAATTACATAATTATTTTGTTTTCCCTATGTTAAAGAGTCACTTTTTTGCGAGGATGGCTGTAGGTGAGGGATCCGTCCCCTTAAGCTGCCGGTCCGCGCCGCCGCTCAATGGTTAGACCTCACCAAGGCAACCCGGGTTCGATCCCAGGCGACCGCAAAGTGAGATTTGTGGTGGACAACACGGTGCTGGGGCGGGTTTTCTCCGGGATCTACGGTTTCCCCCGTCAACTCATTCCACTGGTGCTCCATCTTCATCTCATGTATCATCAGTGTCATCGCCTTCGGTGTAATATGTAGTAAAAGCGGGCGTTAAACACTACACATTTCCTTAAGCTGCCGTGGCGCGGGCGCTGCGTATCCTTAGCATTCGTGGTACCTCTGATGTTACTAGAGGAACCGGGCCGAATTGCCGAGTCCCTCCCGTCGGGGAATTGTTCGGATTGGGTTGGGCTCCAAGTGGCAGTGTGTCTCCGACACCCGTGGGAAATCGGGTACCTCCGGGCCGGCCTCTGCCGCCCGTAGGGGGTAGAGGGTTGCCTCATAAGTCACGGATACTAGTCTGCAGAGCTGGTAGAAGGTGTGCTATATCACCAGGCGGCCCTACCAAGGTTACTCGGTAGTTTTCCCTGTGGAGTTGACGCGCGTAAGTGACGTATCCACTTCCATTCCGTTTTGATGTTGCTATCGATGTGGGGGGGGGCGGGCTTTTTAGGAAACCAGGTATTGCCCTATAGAAGGAGCCCCGGTGTTTTCAATCACTCCCGGGTAGGAGGAGGGCAGGGTCTTCGTATATTTTGCTAGATCTTCTGTGCTTAAATGTCTAAACCCCATGTCTGTAGCATATCTGGTTATGGAGATATGGAAACATAAGATGCCTGACTAGAAACAAAAGAATCATTAACTGTCAGTGAAGAAAAGCACACACGTGCTATGCTGCAGTTGCATTTTGTACCTTACATTCAGTAAAGTGATGATCTTTTAAGAGTTTACACGTGCTTTCCAAAGTTAGTAGAGATACCGCTTAGCAAGTCTAGTACTGGTGCGTCTAGTAGTAACTGCGAAACAACTCTTAAAAGCTTACATAAGCAGACTAGAAATATTCTTGTTAATGTGTATTCCTTTTTCAAACAGATGTATATTAAAGACATTTTTGAAAGTTCAAAATTTTTCTCAGAGCCGAGAATTAATGTTACAAACTTGTCACGTGACTGCTCATTCTGTGACAAACATTGTTAAAGAAGACAAACAGTTTACCAAATTAGGAGAAGTTTCCATATTTAGATCTCCAGGGAAACATCGAGCAGATAAAAAAGCATGCTACCAATTTAGACAATTTTCATGAATGCGTTTTACTTAGATCAATTTATGATTTATATGACAAGAATGAATATCAAACTGCGAAAAGGCTGACCAGTTTAATGAGGGGGGAAATACGGATTCTTTATCTTCTATGGCTAATATTTTGAAGTCTCTTGGGTTCAAATATAGGAGAAGCGATATTGTAGTTGCAATACTAAACTTTATGCACCTAATGCACTCATTAGTACAGCTGATTCATGGTGTAGGAATGCATTATAAATACACATTCATATGTTCTATATTTATTAAGTATTTTAATGTAAGGAGAATTGGTTTAAAGTCCATTACTGACAGTATACAAATATGACGTCATTAAAATAGAAGCTATATTCACAAATCGTTGAAATGTCACTATTTTGTTTCACTGTATCAAACACCTTCTTTCGTAGAACACATCCAATTAGAGTCATTTGTTTTGTGTGCATATGAACGATAGCTACGTAAGCGAACTGTTCTCCAGTTCAAAGTTTTAAGGTTCAGATTATGTGATAATCATTGTATATGTTCTCACATATGCTGAAATATTAAACGTACCTCTCTGTCAGCAGCTGTATCACTATAGATACATCTCACTAGGTGGATTAGGTGCGACAAATGCAGATGTGTCTTCCATCTATTTCGCCCGCTAGCCGTGGAATTGGCAACGGAAATACAGTAGTACGATAACGGTATTAGCTAAACCCATGTTGATTCTTATTTTGTAGCTAATTCTAGAGTACACTGAGCGTAGCTAGGCATGAGGAGAAAGGAGAGCAAAGGGCAAGATGCCAACAACTCCATTGTGGTGACCTTCCATGACATTTGGAATCCTTAAAGAACCAATCAGTATGAAAAGTGCAGTGAACTGAATAACAGGGATTTCGGGACATGTACGAGGGCTGTTAAATAAAGAAGGTTCACAATTTTTTGTGACAACTTACCTTTACGTATCCTCATAATTTTGATGGTCCTTCTCAAAATATTCTCCCTTGAATCGGATGCACTTGTCCCAGTGTTTCTGCCAGTCTTCAAAGACATGCTGGAACATATTTTTTGACAGATCCTTCAAAATCGCCTCCGCAGCCTTCACCACTCCTTCTGATGATGGATAATGCCTCCCACGAAGGTGTTTCTTCAAGTTAGGGAATATAAAAGTGTCACATGGGGCTAAATCTGGACTATAGACAGGGTGAGGGATGCACTTCAAGTTGACTTTTGCAAGATATTCAGAGACAACTTTAGCAAAATGCATCCGCGCATTATCGTAGTGCAGCATCCAACCTCCTTCACGAGAATGTGATGTTTTGCGCTTAATATGGACTTGCAATGTTTTCAGGATATCCGTGTAGCAATGTCCAGTTACCGATGCCGATAAACCATTTAATGAATATCAAAGAATGAGATGACCATAACGTTCCCAGCAGAAGAAACCACTTTTGCTTTCTTGGAGGTTGGAGATGAAGGAGATTGCCACACTGAGCTTTGCTGTTTGCCCTCAGCATCAAAATGATGTAGCCAAGTTTCATCAGCAGTGATTACGTTTGAAAGAAACTCTGGATCTTCCCGTAACATCAACTATAACTGCATGCAGACCTGCCTGCGAACGTCCTTTTGTTCGTGAATCAACGGTCTTAGAAACCATCACGCACAAGCTTGTCTCATGTGCAATGATTCTGTCACCAACGTGTGGGTGGCACCCAATGAAATTTTCACTATTTCAGAAATTGATCTTAAGGTAATTCGTCGATCCTCTCTCACAATGGCAGCTGCACAGTTGATGTTTACTTCCGTAAGAGCAGTAAATGGAGCACAGGGTCCACCTTCCTTTGAAAGTAACTGTCTAGCCTCTTTAAACGTTTTAAATCATCTTCGAGCTGTGCTGTAGGGAAGAACAGACTCTACATAAGCCTTCTGTAACATTGTATGGGCCTCGACTGAAGATTTGTTGAGACGAGAGCAGAATTTCAAAGCCGCATATTGTTCTTCGCGTGTTACCTCCATGGCAACGGTAGGCGATACTGAACATGTCTGAACTTTCTTTGTTTTCACAGGCGGGTAGCAGGAGACCAACAATGAAACTACTACGCCATGTTTGTTTCATATTGAGCTACCAGAATATAATAAGTTTGAATTTTAGTGCGAAAGATTATGACCGTAAAAAATTATGATCATTCTTTATTGAACAGCCCTCATATAGTTCTCACACACATGATGAAATATTAAGCGAACTTCTCTCTTATCATTTGTATCACATTACATCTCAGTAACTGTATGATACTTGCTAGATTGAGACAAAGACAGATATATTGTCCATCTCTGTCGCCCGCTAGCCGTGGAACTGTGAACGCCAAGACAGTACGATAACCGTATTGGCTAAACCCATGTTGCTACTTCTAGAGTACACTGCAAGTGGCTAGGCATGAGGAGAAACGAGAGCAAAGGCCAAGATGCCAACAACTCCTCAGTGGAGACCTTCCATGACATTTGGAATTTTGAAATAAGCAATCAGGATGAAAGGATTTCGGGACATGTGATTATCCTTACCAGTGGCCCATGGAAACCCAGGATCACAACGGTTGACCACTAAATCGATGGTATATGTGCTAAGTCAGGATTCTTTAATTTACTTTAATGTAACTTGGAGCCAGGGGCGGCTTCTGAAGGGGGTAGTATGTTTGCGCTACAACCAAAATGCTGGGTCTCCCTTTAATGTAATGGCATGTTCCATTTGGAGTACATTTCGACCTTGTCTAGTGCAGGGGACCTGAGCGCGCTGTATTGTTTGCAGGTGCCAAGTAGTTCACTCCCAGATGCAAACCACTGGCATACAAGAGGGAGGTATAGGACAGGACGAAACTATGATTTGCCGAGGCAAGTAGGGGGGCGAAGTGGGGCTTATGGCTGCATGTGGTTGGTTAACCTAGCTGCCAGAGAATAGTGGATACCTAACCTGCTCGTTCTTTCATCACAGCTGTGGCATCTATTGCGTCTATGTTAAATGTAACCTACAAGTACATAGCCACATGGTTTGTGCCGTGTTTTGTTAGATCTGCCGTGTTTTGAGTAGTGCATCAGAAATATTTATATAAATACAGGTAACTTGTGTTATAAGAAGAATCAGTGAATTCCATAAAGTGTCTTTTAGCACATCCTTTTTCAAACATGACCTTAGAAAAAAAAATTGAACTTAAGCGACTTGGAAGACCCACGCCGAAACTAAACACCACACATGTTCTAGTCGTTCTCGGGCTTCGAGCCAGGTAAGCAGATGTTGAGACATCGACTATTCGGGAGCGTACATCTCTCCCATCATTAGGATGTTGGACTTAGGGCTGGGTGGCCTAACGCTGCTGCTCTGGTCGCTGCTCAGTAAGCCAGATCTGTGTTTCCTGAGTCTCTCTTTTTCGAGTTTTAATGCAGGATTCCATGCTGCACTAAATTGTAGCCCAGCATCTCGGTTAAGAGTGAGTCTCTCTGCCGAGATAGCCAACGTCTCCTTAACTCTGCGCTCCCAGTAGCCACTGCATTTTGCCAAAATAGTGGTGAGACCGATGCTAGCCTTATGGTCTTGCTGGAAGCAATGTTCCGCCAGCCCAGACTTTTCAGGTTGCAACAGTCTGATGCTTCTATCGTGTTCTTTGATCCTGGTAGCTATGGTCCTGCCGGTTTCTCCGATGTACCGCACTCCACATTCACATGGAATGCGGTACACCCCCGGAACGTTTAGTTGTAATTCCTCTTTGACCGGTCTCATAAAGTGTCTGATTTTTGCAGGCGGTTTGTGAATAGTTTTTATGTTGTGTCTTGCCAGTATTCTGCCGATTTTTCCAGACAGATTGCCGGTATTTGGGATGCAGACTATAGCAGTTGGCTTTTCAGTGGAGCTACAAATGTGTGTTCCGGCTCTTTTGGCTTTTGCGAGGGCCCTCTTGACATCGGGTTCAGAGTAGCCGTTCTGACGAAAAGTTTGTCGCAGATGTTGCAGTTCCTGAGATAAGTGCTGAGGGTCCGAGATGGCCAATGCTCTGTGGACCAGCATCAAACAGATAGTCAAAACAAAAGCAAGATGTTTTAACAGGCACTTTAACAATGATGTATACGATAAATATTCTAGAGTGTTTATGAAATGTGGATGTTGTGTTATATGCTGTGAATTACCGTTAACTTGTGTGTAGAGCAGTCTGTAGTGACAGGCTTAAAGAAATTGTGTTACTTTAAAAAATGAAGTTGCATGGATAACTTTGTGAGCCACCAATTTTCAGAGCCACCAGCCGCCCCTGCGTGGAGTATGAACCCTTGAACGTAGGGGTAAAGTTTATGACCGGCATTCAAGGTATTGCGGGTTCAAACCTACCAAATTGACCATCACTGGTCAAATACAAGGTCCACTATTCATATTTGTAGCCCAATAATTAAAACAAAGTAATTTCTGATTGAAAACGGGTTTATTGATTTTCAAAATATTCTCCTTTATAATCAATACACTTTTGCATCCGTTTTAACAATTTGTCAAAGCGTTTACTCCAGTCATCTTGTGACATCTCCAAAACATGACTTTAGAAGGCATCAACGACCTCTTCTTCTTACGAAAATCGTAGTCCACTCGATTTATTCTTGATATTTGGGGACAAAAACAAGTCATTGGTGGCCAGATTAGAACTCTATGACGGATGACTTGAGCCTTAAAATACTCTGTTGTTAGACCAGATATGTGTGCGTTCGCATTGTCTTATGAAGAACGATCCTACATTCAGCATTCGGCATTGAACGTTTTACGTCCCTCTAAAGGCATTGTTGCACATCGCCCGTTCAGCTGAGAAAGCAGGTGACCATTTACTTCGAAGTGCTTCGAGTGCAAACGACTTTCGTTGCATTTTCTTCATCTTGAAACACCCATACAGTCGATTGCTATATACGTTCCGGCTAATACGCATAAATCCATGATTGGTCACCTGTTGCACTCCTATATACGTCTTTTGAGGCATTGCCATTGTATTTCTACGGCATTTTTGTACAACAATCGACACGAGCATCTTTTTGAGATTATGTAGGATCCAACGAGAGCAAACCTTTCACACGGCTAAATAATCATGCAATATTCGGCCACAACAACTGATTTTTTATTACCTTCACTAACTTCATCATTGACTGAACATCGGCCACGATTTAATTCGTTATACCAGCGTTTCACAATGACAAAGGATGGAGCTTCGACGCCAAATGTGGAAGTTAGTTGATCGATGCTCTCTTGTCCACTTCGAAAATATTAATATACGAGGCATGTTTCTTAAGGCAGTACCGTTTTGCGATTCCGCCGCCGCAGCACTATGGTCGGCGTTCCACGCATGCTCGCTGATTACCTACATCTCTTGTCTACGCACTGACGCCGTTACAGTCTAATTCTTCATTGTATACGTTAGTTACTGAGTGTTTAAGATGTCTCCGACAATCGTGAGTCACGCCGATTGTGAAGTACGGGCTGTTATACGCTTTCTTAGTGCTAAAGTCGTAAAACCGATCGATATTCGTCGTGAGATCTGTGAAGTTTATGGACAAAACACTATGAGTGATGGAATGGTAAGGAAATGGGTGAGAGCATTTAAAGATGGCCGCAAAAATGTGCATGATGATAAACGGAGTAGACGTCCTTCGGTCGTTACTGAAGATTTGGTGCAGAAAGTGGACGAAAAGGTGAGAGAAAACGGACGATTTACAATTTCATCATTGTGCGACTATTTTCCTCAATATTCTCGTAGTGTTTTGTATCGCATTGTGACTGAGAACTTGAACTACCGGAAATTGTGTTCACGTTGGGTTCCGAAAATGTTGACGGATTTGCACAAAACCCAACGTTTAGCAGTGCATTGACCTTCCTTGAGCGGTACCACAATGAAGGTGAAGATCTTTTAGACAGAATTGTTACTGGTGACGAAACATGGGTGGCCTACGTCACACCAGAATCGAAACAACAATCCATGGAATGGCAACATTCATCATCATCCACAAAAGTAAAGTTTAAGCAAACAATTTCTGCCCGGGAAATCATGTGCACAGTTTTATGGGACAGAAAAGGAGTATTGCTAGTGGAGTTTCTGCCTCGTAATGAGACAATCAATGCAGCGTCTTATTGTGAGACATTAAATAATCTGCACCGTGCAATCCAGAACAAAAGACGTGGCAAGTTGAGTAAGCGTATCGTTTTTCTGCATGACAATGCCCGTCCACATGTGGCTAATCGGATAAAGATCACATCAAATCTTTTCAATGGGGAACTCTAGATCATCCTCCATACAGCCCTGACCTGGCGCCCAGCGACTACCATTTGTTCCTGCACTTGAAGAAACATCTGGGCGGTCAGCGTCTTCAAGACGATAACGAAGTCAAAACAGTTGTGATACAGTGGTTAACACGCCAGGCGGCAGAATTTTATGAAGAGGGTATTCAAAAACTGGTGCCACGTTATGACAAGTGCCTCAATATTCACGAAAATTTGTAGAAAAGTAGATTAAGGTACAGTCTTTCATGCAAAAATAAAATTATTGCGATATCTATGCACGTCTTTTTTAATTCCAAAACGGTACTGACTTAAAAAACATGCCTCGTATCATTAGACGAACTTTTCACGAGTTAATTCCACAGTTTTGTTGAGACAATCTTCAAGCTAATGTAAAGAGGACAAATGACGCTCTATTGACAAAATGTCTATAGTAGATTATGGCCAATAATGTCAAACTCTCCATTGGAAACGTCAGATGCCAGCTACAACAATTAGGGTATAATATAAATAGGACCCGTTGTACCTGATGTATTCATCATTACGTTTAATTTTGTTATTTCTGTACACCTTTTTTGGAAAAAATCTTATACCACAAAATTTTTATTACCACAACCACGACCATCATTATCGTCATCGTCACGGTCACGGTCATGGTCACGGTCACCATATTTTATCTCACTGCATCTACGTAAATTTACATTATAAGGCATGTCTAAGCTGTGAATGTGATGTGGAGGTTCATACAATATTTTTTAAATCTCCCTTTAACATTCACGAGAGAACGCTTATTTATTCAGTCATGTCCTGTTGTTTGTTTGTACTGTGAAGTCACGGTAAATGTTTACAAACAACGACGTATCAAATAACAGAATCTGAACAATTGAAGGTAACAGGCCGACATCGTGTAAAATGAAGGCGAGGTTATGTAATTCATACTGGCCAAGTTTGAACAATTGATGGTGAAGTTTACGGGAAGGAAAGCCTTAGGCGTCTTTACAGACAGGTTATAAAGTTTTAAGCTTTCATGAGGGACATGACAAAGTATTTTTTGTTTCTTTGTTATGTTGTAACTTGGTAACGTCTCTCCGAGGATGTACGGCGATCCTGAAGCTTCTCTTGCGCTTCTCCGTTATCGAAGTATCTACTGCCGGCTGCTAAGCGGTGAAATATGTATCAGGGTATGTATGACATTGACTGATGAAGACAATAAGGTTCAGTAGAGTTCAGAATCCGTAGAGCTTAGAGTTACTTGACATTCATCTTTCAGGATAGGAGAAAACACTAGAAAAGAATTCCACAATTTAGCGTACACACGGCCAGTGTGAAAGAATAATTAATTTCCATTAATTAACCTAATAGTGGTTAACTATAAAGCCCGGGCCTTAAAGTACTTACATGTAGTAAGTCGCCATTAAGGTAGTTGTCTCATGTGTTTATGAGAACTCCTAGTGGTTTACCGGAAAATACACGAGTCAGTTGTACCTAATAGTGGTCCGAACTATAAAGCCCGGGTCTTAAAGTACTTACATGTAGTAAGTCGCCATTAAGGTAGTTGTCTCATGTGTTTATGAGAACTCCTAGTGGTTTACCGGGAAATACACGAGTCAGTTGTACCTAATAGTGGTCCGAACTATAAAGCCCGGGCCTTAAAGTACTTACAGCATAGTAAGTCGTCATTAAGGTAGTTGTCTCATGTGTTTATGAGAACTCCTAGTGGTTTACCGGGAAAAACACGAGTCAGTTGTACCTAATAGTGGTCCGAACTATAAAGCCCGGGCCTTAAAGTACTTACAGCATAGTAAGTCGTCATTAAGGTAGTTGTCTCATGTGTTTATGAGAACTCCTAGTGGTTTACCGGGAAAAACACGGGTCAGTTGTACCTAATAGTGTTCCGAACTACAAAGCCCGGGTCTTAAAGTACTTACATGTAGTAAGTCGTCATTAAGGTAGTTGTCTCATGTGTTTATGAGAACTCCTAGTGGTTTACCGGGAAATACACGAGTCAGTTGTACCTAATAGTGGTCCGAACTATAAAGCCGGGCCTTAAAGTACTTACATGTAGTAAGTCGCCATTAAGGTAGTTGTCTCATGTGTTTATGAGAACTCCTAGTGGTTTACCGGGAAATACACGAGTCAGTTGTACCTAATAGTGGTCCGAACTATAAAGCCCGGGCCTTAAAGTACTTACAGCATAGTAAGTCGTCATTAAGGTAGTTGTCTCATGTGTTTACGAGAACTCCTAGTGGTTTACCGGGAAAAACACGAGTCAGTTGTACCTAATAGTGGTCCGAACTATAAAGCCCGGGCCTTAAAGTACTTATAGCATAGTAAGTCGTCATTAAGGTAGTTGTCTCATGTGTTTATGAGAACTCCTAGTGGTTTACCGGGAAAAACACGAGTCAGTTGTATCTAATAGTGGTCCGAACTATAAAGCCCGGGCCTTAAAGTACTTACAGCATAGTAAGTCGCCATTAAGGTAGTTGTCTCATGTGTTTATGAGAACTCCTAAGTGATTTACCTGGAAAAACATGAGTCATTTGTACCTAATAGTGGTCCGAACTATAAAGCCCTGACCTTAAAGTACTTACAGCATAGTAAGTCGTCATTAAGGTAGTTGTCTCATGTGTTAATGAGAACTCCTAAGTAATTTACCGGGAAAATACGAGTCATTTGGAGAATTTAATGTCATATCGGCACGTTGGCTATAGTAGCACAGTGGTAGTGGCTGGACGTAAACCAGAAGATCCGTGGTTCAAATCCCGGCTATGGCATTGAATTTTTCAGTCTGACTCTACGTTTCCACTAGAAAAGAAGCTTATCACCTTGACCAAGAGTAGAACTCGGGGCCTCTTGAACGTAAAGAATACCCGCTGCCACCTATGCCACAGAGGTGGGTCGTTATACATATATGCTTGCGACAAGTGAAAAATTACAAACTTTATAATAATTTATGCTAAAAATTTAAGAAAAAATGCGCATCAAGTGTTTCAGTCAAAGCTTGGGATATGGTAATCGCAGTTAAAATGTACTCAAAAGTAAACATTGATTTTACTTAACCTAGTAAGCGATAAAAACTATATATCAAGCTGTGGCTACAAATAAAAGGGTGTTCTTTTAACTATATTACTTAGCTGAAATAAATTTCGTGGTTCTCATTGTGCTAAATGGCAAGGTCTGCAAGTCCGACGTAAAACAAATTATCATTTGCAAGTTGAAAAGCAAACTAGATGGCGGTGTAACCATTATTACATTAAGCCCTGGGATCAGATGGGTTTATTACTGCCCGAACATAAACCAACTTTGGTCAACGAATTGCGCTTCCGGCGGTGGCCAAACAGTTGCTCCTCGCACACTATGTACCTTCTTCCACACGGGTAGCTATGGAAACGAGGTACGCATTCTTATGTTTAATGTACACACATTCAAATAGATTACTTTATTTCATTAGCAGAAACGCGCTGCTTTGAGGCAATATCTATGTAAGAGTTGATATAAAGAATGAAGTCAACGTCCAAAACAGCTGAAAATGCAAACGTACTTCAGGAATAAATTAAACAATATGTATAGAAGTCTTTGAATATTGTATGTATAAAGTCCGCGAATTCAGAAGTTCACATTTTTATTTTATTTTTTATCACAGCTCGTATCCGGAGAAAAAAGCTTAGAAAAAATATACGAGGGTGGTCTAAAATGTTTCCGAACTCAACATGATGGCATTCTTCATAAACAAAAGCTAGAGAATTTCGTAGTTCATCTGTTGAGAGTACTCACCAAAGTTTCAGATATTATGGGCGCTCAGTTGTTTTGTAACAGTCGTTTGAGATAGTTGCTAACAAATTGGACAAAATCGAGTATTGAGCTGTCATTAAATATTTGCTTTTGAAAGGCACTACGCCTACACGAATCAAAGATGAGTTGGATCCTGTCTATAGGGACCTTGCACCATCATTTACCACAGTAAAATTTAGGGGATCTTAATTTAAACGTGACCGCAAGAGCTTGGGTAACAATGTACGATCGGGACGTCAAAATACTGCAACTACCGACGAACAAATTGCCAAAGTTCACCAAATTGTCACACCCGACAGTCGAAATTAAAGTGAGAGGGATAGCAGAGGCTATGAACGTGTCAAAGAACATGTTTGTCACATATTAAGTCAACATTTAGACATGAGAATGCTGTCCGCACGTTGGGTGCTGCGTTTGCTTACGTTAGACCAAAAACGTGTTCGAATTTACATTTCCAACGCTCTGTTGACGCAGTTTGGGCGCAATAAATCCAAGTTTTGGTGCGGATTAATTACTGAGATGAAACCTGGATACACCATTAAACACCCGAAACAAAAATACAGTCCAAGCCGTTGACTGCAAAAGAAGAATCGGCTCCAAAATAGGCACAAACTGTTATTTTCGTCTGGGAAAGTGATAGCAGCTGTTTTTTTTGGGGGGGGGGATAGTCGTGGAGTTATTTTAATCGATTATCTTCTAAAGAAAAAACCATTACAGGAGTGTACTTCGCATCATTACTTGACAAGTTTAAGGCAGAACTTGGGGTAGAACGGCCACAACTGCAGAAAAAGAGAACCCTGTTTCTTCAAGATAACACAGGGTGTTACACCTCAGCGGTGGTAATGACAAAAAACAACGAATTACGGTTTGAACTTCTTGACGCGCCAGATCTAACCCCAAGCGACTTCTTTTTGTTCCCTCATTTGAAAATTGCGCTCGGGGGACGTAGATTTTCGTTAAAAGAAGAGGCAATCACCTTGATGAACAATTATTTAGCAGAGAAAAACGCCGGGTAGTATTTGGACGTGTTACAGAGATGGGAACATAGCTGGGAGAAGTGTGTAGAGTTACAAGGAGACTCTGTTGAAAAACGCCGAGTACTACTTGGACGTATTACAGAGAAGGGAACATCGCTGGGAGAAGTGTGTAGAGTTACAAGGAGACTATGTTGAAAAACGCCGAGTACTATTTGGACGGGTTACAGAGATGAGAACATTGCTGGGAGAAGTGTGTAGAGTTACAAGGAGACTATGTTGAAAAACGCCGAGTACTACTTGGACGTGTTACAGAGATGGGAGCATCGCTGAGGGAAGTGTGCAGAGTTACAAGGAGTCTATGTTGTAAAACGCCGAGTACTATTTGGACGGGTTATAGAGATGGGAGCATCGCTGGGAGAAGTGAGTACAGTTACACGGAGACTATGTTGAAAAACGTCGATTACTATTTGGACGGGTCACAGAGATCGGAACATCGCTGGGAGAAGTGAGTACAGCTACACGGAGTCTATGTCGAAAAACGCCGCGTACTATTTGGACGGGTTACAGAGATGGGAGCATCGCTGGGAGAAGAGTGTAGAGCTACAAGGAGACTGTTGGAAAACGCCGAGTACTATTTGGACGAGTTACAGAGATGGGAGCATCGCTGGGAGAAGTGTGTAGAGTTACAGGGAGACTATGTTGGAAAACGTCGATTACTATTTGGACGGGTTACAGAGAAGGGAACATCGCTGGGAGAAGTGAGTACAGCTACACGGAGTCTATGTCGAAAAACGCCGCGTACTATTTGGGCGGGTTACAGTGATGGGAGCATCGCTGGGAGAAGAGTGTAGAGCTACAAGGAGACTATGTTGGAAAACGCCGAGTACTATTTGGACGGGTTACAGAGATGGGAGCATCGCTAGGAGAAGTGTGTAGAGTTACAGGGAGACTATGTTGTAAAACGCCGAGTACTATTTGGACGGGTTACAGAGATGGGAGCATCGCTGGGAGAAGTGAGTACAGTTACAAGGAGACTATGTTGAAAAACGTCGATTACTATTTGCACGGGTTACAGAGATGGGAACATCGCTGGGAGGAGTGAGTAGAGTTACAAGGAGACTTTTTTGAAAAACGTAGAGTACTATTTGGACGTGTTACAGAGATGGGAACATCGCTGGGAGAAGTGAGTACAGTTACAAGGAGACTATGTTGAAAAACGCCAAGTACTATTTTGACGGGTTACAGAGATGGGAACATCGCTTTGAGGAGTGAGTACAGTTACAAGGAGACTATGTTGAAAAACGTCGAGTACTATTTGGACGGGTTACAGAGATGGGAACATCGCTGGGAAAAGTGAGTACAGTTACACGGAGACTATGTCGAAAAAAGCCGCGTAGTATTTGGACGGGTTACAGAGATAAGAGCATCGCTGGGAGAAATGTGTGGAGTTACAAGGAGACATTTTTGAAAAACGTCGAGTACTATTTCGACGGGTTACAGAGATGTGAGCATCGCTGGGAGAAGTGTGTAGAGTTACATGGAGACTATGTTGAAAAACGTCGAGTACTATTTGGACGGGTTACAGATATGGGAACATCGCTGTGAGAAGTGTGAAGAGTTACAAGGAGACTATGTTGAAATACGTCGAGTACTATTTGGACGGGTTACCGAGATGGGAGCATCGCTAGGAGAAATGTGTAGAGGTACAAGGAGACTATGTTGAAAAACGACGAGTACTATTTGGACGGGTTACAGATATGGGAACATCGCTTTGGGAAGTGAGTACAGTTACAATGAGACTATGTTGAAAAACGTCGAGTGCTATTTGGACGGGTTACAGAGATGGGAACATCGCTGGGAGAAGAGTGTAGAGCTACAAGGAGACTATGTTGGAAAACGCCGAGTACTATTTGGACGAGTTACAGGGATGGGAGCATCGCTGGGAGAAGTGTGTAGAGTTACAGGGAGACTATGTTGAAAAACGTCGATTACTATTTGCACGGGTCACAGAGATGGGAGCATCGTTGGGAGAAGAGTGTAGAGCTACAAGGAGACTATGTTGGAAAACGCCGAGTACTATTTGGACGAGTTACAGAGATGGGAGCATCGCAGGGAGAAGTGTGTAGAGTTACAGGGAGACTATGTTGAAAAACGTCGATTACTATTTGGACGGGTCACAGAGATGGGAGCATCGGTGGGAGAAGTGAGTACAGTTACAAGGAGACTGTTGAAAAACGTCGATTACTATTTGGACGGGTTACAGAGATGGGAACATCGCTGGGAGCAGTGAGTACAGCTACACGGTGTCTATGTGGAAAAACGCCGCGTACTATTTGGGCGGGTTACAGAGATGGGAGCATCGCTGGGAGAAGAGTGTAGAGCTACAAGGAGACTATGTTGGAAAACGCCGAGTACTATTTGGACGGGTTACAGAGATGGGAGCATCGCTGGGAGAAGTGTGTAGAGTTACAAGGAGACTATGTTGAAAAACGTCGAGTACTACTTGGACGGGTTACAGATATGGGAACATCGCTGTGAGAAGTGTGAAGAGTTACAAGGAGACTATGTTGAAATACGTCGATTACTATTTGGACGGGTTACAGAAATGGGAGCATCGCTAGGAGAAATGTGTAGAGGTACAAGGAGACCATGTTGAAAAACGACGAGTACTATTTGGACGGGTTACAGATATGGGAACATCGCTTTGGGAAGTGAGTACAGTTACAATGAGACTATGTTGAAAAACGTCGAGTGCTATTTGGACGGGTTACAGAGATGGGAACATCGCTGGGAGAAGAGTGTAGAGCTACAAGGAGACTATGTTGGAAAACGCCGAGTACTATTTGGACGAGTTACAGAGATGGGAGCATCGCAGGGAGAAGTGTGTAGAGTTACAGGGAGACTATGTTGAAAAACGTCGATTACTATTTGGACGGGTCACAGAGATGGGAGCATCGCTGGGAGAAGTGAGTACAGTTACAAGGAGACTGTTGAAAAACGTCGATTACTATTTGGACGGGTTACAGAGATGGGAACATCGCTGGGAGCAGTGAGTACAGCTACACGGAGTCTATGTGGAAAAACGCCGCGTACTATTTGGGCGGGTTACAGAGATGGGAGCATCGCTGGGAGAAGAGTGTAGAGCTACAAGGAGACTATGTTGGAAAACGCCGAGTACTATTTGGACGGGTTACAGAGATGGGAGCATCGCTGGGAGAAGTGTGTAGAGTTACAGGGAAACTATGTTGTAAAACGCCGAGTACTATTTGGACGGGTTACAGAGATGGGAGCATCGCTGGGAGAAGTGAGTGCAGTTACAAGGGGACTATGTTGAAAAACGTCGATTACTATTTGCACGGGTTACAGAGATGGGAACATCGCTGGGAGAAGTGTGTAGAGTTACAAGGAGACTATGTTGAAAAACGCCGAGTACTATTTGGATGGTTTACAGAGATGGGAACATCGCTGGGAGCAGTGAGTACAGCTACACGGAGTCTATGTTGAAAAACGTCGATTACTATTTGCACGGGTTACAGAGATGGGAACATCGCTGGGAGAAGTGTGTAGAGTTACAAGGAGACTATGTTGAAAAACGCCGAGTACTATTTGGATGGGTTACAGAGATGTGAGCAGCGCTGGGAGAAGTGTGCAGAGTTGCAAGGAAACTATTTTGAAAAAAAAATCTGAAAAAATGTCTTACGTCTTTATTAGTTCGGAAACTTTATAGACCGTCCATGTATACGTGTACCTTTGTGTGCCTTTGGTTTTCTGTTTGTCCACTGGAAATGTAAATTAAATATAAATTTAGATGAAGTATATCATATTTCAGATAGACCTTTTCAAAAACTCCGCCCCACCTTGTAAGCAATCGTTTACAATGTACATAATTGTGAAGTCAAAAATGCCTCTATGTTAATAATGCCATACCTGCCAATGAAATTTATATCTTGAAGCGGCCTGATGGCCTTTTCCTTTCGATTGACGTAAGCATATTTATTATAAAGTGTATGACATATACAAAATAGCAGATGAGTCAACTGCCCCTTATTCTCGAGCTTTATGCAATCCGCATTTATTACCCCAACATGAAAACATCGACCCCATTACTAGGTTCTACCCGCGTATTTAACATGGATGTTAAACACTCAATGAAATTAGTACTAATATAGATGTTATCACATCGCCTGTCATATATTCGTAATTAGACAGTTGACGTTCGCACGTCTGCAAATGTTCACTGAAACAAGTGAATACTAAATGTTAGACGAAATGTGTATCTTACACCTTACTAGGTAGCTCAGTTAGAACTAGCGCAAAGCTACAAGGCTGGGAAGACTTCAGTTGCAAGAGCAAAATATTACAAATAGGTCAGAAGCCTTCGGTCAATAAAATTTATTATTCAGATTTTAAATTAGTTATTTATAAGAAAATGTACAAAGTAATAAGATTGCTGTTAGGTTAGATTTGATTGTAAGGCCTCTGGAAAGAGAGGCCATTAGGTTATTTAACGTTGGCATAAGTTCTGTCTGCAAAAACAAACCTTTTATTAATTTAATGTATACGGTTTGTAATTTCTCAAATAATAAAGAGCACAATAAGACCAGGTTTAGACTCTCGACACCTGGGCCTAAGCTCGCAGGGGGGGGGGAACAAGAATAAAGGTATAGGAAACACCAACAAGAGGGTATATTGGGTATCTGGGCAGGAAGAAGGATGGGGCATGGGAGGGATGTTTTTCTGAATTGATTCTATTTATTGGGGCCTGTGGTGCTGTTTTAGCTTGGGCTGTTGAAGCGAAGTTGACGGCCGGTACCGCCGAAGCAACCCGGCTGTTCGTGGGTGGAAGCTAGGGTTTGCGGAAAATCCGCTTGTGGTGATCAGGTAGCAGCCATGATCCAGGGGACCCTGACTGCGACCTGTGAACTGTGGTGACTATTGAATTTTAACTTTGGCAAAGTGAGCAACCGCCAGGGCCGCAGTAGTCGGGGCTGCAACCGATGCTTTCAAGGACTCGGTTTCGTGGAGGGTTGCGGCGAGGCAGGTCCTGTGGCGGCGGCGACAAATGGGCGCGAGAGTCTCTGCGAGGCTGGGCGTGTGGAGGCGGTGCTCCGTTGTCTCGAGCGAGGGTTCTGCGGAGGTCATCAATGGACTGCGTGATGTAGCCCTGGTGTGTGCGGAGGGCTTCCTCAAGCTTCCTGCTTGGCGCTCGGGTGTCGATGTAGCCGACGATCTTCTCGAGCTTAGCCTTGCAGTAGTCTAAGGCCTCGGAGGTGGCACTGGCGTCTTCCTGAGTAGCGCTATGCGGGGCTTGGGCGGCTTTTCTGACATCATCCAACGTCTGACACAGGGCTTTCTCCCATGTAGCTACCCGCGCCGTCAGCTTCTTGATGGATGCCTGCAGGTCTGTGAGTGTGGCCGTGAAAGTGTGCAGAAGTTCTCGGTGTTCGGAGCTGGTCTGCGTCCCCTGGTGCTGAGTGATTTGTGCGTATGTGCGGCGTTGTGGCTGCTGCGGGATGTGGCGTGAAGTAGGAGGTTGAGGCTGGTGTTGTGGAGGAAGTGGCGTATGAAGGTGAGGCTGGTGTTGGCGGTTAGAGGTTCGGCGTAGTTGTTTGGGATTTAGGGGGTACGAAGCTTGTCCCGTGAAGTGGCCTGCGGTGTTGCAGGTGGCACAGTAGAGGGGACGGCGCGACAGATCGTGTCCCTTGCAGACTGCAGTGAGGCACGCTGCTCCACTGTAGTGGCAACGAGGCTCCTCACTGAAGGTGACGGTGGTGTGTCCGTATTGGCAGCAGCGGCGGCATGGAGTGGTGCGGCCCTCCAAGCTGGCTTCAATTGGGAGCACCTGCCCGAAGGCAGAGAGCCCGTCTCTCAGCGCAGCATTGTAGTCCGCTTCGTCAAGGAATTCCAGTCTCACAAGGGGTGAAAGTCCCTTGTGAGTGGTGATGAGGGATGCCTTCGCCAGGGAAGGCCAGCGGAGTCTGGCGGTGCTGAGGATGAGTGCCTCAGGCAGTTGCCTGTGCACTGTCCGTGCCACTGCACTGAAGCTCGAAATAGCTGAAGAGCATTATGAACTCTCTTGCGCCTTAACTCCTAATGGCAGATGTTCGAGTCCCAGCATTGTAAATACTCTTTTTTTATATTAATCAAAACTTGGACACCGATTTCACAATAATTTAATTATAAAGTTCCTGAGGGCGTGCATTACCCAAGAAGGTCATCAGTTCAAACACTTCCTTCGTTACAGGAGTCGTGTTCCAGGAATGGAGACAGGATCATTCCAGCGCCACAATGACAAACGAAACTTTTAATAGCACTATACTTCTATGTCTTCAAAATTGTGTTTAACTTCCATGTTAAACTATGATACCTTAATTTCCTTGTTTTCTGTGTTCAAATCTGTATAAATGTTTTTCATCTCAATTACACCTAACTATAGGTGTCTTTAAGCAGCTACCTACTTGTAGTTGACCAATGAAGAAGCATCAAACAATACCACGAATGATAAATAAAACAATTAAAAATAAAAAATAAAACTATTTTCAGAATAATGATTATAATTATGAGAATTGCGTGATAAAAAATTTATACCAAACCACCCTCAGAGCAGACCACTAGTGGTCTATGAGGCGGTCCTTGCCCGTTGGGTACCTCGTTGAGCCCTCCCGGTACTCAACACATCATATGAGAAAATATGTGATGGGTGAGGATTACGAATGGGAGGTTTCCAACAGGTCGGGAATTTTCTCAGGGTAGATCTGCATGAATTATCTCTTTTGAGTTTCAGGGAGTGGGTGCGTCCGTACAGGATATGGGTATTATTATTAAGAAGACACCACGACAGTTGAATGTCAAGTTTATTGATATAAGTAGTCCTCTCCACTCGTCACCGTTATCTTGATGTTATGTATGTATTTGTGTACGCATTGTTTGTGAACGTCAAGGGCATTACTTCTTTCATTTGCGAACACGGACTTTGATGAATTTTCAGTACTTCACTCGCCGATACAGAGTGTTTTTTTCTAGCAAACATCAAACGTAACCATAGCGCAAATTTCCCCTTCCTTTTACCGAACTTTGGACACTTTAGAGGTCATGTGACCTGTTACTTGTTCCTGATAGGTTGTGTTTCATCCCTACTCTTAAATCTAAAAGCAGTTTCTCGTGTCTGAAACGTGTATTCTATGCGATTTTCACTTTACCACAGTCAAGCTAATTAATGCTTAAGCATGTTTAAAAATGTGTAACTTAAATCCCGGTGTCTATTCTATCATCACGTAGCATGTGCAGACCAAGACATGGCTGGTGGCGAGGGTCTAGCCTTGGACAATGCCACCTTTGTCGGCAAGCAATACAATGAAAGTATCTGTGAGGAAGGTGTTCATTCACCTCGCTATTTGGGTTCTCGTGCTTTCGATAATATATATCGGGATTGCCTGTTTAGCAAAATGCACTTGTACATTTAATCATTTTCCTCTATATTTATTATAACTTAGTTTAATTCATATTGTGGTATCTATCCGCCCTTAATTATGCATGTAATAAGACTTTCTGGGGTTATTATGACAATGTTATCCCTAACAGGGACGGTATCATCTACTAGGAAACACACCAGTCAGTTGGAGAATTTAATGTCATATCGGCATGTTGGCCATAGTAGCTCAATGGTTTAGAGCAACCGAATGGAGAGCGGGAGATCCGTGTTTCAAATCCTAGATATGGCATTGAATTTTTCAGTCGAGCTCTATTCATTCAAACCTTAGCCTACACAAGGCTAGTGTGAAAGAAATGATAATTTCCATTTTAAGAGTAGTTTGTAGACAGTGAGTAGAGAAATTCGTGAGAGATCTCGCGTATTTGAAAGTGCTTATTTTCTGCTCCAGAGGAGTTCTAAAGCTTAATATCAGCTAAAATATACAGATTTGTGGTCGATTTCAGTAAGTGAACCAGAAATAAAAAATTCAACGGGATGTCCAGGTATCTTATGCAATTAGCTGTACAGTGTAAATATTTTCCTTTGTTGCTGGAGCGACCAAAACGCTGTATTTGCACAGAACAGACACGCTGCTTTGTTGGTAGCAATGAAATGACAGCGAGCCTAAGCTGACCATTTAATTAACACGGTATTTACATTAGGCGAAGATCGACAAAGGATTGCCTTCCCTTGGGGTCAGCAACAAACAAAAACACGAGTCAAAGGCGATCCCTATTATTGCGTCCGCAACTCTGCCAAACTTCACTTGCAATGCACACACACCAAAGATTCGATTGTTTCCCTGTGTCCTGCTTGATTACCTCCGGAACTTCTCATTCCGTTTCCGGGGAAGCATCAACATATGAAAGGAACACCCACTTACTAGTGCTGCCAACACCTAATTTCCCGAAAACCTTGCTCCTAAACTTGCACATACATTCCACCACTATACTTATGAAACAATATTCAATAAGTAATGCCCGAAACGTCTGCGGAAAATACTGCATTTTAGAACAAACCAGACCTGAAAAAAGAACCTTCAGTTGTTTTCTTATATTTACATTCTCCACGATTAACTCATATCGGACGATCAATGAAATTATTTTCACATGATTCCAGGCCCATAGAGCGTTCAGTTATCATAAACTCATCTTTCATTATAAGGATAAACCTCCAATATTAACTCATATCGGACGATGAAGAAAATGATATCAATATGAGTATAGAGCAAATAGAGCTTAGAGCTACTAGACATTCATCATTCCGAATAAGAGAAACTTTCCAACGTTAAGTCATATCGGACGATGAATGAGGTGATGTTTATGAGTACAAGGTACATAGAACTTAGTTGCCACATATATCTTTCAGGATAAGAGAAAACCTCCAACTTTAAGCCATATCGGACAATATATCAAGTTTTGTTGAAAAGAGTACAGGTTACATAGAGCATAGAGATATCAGATATTCATCTTTCAAGATTAGAGAAAACCAGCATACATTCATGTCGCACGATGAATGAAATGACGTTGAAATGATTGCAGGATACATAGAGCTTAGACTGAAGACATTCATCTTTCAGGATAAGACAAAGCCTCCGACGTTAAGCCATATCGGACAATAAATGAAACGATGTTCAAAAGATTTGAGGGTACATAGAACTTAGGTTTAACAGACATTCATCTTTTAGGATAAGGTTAAGCCTCCAACGTTAAGTCATATCGGACGATGAATGAATTGATGTTTTAATGAGTACAGGGTAAATAGAGCTTAGAGTTACAAGATATGCATCTTTCAGGGTAAGGGAAAACCTCCAACGTTAAGTCATATCGGACGATGAATGAAATGATTTTCAAATGAGTACAGGGTACATAGAGCTTAGTCACCAGATATCCATCTTTAAGGATAAGGGGAAACCTCCAACGTTGTCATATCGGACGATGGATAAAATGATGTCTATGAGTACAGGGTACATAGAGCTTAGGTTTACCTGACATACATCCTTCAGGATAAGAGGAAACCTCCAACATTAAGTCATATCGGACGATGAATGAAATATTGTTCAAAAGAGTACAGGTTACATAGAGCTTAGAGCTTCTAGCATTCATCTTTCAAGATTAGAGAAAACCAACATACAGTCATGTTGCACGATGAATGAAATGCCCATGAAATGAGTACAGGATACACAGAGCTTAGAGTTACCAGACATTCATCTTTGAAGTAAGAGAAAACCTCCAATGTTAAGTCATATCGGGCGATGAATCAAATGATGTTCAAATGAGTAAAGGGTACATAGAGCTTAGGTACCACACATTCACCTCTCAGGATAATGGAAAATTTCCAACGTTGTTATATCGGACGATGAATGAAATGATGTTCAAATGTGTACACGGTACATAGAGCTTAGATTTACCTTTCAGAATAAGGGAAAACCTCCAAATAAGTCTGGTAACTCTAAGCTCTATAGACCCTGGGCTCATTTGAGCATCATTTCACTCATTCCATTTATTGTCCGATATGACTTAACTTTGGAGGGCGAAAATTTTTAATTTAATTTAATAATCCAACATTAAGTCATATCGGAGGATGAATGAAATGATTTAGAATGAGTACAGGGTACGTAGAGCTTAAAGATACCAGACATTAATCTTTCAGGATAACGTAAAACAGCGCAAAACCTTATCCAGAACCACGCTCTGACCGAGAAGATAACTCTCAGCTATAGTAGGTGAGAAAGGCACGCTACCGCCTTGTCTACAGAGTCGGGTGGAAAGCCTCTGCATCCTTCTCGTTTATTCATACGTTTTATATTTATACAGTGAAAGATATGCAGATATTCTTTGTTAGTTGTCTGAATTTTCTAATAGTTACTAGTTTCCGTCAAACAGCAGGCCGCTATTTCTGTATTCTATCTCTTGGACATAGAATGGCATTACAAAATGTCGCCTAGGCCACCGGCTTTAAAACATTTGACTATCACTTAAAGTATAATTATCTTGTAACTGCAACACGATAATGTTTATCTTGAAGTATACAGTTCAACGGGTGTTTGTAGATGTATATAGAAAGTCACGTATATAAAACATTTGACTATCGCTTAGTCCACTGCATTCCCTTGTAAATGCAATAAGATATTGTTTAACTTAAGTTAGATAGAGGTACAAGTGTTTGTACAACAGGAGAGAATGTAAGTGCATCCGATTTTTTTAAGTACTGGGATGGAGGGCTTACATTAGCCCGTGAGGTGTAACTCAGTTATCCCGGTGGAACGGTTTATCAGACTGGACGGCGAGTTACCGGTATAATGGCCTCTCGCTGTTCCCCTCATAAAAACATTACTCGCTTAACTTTGGTATTACTTGCACGTCTCGTGTTGGCACTCGTTGTAGCAGAAAGTGAATGTGGACATAATGTGACAGTCTATTTACATTACGTTGTAGCCTTCCGCATACACTTTACAAACCAGTTACTATAATGGCTGCGAACATTTATCCATCCGGTTAGTTTTTGCTTTCCACCTCGTACATATTTATTGCATTCCACCACTCAAAAATCGATACTGAAATTTCAGGAGAAAGGTGCGTTATGGGTATTCCTATACCCTTCCCCCCACTCTGCACAAAGAAAGCTACACAATCTTCCAAAGAATGTACTGTGTGGGTTTGGGAACAACATAACTAAAAACCGACGTTGCATCTTCTAAAAATGTACCACGAATATTTTGAAGGAAAAAAATACCCTGCAACTCATATCTCTGTATGATGCAGATTTCCAAAACTTTAATGTTTTCAAATAATTACTAACAATTGCAGTTAAAATGCTTCATTTTAAGACACTTTATTTAAATATATAACTCAATTTTTTTGGAAATGTTTTCAGAAGTACCCTTCCTTTCTTCTTTTCATTATATATACACAGGATGTTACAAAAAGGTACGGCCAAACTTTCAGGAAACATTCCTCACACACAAAGAAAGAAAATATGTTATGCGGACGTGTGTCCGGAAACGCTTAATTTTCATGTTAGAGCTCGTTTTATTTCTTCTCTTCAAATCACATTAATCATGGAATGGAAACACTCAGCAACAGAACGTACCAGCGTGACTTCAAACACTTTGTTACAGGAAATGTTCAAAATGTCCTCCGTTAGCGAGGTTACATGCATCCATCCTCCGTCGCATGGAATCCCTGATGCGCTGATGCAACCCTGGAGAATGGCGTATTGTATCACAGCCGCCCACAATACGAGCACGAAGAGTCTCTACATTTGGTACCTGGGTTGTGTAGACAAGAGCTTTCAAATGCCCCCATAAATGAAAGTCAAGAGGGTTGAGGTCAGGAGAGCGTGGAGGCCATGGAATTGTTCCGCCTCTACCAATCCATTGGTCACAGAATCTGTTGTTGAGAAGCGTACGAATACTTCGACTGAAATGTGCGGGAGCTCCATCGTGCATGAACCACAATGGGTATTTTGACATTTGTCTGCACGAATGATTTCAATTTACATTTTAAGAGAAATACTAAAATGAGCTTTAACATGGAAATTTAGCGCTTCCGGTCACATGTCCACATAACACATTTTCTTTCTTTGTGTGTGAGGAATGTTTCCTGAAAGTTTAACCGTACCTTTTTGTATATGTATTGAAATTTACGTCCTCCTACGTAAATTCGTATTGGACGACAGACGAAATTATGTCCAGATATGTTCAGATACACAGAGTACATGTACATAGAGCTTAGAGATGCCAGACATTCATCGTTCGGGGTAAAGGAAAACCTCCAACGTTAAGTCATAACGGACGATGAATGAAATGATGTTCAAATAAGTACAGCGTACTTAGAATTTAGAGTTACGAGACGTTCATACTTCAGATAAAGTGTAAACCTCCAACATGAAGTCGTATCGATGAATGAAATGATGTTCAAATGGGAAAAGGGTACATAGAGCTTAGAGCTACCAGACATTCATCTTTCAGGATAAGAAAAACCCTCCAACGTTAAGTCATATCGGTCGATGAATGAAATGATGTTCAAATAAGTACAGGGTACACAGAGCTTAGAGTTACTAGACATTCATCTTTCAGGATAAGAGAAAACCTCCAACGTTAACTCATAACGGACGATGAATGAAATGATGTTCAAATGAGTACAGGGTACGCAGAGCTTAGAGTTACTAGACATTCATCTTTCAGGGTAAGAGAAAACCTCCAACGTTAAGTCATAACGGACGATGAATGAAATGATGTTCAAATAAGTACAGGGTACACAGAGCTTAGAGTTACTAGACATTCATCTTTCAGGATAAGAGAAAACCTCCAACGTTAACTCATAACGGACGATGAATGAAATGATGTTCAAGTGAGTACAGGGTACATAGAGCTTAGAGTTACCAGACATTCATCTTTCAGGATAAGAGAAAACCTCCAACGTTAAGTCATATCGGACGATGACTGAAATGATGTTCAAGTGAGTACAGGGTACATAGGGCTTAGTTACCAGATATTTATCTTTCAGGATAAGAGATAACGTATAACGTTATCTCATATCAATGATGAATTAAATAATGTTCAGATGAGTACAGGGTACGTAGAACTTAGAGTTACCAGACGTTCATCTTTCAGGATAAGAGAAAATCTCCATCGTTTAGTCGTATCGTACGATAAATGAAGTGATGTTCATATGAGTACAGGATACACAAATGTTAGAGTTACCTGAATTTCACCTTTTAGGATAAGGAAACCCTAGAAAAACATTTTCGCCCTCATAGAGGCTAGAACTTGGTACTTGCTAATAGCATAATTGCAAACCGTATAGATGATTAGAAGTCCTAACTGCTCAATATATGAAAAGGAGACCTTTGAATGAAAATACATTTTTATACGTTTAATATGCGTTCAAGTGAGACAGTGATACCTTCAACTTTTACTAAATAAATTCTGAAAGCTTCTTGATTCGAATGATATGTAAGAGTTAGACTAAATTTTATTATATCGAAAAGTATATTTTTAAATTATCCAAATTACGTCATGATCTGTAGAATAAATATTTCTATTCTACTGTCTATTCTGTTTTGAATACAAGGTAGAAGAGATTCGTTTGTTTAATTCCTGATATGCAGGGCCGTCACTTAGCAACGGAGTACTTATTGAACATTTAATGAAGGTTTTGTCTACATTAACGTAAAGGTCGTATTGTTTCTGACTCTAACCCTACAGTGGAAGGTGTTGTGTTCTATTTTAACTATTATATCGAACGGTAAGACGAGGCTGACATGTAACGACAGGGCACTAATGATGTGTGTCGATGAAATGAGAAACAAACAGGAGACTTTATGTAGGCAGACAACTTGCATCAACAATCAACATATGTGTAACAGCTTAACTCAAACTGATCGAACACTATAGGAAATATCTCGCGGCTACTGACATTTTCTGCATTAACCTTTGTACTCCGGTGAGTGTATTTTTTGAAAACGGACCTACTTGCAAACATAAGCCTTCTAATGACGTTCTACCCACTTGCCTTTCGGTTCATTGCTTCTTAGTACAAATAAACCAACACTGTTATGTGTTTCAAATGATAAGAGTTCTGGCTTGTAGCGTATCAGATGCGCTAGAGCCTTCAGTGTTGCCACCTCGTTGTACCCACCCTTATACGAGGGCTGTTCAATAAAGAATGATCACAATGTTTTAAGCTCATAATTTTTCGCACTAAAATTCCATCTTATTATACGCTGTTATCTTTATGTAAACTAACATCCCGCAGTAGTTTCATTGTTGGTACCCTTGGTTCCGCATGTGAGAACCACGTAAGTTCAGACATGTTCAGTATCGCCTACCGCTGCAATGTAGGTAACATGCACTTAAAGTTGATGTTAGAGGAAGATCCGGAGCTTCTTTCAAACGTAAACACTGCTGATAAAACTTGGCTACATCATTTTGATCCTGAGAGTAAACAGCAAAGCTCAGTGTAGAAATCTCCATCACCAACCCACAAAAAAGCAAAAGTGGTTGCTTCTGCTGAGAAAGTTATGGTCATCTCATTGTCTGATATTAATGTAATGGTTTATTACCTGCACACACATCAGTAACTGGACAATACAACAGGTATGTCCTGAAAACATTGCAAGTCCATATCATGCGCAAAAGACCACAGTTCCGTGAAATAGGCTGGATGCTGCACCACGATAATGCGCGGCTGCTTAACGCCAAAGCTGCTGCTGAATATCTTGCAAAACTCAACGTGAAGTGCATCCCTCACCCTCCCTATAGTCAAGATTTAGCCAAATGTTACTCTTTTCTATTCCCTAACTTGAAGAAACACCTACGTGGGAGGCATTATCCATTAGCAGAAGCAGTGGTGAAGGCTGCGAAGGCGAATTTGAAGGAACTCTCAAAAAATGGTTTCCAGCATGCATTTGAAGAATGGCAGAAACGCTGGGACAAGTGCATCGCATTCAGGGAAGACCATTTTGTGAAGAACCATTAAAACTGTGAGAATAATTAAAGGTACGTTTTCAAAATAATTGTAATCATTATTTATTGAACAGCCTTCGTAGTCTCCCCTGAATTGGATGCACTGGTCCCAGCGTTTCTGCCAGTCTTCAAAGACATGCTGGAAACCATTTTTTGATAGGTTCTCCAAATTCGCCTCCGAAGACTTCAGCACTGCTTCTGATGATGTATAATGCCTCCCACGAAGGCGTTTCTTCAAGTTAGGGAATAGAAAAAAAAGCCACACGGGGCTAAATCCGGACTATAGGGAGGGTGAGGAATGCATTTCACGTTGATTTTTGCAAGATATTCAGCAACAACTTTGGCAATATGCAGCCGATCATTTTCGTGGTGCAGTATCCAGCCTGCTTAACGGAGATGTGGTCTTCTGTGCCTGATATGGACTTGCAATATTTTCAGTACTACATCCCTGTAGTATTGTCCAGGTACTGATGGGTGTGCAGGTACAACATGCTGATAAATCATTCCATGAATATCAAAGAATGAGATGACCATAATTTTCCCTGCAGAAGCAACAACTTATACTTTTTGTGGGGTTGGTGATGAAAGAGATTTCCACACTGAGCTTTCCTGTTTGCTCTCAGGATCAAAATTATGTAGCCAAGTTTTATCAGCAGTGTTTACGTTTGAAGGAAACTTCAGATCTTCCTCTAACATCAACTTTAACTGCAGGCAGACCTGCATTCGAATGTCCTTTTGTTCGGGAATCAACAGTCTTGGAATCCATCGCACACAAACACGTTACAGGTGTAATGTTTCTGTCACCAATGTGTGAATGTGCACCCAATAAAATGTTAAGCATTTCAGAAAGTGATCTTAAGGTAATTCGTCGATCCTCTCTCACAATGGCAGCAGCAGTGTTGATGTTTTCTTCCGTAAGAACAGTAACTGGAGCACAGGGTTCACCTTCCTTTGAAAATGACTGTCTCCCCTCTTTGAACATCTTAAAACACCTTCGAGCTGTGCTGTAGGGAAGAACAGACTTTCCATAGGCCTCCTGTAACATTGTATAGACCTCAACTGAAGATTTGTTGAGACGAAAGCAGAATTTCAAAAGCCGCATATTGTGCCTCGCGTGTTACCTCCATTACAGCATTAGGCGATACTGAACATGACTGAACTTGCCTGGTTCTCACAGGCGGGAACCAGGAGTACGAACAATGAAACTATTCTGTCATGTTTGTTTCTGGTAAAGCTAACAGAATATAACAAGATTGATTTTTAGTGCGAAACATGATGACCGTAAGAAATTATGATTATTCTTTATTGAACCGCCCGCGTATTTCCCTCTCTCTCACACTTGCGACTATTCTTGGCGCTAGAAGTAAGGGAACGCAAACTGAATTTTCCAAAGCTTTATAATAATGCCGTTAATCAAATAAAAATTGCAACATGGATATTCGAATGTGCACACATGTTTTAAATATATAGTTTAAAACTAACTATAGTTAATGAAATACCTACTTTTCTAAACCAACGAAACTGCCAGCGGCACATCCTGATAGCTATGTAACTTCCGTTAAGAGACAATTCGTCATTGTCAACGTCTTCATCGTGTGAGTGTTGCAAGTTTATGATGGTCCTACGCGGTGGCGTAGCGGGCTAAGTCAGCGTACCTTGGTCCCTGGACAGGGAAAGCGGCCCGTGTTCGATCCCAACCATGGGGTGTGGATTTTATGTCCCGGGTATAGGACGGATTGCCACTCAGCGTCGCAGGGAAAGCGAGTGGCTTACGGTCACGGAAACCATCATTCCAGCTGGGGGATGCCGAGATTCTGACATTTCCTCCCCGTATCGGTTGGATGAACGTCTACCTCTGCGTAATTGGGCGTGAGGCCGGCAGCCGGGTTGCTAGGCCTTGGCCCTCTAAGGGCGCTCTCGCCTGTTGTTTAAGTTCATGATGATAGGCTCCAAAATCTCGTCACGTGCTATTTGTTTCTAAAAGCAGTGCTCTTGTAGTTTCTCCTTAGGGAAGGAGATGCGTCCCCTTCAGCTGCCGTGTTGCGGGTGCTGCGGACCCCTAGCACTCAAGGTACCTCTGACGTCACTAGAGGAGCCTCGGGCCGAACTTTCGAGCCCCTCCCTGTTAGGGAGTTGTTCGGATTGGGTTGGACTCGAGGGGGCAGTGGTTCCCCATACCCGTTTGTGATCGGTAATAAAATGTGTAGTGTATAACGCCCGCTTTTACTACATACGGCACCGCAGGCGATGACATGATGACATGAGATGAAGATGATGAAGTTGGAGCACCGGTGGAATGAGATAGCGGGACCGGAGATCCCGGAGAAAACCCGCCCCAGCGCCGTGTTTTCCATTACAAATCTCAGTTTCCGGTCGCCTGCGATCGAACCCGGGCCGCCTTGGTGAGCGCCAAGCGGTCTAAGCACTGAGCTACGGCGCGGCCTCGTGGGAGATCGGCTACGTCTCCGGACAGAGTTGAGGGAAGCCATATATTCCCACTAGTAGAAGGTGTGCTAGATCACCAGGCGGCCCTCCCGAGGTCATATCGGTAGCCTTCCAATTTTGGATTTGGCGCGCGTAAGTGGCGTATCCACTTCCATTCCGTCTTGAGTCCACAAGACCAGATGGGGGGCCTTGTTAATCTCTAGGTCTTGTCCTACTGAAAGCCTCACGAAAGCGCCGTTCGCCCTTTTGGAACAGCTCGGTAACTCGCTGGTTGAAGCAGGCCCAGTTACTTATCTACATATCTCATGCTGTTTCCCAGTCTTGTGCAACCTTGTCTATATCTTGGTGAATAAGTCGGTCAACGTCTGTCAATTTAAAAGTATTATTTCTGTTTGCAACATATGAGCGTTTGATTGTTCTGGTAGGGATAAGGGGGAAGGTGGTTTATAATACCTCATGTCTCTTTTCAATTGCAAGCTGATCCAGCTGATACACTTTCCCTGGTTTTGAAACAGAAGAACATCTGTGAACTCTCTAAAGTATATAAAGATTATGTACGATTCATAAACAAGCATATAGTGTGACAACTCACGTTCTGCCGATGCACCATCCTTCAAGCCAGCAGGAAGTGTGTTGTTTGTTTCTCCCCCGACTTTAACAAACACCTTGGCTTATTCAAAGTAATTCACGTCATGTCAAATATCTACGTTTCAGTTCTGAGTAATTACAGATATACGTACACTCATACATACCAACCAATAATATCCATTACAATGCTTACGTCGTGATGCATTGTTGTAACATAATAGTGCTTTATTTGTTAGTATTAGGAAAACTATTTGAGATAAAAATAAGGCTTTTACGGTTATGTTAGATACATTATTCTTCACTTTCCTCATAGATCATTTTTTGCAAAATGTAATTTTTATCTTAGTATTTATTAGAGATTTATTAGGTAGGCGCACGTCACACACCACTTAGGGGGAATGAAATAGAACACCGCAGGACTCCGATTCGTTGCTCGTCTAGTACGACTCAAGGACAAACATCATCCCATTTTGAACACATCTTAATCATTTATATTTTGTTCAGTCAGGGACACCTCAACCCTGTGTATACATCCCTGAGAGGCAAATGCACTGTAGGAATGAGAACCTAAGGGGAAGAGACGTGTAGAGTTCCCTAATATATATTTACTCTCATAGGCACCCTCCTAAGAGCCACCCTGTGGGAACCCGCCCAAACCGCCGGAGAGTCACTCAGCAGATCTCTACGAAATGGCCTTGAGATATTATCTTTGTACAAACACGAAAAGAAAGTTAAAAACAGGAACAGAAATAAAAAATAGCACTTTATAGGTTAGAAAAGTATAAAACTTTAACAAGAAATTTCTCTGAAACAGTTAACGCTTCTAAAAATTTCTTATATAACGGACTTTTTTTCTTCAGAAAAATTTAAGTTTCGTGGTAGACATTTTCTTGAGAATCTCTGTGCAATTTGCCTATTAAATAGAGTATCAAAGCTTATTTTTCCACACACGCTTTTCTAAATATCCTCTTCCTTTTGAACTCCCAAAACTGTTTTTCCAGTGTAATGGCATCTTCAGAATACTTATGGATGCAATATTCTCTTTACTTACCATACATAACCAATAACAAAATTAAAACTTTACTATTGTAACAACTATGCCCCTTGCAAGTTTAATGTGGCAACAAAGAATGTATCGGAAAGGGCTAAAGCAACGAAAATTTTTATTTTGTGTTTTAACTTTATCATATCATATTTGAGGATTAATCCAGAGTCTTGCTGTCAGAAATTTCAGGTACAAATTTTTAAAAAAAATTTCAAATAAAATATATGGCGTTTAATCAAAGTTGTTACCTTTTTGGTTTGTTTTTGAAATAATTAAGATTATAAAAACTGTTTTAAGTTATACGTAGCTTGCGTGTGGAGATTTTTTGAGTATTTCACCTTAAATAAACTTTTTATCTAGAATCGAAGCCCTTTTCTTCATTTCCTTTTGTTTTTGAACGAGATAGTTGCATCAAAGTTAAGAGACTTCAAGCCATCTCTAATGCAAGAACTTCGATAGTCAGCCCAGTCGTCCAGGCAACTAGGATTCCAAAACAGCTCACTCCCCTTCACTTTTTTGTAGTTATCTTTGAGCCAACGAAGGGATAAGAGACTATGTACGAAGAGCCAATTTCAAACCCGCAGTCTAGGCTAGTTCTTTTGTATCCGGGATGAAGTGAGGAAGGTTTCCTGAAATTTCCAGTCTGAGTCCTCCCCCCCTCCCCTCATTACAAATGCTTCCCTTGCTTTCACAGACAGGTTTGAACAAAAGTTTACATGAAGTTCTTTCCTTTATCCTTTAATATGACTGTGTGATAATGAGCAGTTTAAAATGGCATCGCTTCAAATCAGGTTGAAGCCAGGAGGTTTTGACTTTCTCTACTCTTGATCAAACACATATTGCTCCAACAACCTCAAGATAAACATTATCTTAAAGTATTTTAAGGGGAAGACAGTAGACCTAAGTGATAGTCAAATGTTTTGAAACTGGTTGTCTAGGTGACGTCTTACATTCCTTTATAGTCCGCCTTGTAGCGTAGATGTTAGCGTGTCTGCCTCACGTTCTAGTGGTCCCGAGTTCGTATCCCAGTTAGGGTGAGTTACCTGGATAAGGTTTTTCCGGGGTTTTCATTTGAGCATCATTTCACCCATTTCATTCATCGTCCGATATGACTTAACTTTGGAGGTGGCAAACTACCTACACACACTATACATTCCTTTTGTATGTCCAAGAGATAAAACACTGAATATCGAGTGCATGATTACTGGAAAATTCAAATGAATAACCAGGAATGTCTCGGTATGCTCCAAAAATAACTGACACAAGGGCTTTCTAAACAAAATATGGTGTTAATTGCTTACAGTTTTTCAGTGATACAAAAGTCATTCGAAATGTTGAAGATTTCAAAGCAGATTTCTAGAAAATTCCTGGCCTACGTTTAATTTGGGATTAAAATATTTAAGCCTCGGCACACTTTGGTCAAAAATCAGTAGATTGTGCATATTTGGGAAATACTAAACTTTTCTAATAATCAAGTTTTCTTAATAATGGATTAATATGCACATATACACTCCTGGAAATGGAAATAAGAAAACATTGACGCCCGTGTGTCAGACCCACCATACTTGCTCCGGACACTGCGAGAGGGCTGTACAAGCAATGATCACACGCACGGCACAGCGACACACCAGGAACCGCGGTGCTGGCCGTCGAATGGTGTTATCTGGGCAGCGTTTGGGCACCGCCGCCGTCACTATCAGCCAGTTTGCCGTGGCATATGGAGCTCAATCGCAGTCTTTAACACTGGTAGCATGCTGCGACAGCGTGGACGTGAACCGTATGTGCAATTGACGGACTTTGAGCAAGGGCGTATAGTGGGCATGCAGGAGGCCGGGTGCACGTACCGCCGAATTGCTCAACACGTGGGGCGTGAGGTCTCCACAGTACATCAATGTTGTCGCCAGTGGTCGGCGGAAGGTGCACGTGCCCGTCGACCTGGGACCGGACCGCAGCGAAGCACAGATTCACGCCAAGACCGTCGGATCCTATGCAGTGCCCTAGGGGACCGCACCGCCACTTTCCAGCAAATTAGGGACACTGTTGCTCCTGGGGTATCGGCGAGGACCATTCGCAACCGTCTCCATGAAGCTGGGCTACGGTCCCGCGCACCGTTAGGCCATCTTCCGCTCACGCCCAAACATCGTGCAGCCCGCCTCCAGTGGTGTCGCGACAGGCGTGAATGGTGGGACGAATGGAGACGTGTCATTTTCAGCGATGAGAGTCGCTTCTGCCTTGGTGCCAATGATGGTCGTATGCGTGTTTGGCGCCGTGCAGGTGAGCGCCCAATCAGGACTGCATACGACCGAGACACACAGGGCCAACACCCGGCATCATGGTATGGGGAGCGATCTCCTACACTGGCCGTACACCTCTGGTGATCGTCGAGGGGACACTGAATAGTGCACGGTACATCCAAACCGTCATCGAACCCATCGTTCTACCATTCCTAGACCGGCAAGGGAACTTGCTGTTCCAACAGGACAATGCACGTCCGCATGTATCCCGTGCCACCCAACGTGCTCTAGAAGGTGTAAGTCAACTACCCTGGCCAGCAAGATCTCCGGATCTGTCTCCCATTGAGCATATTTGGGACTGCGTTCTGCAAGTCAAGCACGAACGCTGGTCCAACTGAGGGCGCCAGCTGGAAATGGCATGGCAAGCCCTTCCACAGGACTACATCCAGCATCTCTACGATCGTCTCCATGGGAGAATAGCAGCCTGCATTGCTGCGAAAGGTGGATATAGACGGTACTAGTGCCGACATTGTGCATGCTCTGTTGCCTGTGTCTATGTGCCTATGGTTCTGTCAGTGTGATCATGTGATGTATCTAACCCCAGGAATGTGTCAATAAAGTTTCCCCTTCCTGGGACAATGAATTCAGGGTGTTCTTATTTCAATTTTCAGGAGTGTACATTTTATTAAAAAATGTTCAATAAAGGCAGTATCTAAACTTATGAAATATTGATGCCCTATTTTTGCGTGGATTACAATCTGTAACCTACTTTTGCACAGTGTAGGGCAGGTAAAATCTACAGAATATTAATTTGATGCAGTTTCGATACATTGCCGCATATGCCGTAAGCCTCCTTTCGCTGCATGTGACCCGGTACTGTTCTGTTAAATTTGAACAAGACAAATGAAAACGGAATCGAACCTTGGGGTTTTGGGATTGCGCCATGTAACCTTAGCACAGTAGAGAGGTTAGGTACACACAAGTTGACCGTAATCAGGATTTTTAACTTCATTGCAAGATGTTGGTCCATATCATTGTGTGCCATTGCAATTGTTTTGAATTAGATCTTCTGAATAAAAATTTATTTTCTGAAGAAGTAATGCATCTCAAAAATATCTTACAATATTTTATGTTCGAAGCTGTACAGTTCTTATGTAAAAGAAAGTATGAAAATTGAATGTCATCTGTTTTAAACAGAAATTTTCCAGGAGACCGGTAAGTCCATTATTATCTGAATGTAACATCTTAGATGTTTTACTATTTTCTCCCCTTTTCTTCTGCACCACATTTTAATGTTGTATCCCTAATTTTTTGTGTTTTTTCTGGAAGTTTGCGTGTTGATTGATGGTTGTCTTCAGTTTTCTGCACCAATGTTTTTGTTTGTTTGGAATTTTTTGTCATCTTGATCGCACATCCTCTACTCGCACTGCAGCACTTAGGACGATAAGTGAATGAGACCCCGCCTACCCCCCTTTAACCACCCTTCATATGAATAACTGAGGTAAACGAGCCTTTTGTTTTCCTTTTAGGCATGTTCAGGCGTGATTCGGTTCACGTAACTCCAGTAATAATAGGTGAGTAGAAACGCTTTCAATAGGATATTCCTAGATCTTTTTCGAATCTCTGTATTACAATTTGATGACACTTGTTTATATCCTTGTTGCACTCCTATCTAGGCACGCTTCCTCGTCGTAAGTGGTGAAGAACAGAATTGTGTCTGAGTATTGCTGGTGTATTTATGGTTGACTTTATACAGTTTTGTGTGTTACATTTTACTACAGATCCGCTCGCTTCCCCGAATTTGAACGAACACCTTAGCTTTAAAACCTTAGATGGCTAATACTTCACTTATTTTGGCCGTAAAATGCAGAGTGGTATATATAGAACTGACATTTCTTTCTCTAATTATTCCGTTGAAAGTTCAATGACCCAATTTTAGCACCAAATTAAGCACATTGCTCTGGAGTCTTGATTCATTGTCACTAGATGCGCAGATGTTCATGTACTATACCTACTTGTGATAGTTGGCAGTTGTTTTCGAAATTTTGTTCTAGTCAACGTGACCATGCAGTAAACATTGAATCAAAGAATTTCCCTTGTGAAGCAATACTCGATTACAAATTCAATTACAGCCACTCAAAGGGCATACCAGATATATATTTGTATTTGTAATCCTCCCAAAAGAATCACAACACTGGGACTAGTAAACAAATTGAAAACAACTGGATTTCTGGTGAGTGAAAAAGGCAAGCATCGTTCAGCTTAGGCGTCCCACGGTTTTTGACATAAGAGCACGACTGGAGCAATAAATGAAATGTGTAGTGTTTAACGCCCGCTTTTACTACATACGGCACCGCAGGCGATGACACTAATGATACATGAGATGAAGATGGAGCACCAGTGGAATGAGATGTGCGGGGGAAACCGGAGGTCCCGGAGAAAACCCGCCCCAGCGCCGTGTTGTCCATCACAAATCTCACTTTGCGGTCGTCTGGGATCGAACCCTGGCCACCTTGTTGAGAGCTAAGCGGTCTAACCACTGAGCCACGGCGCGGCCCGACTGGAGCAGGCACCCAAAAAATCATTAAGACGTTTGTTGCAGGAGACAGGGTACAACTACTCAATGTGTCAGAGAGCTGCGGAAAGTGCAGACCTAAAGTCATATAGGGTTACGGCTGTTTATCACCTCTAAGAACCAGGCAAGGATTGACGCAGCCCCTGTCACCTAGGAGCACTGAGACGACATATAACCTGATATCAGAAAGACATATGACATAATGCTAGCATATACCCCGGAGACCGTCACAGTGACAAGGCCATTCTACGAAGGCCAATAAACTCCCTTTGCAATCCCTGTAAACAAACAACCCTACTCAATTGTCTGTTTTGCCCTCACGGCAAATTTGGCACCTTCCTGTCGGAAACCAATCCATTGTTAAAATCCCATTCTTCTGACAACAGGTTTAAAGATTTTGACCGTCGCTCAGAACGCATGCTTCCGCATAAATTTTTGCGTGCGGACCGTTAGAGAAAGTGTCTCTTATGTTAGGTACAAAACTTGAAATTCTCAACACTGGTCTCAAGTGGGGATAGTTACCAGCCAATAGAAAATTGATATTTGTTCATGTGATTTTGCAAACTCCGAGAAATACCTAGAGGGTGGGGTAATTCAAAGTGATGGCGGAAAGTATGTTTTTCTAATAAAAGCACTTTGGTCCTGAGTTCTACGTGAGACAGACGCACATTTGGCGCCACCCAAAAAGTATGCTTACGCGCCATGCACAGAGACAAAATGCAATATTTAATAATCTCTCCAGTGAGAGAGAATAAATAGGAAAGACGATAAATATATCCAATTTGACTACGCAGTGCTACTGCCTTCGTGCTTCACATCACAATATTGACAGTGACGCTAAATACAGCAACCAAACCGACGACGACTTAACGGTGGCGAGCAAAGGGGCCTAAGGATAACAATAAACTTCTGTCTACGAGATTAAAGGTGTCATCATTCAACCCATAATTAGTTAGGACGCACCCACTCCTGAAGTACAGATGAGAGTTCTCATGCGGGAGCTACAGGTCACCCTGAACCGATTACAATCTACATTTCCTTAACCTCCTCACGCCACCAATACTTAATTGGGAGGCGTAGAGCACAAGGGAGGGCTCGATGTGGTTCGCTATGGGCCGGACCGCCTCAGGATAAAGATTGAATTATTGTCGTTGGTTTCAGAAAGACAAACACATCCTGAGAGCCTTCAACCCCTTACAAAGACACCTCCGCCTCACACAACAGTGGTGTCGGCGTTGGCGGATGTTCGTTAATCCGGACAAAAGCCACGCCTACTTTTTACAAAGCGACACACACCCGCAGACCGCCCCAAATTCATCTTGCGGGGCCAAGGATAGAGGGGACTAACTCCGTCCAGTAGCCTTAAGTAAAATTTCGCCAGCACCTCAGGGACCTCTCGGCAAGTGCGCAGGAAGCAATCGCTTCCCTGTATCCAACGCTGGGGTCGAGCTCGATGCGGGTTGGTCTGAAGTTGTAACTTTTCGGAGGGCTGGTAATTCCGGTGATGCTATATGCCTGCGAGATCTGGGGCATGGCCGCAGATAGCTGGCTGGCAATGCTGCAACATGCGCAGAATTGAGGACTATGGTCTATATATTCTGTGGGTCGCTGTTTTCCTAACAGGTTGCTTCATGAAGCCTCGGATCTTCCTTACGTGGAGGACGAAATTAGGCGTCGGGCATTAAAATTATACGATATTGTCACCCTAACGCCGGAACTCCCTATAGAACCTGCCGGCAGTAGGGCCAGAGGGGAAGCATTCAGCACACGCCTACCCATTTGTCTCGTGTCACTAACTGAAGGGATGATTAGTTAAACGGTGGAAGCCCTGTACCGTCTCTTTCCCCTCCCACCAGACGTCTCGAAACCTCGGGATAATTGTGCGCGCCGCGAAGTTTCCAGAAACGGCGATCTTCCCGCGATAAGGCCTGTAGTTGGCGAGTCAGCTCAGTTCTTGGCGAGCAGCCGTGAGGAGCGTCCAGTGAGGGAACGAACCGCGTACGTGCATCGGAGGAGTGTACGTAATTGCGAGTGCAAGGTGGAACAGTAATGGACGAACTGGTGAATTGTAATTGTGTGCATTACGTAATTCTGTGTAATCGGCAAGTGTTCCAACTGTAATTCGGTGGAAATAAAGAACATTTTGAGTCTGTGCAATTGGACTTTTAATTTCACGAACCCACAAAGTTACAATGTCTTATCCACACATAGAGGCACGCTTGTTAGATCATTGGGAGATTATGACCCCACTAGACGCTGTTCCAGGCTGTTCCCAGGAGCTAATTCTAACAGCAGCTAAAGCTGAGATCTACATAATTCTTCTGAGCTGTGAGGCATCAAAATTTTCAACCTAACACGACTTTGAAATTAAAACACCAAGGTAGAAGGTTTTGCATCCATTCCCACAATTTGAGGTATATAAAATTTGTAACATCGAAAAATATATCTACCTAAAACCCACAACCTATACTACAAAATCCCTAAAGGAAACAACCTACCTGCGGTAAAATACTTAACGGGTGATCACGCATCAAAAAGCTTCTGGATTTATACAGCCAGCCAGCAAGTACTTTGGTCGGTCTGTCGGTCAGTCTATTGTTTTCAGACGTTCACTGTGCAAAATCCTGCCATATTGTCCAACCCATAGTCACAGATGAAGCATGGTTTCATTCATCCGGTTATGTGAACTCACGTCATTGCGCCATCCACATGTCATCCATGAAGCACCTATGCACCCGCTTAAAATCGGAGTTTGGTGCACAATATCCGCATAGACTGTGAACACTGCAGAGTATGACTGATTTTCATGGAATTTGTTGAACAACTGGATGATACACAGCTGAGTCAAGGATATTTTCAGCAAGATGGCGCTACATATCATACATCAAATGAATCCGTGGAACTAATTGGAACTTCCAGGAACCTGTGGCTACCGAGATCTCCGGATTGGACATCACTGGACTTCTTTCTCTGGGGCTACTTAAAAGACAGGGTTTACGCCCCACGTCCCCAGACATTGGATGATCTGAAGCACATCACACGGTCCTCCCAACGAGTGACCAGTAACATAGAACGAAGTGTTGTATTGTGCTTTCTGAAGGATGGAGGGCATTTTCAACATTTGCTATAGAGCTAAATAATTTATCAAAATTCCTCTGCATTTTAGGTATAATAAGTTGTTACTAACTCAATTCATTTTGAAAGAATTAATTGAAGAAATGTGTCAGTTCTAGATAAATCACTCTGCATCTAAATTGCCGTACGGATCGAGCTAAATGTTATCGCCAGATCACTACTGTCTTTCGTAGCTCGCAACGGGCGTCCTTATTTGAATGCGGTATTGACGGATGGAACGTGGTTAATAAAAGTTTTAATATCCGTGGATTTTCATGCAAAAATATGTAAATTATTACTCCTAGTGCCTTCAAAGTTCTGGAACAGTCATCTAATTCTGTTACACTGGAACAATTATCAAACTGATGGAGTAAGTTCTTAATTAGAGTTAGAGATAGGATAAAGTTTATAGTTACTTAGTGATATTAAAGATGCTAGATTTCAAACATTGCAAGAACCTTTAATATACACTACGGAATGGAAGGAAATCAAATTCGGCACTAAGAAATGGTATCTTGACTGCAAAGCACCGAGAAGATAGTAAATTCACTAAATTCTTTATTATCAGTTTCCACTCTTAATATTGTAACATAAATACAAGAAGAAAAGAAGGCGTTCGTACATATACTGCTTAGTATTCAGAAACATCAGTACATACATCTATATAATTATAATAGATGTCCTTCAGATGTTTTGGCACTGTTTCTTGTGGTATTAGACAAATGACAGCTAAGGAAACAAAGTACAACACACGATATACTGTCACTTTTTACACTCTGGTCTTTTGTTCGTTAATCATGATCATCTATGCATACTCCTAATAAAATCTAACGTTCTTTTGTTTATATAACCTGTGGTATGCAATAACTGTTTATGTACCACCCCATGACATTGTCAATGTTGTGTTTTACCTAAGTACCATACCATCTTGCTTAACAGAGACCTTGAGGCTAGACAACTGTACTGCTGCTTCAACATATATTCACAGAGGTCTTGAAGCTTCAGAAACTCAAATCACAGCCTCGTCATGCTTTCACAGATATCTGAGTGCTTCTACACGTGCCAGCAGATGGCATTAGGCCTCTGTCCAGACTACGTGTTTAAATTCTCTGTGGATGTATAGGAGAGCGTTGGAATTTTGTTAAAATTTTTATGTGGTATCAGTTTTCTTATTCATAGTTCACTATTTATAGCAAATTATGAAAAAATCCTTCCGAATAAATACAAATAAGCGTAGCATTTATCATTTTATTAATGTTCATTAATTATATAGTATATCGTGTGGAATCAAGTCACCAACCTACAGTTATACTTCTTATATTTTTCTAATGTTACTTGTTTCCAACAGACACTTTGGTATCTTTCAAATAGAAAACATTTAAGACATTTTTAGCTGTTAGTATAATATGATAAATTTGAATTTTCTGCTCAAATTGATACGTGCTTAAGCATTGTAAGCATAATGCTTATCGAAAGACACAAAAACTTAAGAACCGGCTGCGCGTTTTTCTGCCTGTCCGCGTCATGGGCGCTTGTTGCCATCTGCCGCTAATATAAAAAGCTGTGCTCTTCATTTGAGCAGGGTAATTACAGAAATAAGAAAAAAAATTCAGTGTTAGTAAATATTTGTTTATTAGGCCGGGCGGTTGCGGCTGAACGGTGACTTCCTCACTAATAAGCTATCATCTCGGCATCGTATCTTTCGGGGACGGACGATACCTTCTAAGCTTACGCTTGTTTTCGTCGCTCTTAAGCTAACTCCCTTCAACCTACACTCAGAGGTTACGATAAAACAAAACAAAAAAAGAATGCCCTTACGGCCTACATGCTTTACTGCATTCCAGTTACGACGCCCCCTCCGGAGTACGTCCTTCTATCTTAATAAATTGGTTGGCTATATTTTAAAACAATCAAATTAATTATGAACAGAAATTAAGTTGCATTGCATTAAAGAGCAATAGAGGAAATAAAGGCAGACAGAAATAGCACAACTGACTGGAAATGATATGCTCAAGAGAAAAATACCTCAAACATTGAATCATAAATGTAACAAGAGCAAACCTGATGTGTTAGTCAAGTGACACTCTCTGCTCTTGTACGAACACTTATTCTTGTATCTACTTCAAGATAAACATTACCTTATTGTAGTTATAATAGAATACAGTACATTTTAAGCGATAGTCAAATGTTTTATATGCAGGAATTTCTGCAATCTTGTACAAACAACTATTGCTCTATCTACTTCAAGGTAAACATTATCTTATTGTAATTACGAGGGAATACAGTAGACTTAAAGTGATAGTCAAATGTTTTCTATACATGATTTTCTCTACTCTTGTACAACCACTTAGTGCTCTATCTACTTCAAGATAAACATTATCTTATTGTAGTTTTAAGGGAACACAGTACACTTCAAGTGATAGTCAAATGTTTTATATACATGACTTCCTCTACTCTTGTACAAACACCTATTGCTCTGAAAGCTTCAAGATGAACACTATTTATTGTAATTACAAGGGAAAACACTAGACTTTCAGTGGTAGTCGATGCTTCGTTTACATGTATATATCGACTTCACAGGTAGTTCGCAGTCACTTATCTATCAAAATTTTCTTAATTTATTTCTCTTTAATTTTCTTCCTGCCTTCCTGACTTCCTTTCTTTCATTGTTTGTTTCTTTCTTTGTTTCTTCATTTCTTCCTTTATGCCTTTCTTCCTTTCTTTCTCTCTCTGTTTCTTTCTTTCTTTCTTTCCTTCTCTCTTTCCTTCATTCTCTCTCCTTCCCTCTCTTTCTCTCTTTCTCTCTTTGCCTCGTTGCTGCTTTCTTTCTTTCATTTCTTCTTCCTTTCGTTCTTTCTTTCCATCCTTCATCAGTTCCTTCTTTCTTCCTTTATTTCTTCTTTCCTTCCCTCTTTCTCTCCTTACTCCTTTCTTTCGTTGTTACGTTATTTCATCCTTTCTCCGTCCCTCCCACCCTCCCTCTCTCCTTTCATTCCTTCCATCTCTCTCCCTTTATTCTTTCATTCTCTCTCTCTCTTTCTGTCGTTCTTCCTTCCTGCCTATCTCTTTGTCTTGCTTTCTGTCTTTCTTTTTTCCCTCCCCTTATTTTAAATTGAGGAAGTCTCCTCAATTATATTTAAGATGAACATTCACTAACCAAATTTTGGGGCTAATGCAATACCTGTCCTAACTGTTGTGCATAGTAGAGAAACAAAATAAAAGCGTCTCTTAATATATTTGGTAAAATTGTATGTAAAATTTAAACAAAACAGTATGTCATATATTCATGCCAAATGCAAACGTATGCAGCAGTATAATGCCACTACATTTAGTATGAATTAGTGCACAATGATGGGATTTGAAATGGTGATCTCGGGGTACATGATAATCATTGCACGCTGGCTAAGTGGAATCCAATGATATAATCGCTGATACTGCAAGCGTTTATGAAATTGACTCTAGGGCTACATCACAATCCGCAGGATAAAATGATTCATTACGTGATCAACCTTGGGTTAGTCACGCACACAGAAATTATTGTCCTCTGGTGATTTGAATTTACATGACTCCTTCACAAACTGTAGCTATATACATGCCCTATTGCTCTATCTACTTCAAGATAAACATTATCTTATTGTAGTTATAAGGGAATACAGTAGACTTTAAGTGATAGTCAAATATTTTATATACATGACTTTCTCTACTCTTGTACAAACACTTATTCCTCCATCTACTTCAAGATAAACATTATCTTATTGTAGTTACAAGGGAATACAGTAGACTTTAAGTGATAGTCAAATGTTTTATATACATGACTTTCTCTACTCTTGTACAAACACTTATTCCTCCATCTACTTCAAGATAAACATTATCTTATTGTAGTTACAAGGGAATACAGTAGACTTTAAGTAATAGTCAAATGTTTTATATACATGACTTTCTCTACTCTTGTACAAACACTTATTCCTCCATCTATTTCAAGATAAACATTATCTTATTGTAGTTACTAAGGAATACAGTAGACTTTAAGTTATAGTCAAATGTTTTATATACATGACTTTCTCTACTCTTGTACAAACACTTATTGCTTTATCTACTTCAAGATAAACATTATCTTATTGTAGTTACAAAGGAATACAGTAGACTTTAAGTTATAGTCAAATGTTTTATATACATGACTTTCTCTACTCTTGTACAAACACTTGTTCCTCTATCTGCATCAAGATAAACATTATCTTATTGTAGTTACAAGGGAATACAGCAGACTTTAAGTGATTATCAAAAGTTTTATATACATGACTTTCTCTACTCTTGTACAAACACTTGTTCCTCTATCTGCATCAAGATAAACATTATCTTATTGGAGTTACAAAGGAATACAGTAGACTTTAAGTGATTATCAAATGTTTTATATACATGACTTTCTCTACTCTTGTACAAACACTTATTGCTCTATCTACTTCAGGATAAACATTATCTTATTGTAGTTACAAAGGAATACAGTAGTCTTTAGGCGATAGTCATATGTTTTAAAATTGGTTGTCAAAGTGATAATTGTTAGTATGTGCAGGAAATAAAAAATGAGTAACTACTTCTCGTTTGAAAGGAGTCTATTGAAACGAATAAAATGATTATTTAAGTCTAGTTAATGGTTTAAATAAGTAAAATGAATTATTTACAATATTGAATAATGATATGAGAAAGTTATTATATAAAATTTATCAAGAAGTGTATAAAATTTGAGTGATGTTCATTTGTGGTGATGGCGACAGCAAAAAGGCTATATAGGCACCTGGACTGGAGGTGATTGCTTCTTCTTCATTTGACTTCCATGGTGAAGGGACGTGTGAGTAAGTCTGCGTATAGACGCTGATGTGCAAAGGCAATTTATGTGTGTAAGAATATATGTATCAGTATATTTTACTTGGTGTAACAGAAAAGTGCTTATTGGTTAACAGTTATAAGGATTGCACCAGAGAATATTGGTGTAGATTGATAAAGGTTAAAAATGTTTAATTCCTAATAAATCTCAAAGTTTGGAGATTCGTTGGGGAAATTATAAGTAATCTTTTATTGCAAATAACACTGTCCCTCCATATCCACGACCACCCCTGAAAAGAAAGGGTCCATGCAGATACCAGAGCAACCGAAGAACGATTAGACCGAACTCCGAGAACTTTGAAGAAGTCCATCATCACCCTACGTCTTTCTTCACCCCACATTGGAACATTTTGTTTTAATATTTATTGGTAAATTAAAGAAAACAACAAGGAATATTTTCGAAGTGTCGCAATATATTATTGATTCAGACAAAAAGAGGACTTGCTTTAACAAATTAGACCCAGAGCCTTTAAACTCGTTTTTCCTAACACGAGTAGAAGAAATTGTTAATGCTATACCTACAAACGAACATCCGAAAGAATATTTGAATTACGCAGATAAGCCAAATTCTAAATTCAGTTTTAACCACGTTACGGTCGAAGAAGTTTTTGAAACCATACTATAATTGAAAAATAGTAACTGCACAGATGTTTATCACTTGAATTCTACTATTCTTAAACATGCTGCTACATTTATCTGTGAACCAATGACACACATTTATAATGCATGTATTGAGAGTTGTATTTTTCCTGACGCATTTAAATATGCAAAAGTTATTCCTATTCACAAACAAGGTAGTAAATCAGATTTTTCTAACTTCAGGCCTATTAATATATTACCTATAGTATCCAAGGTTCTTGAAATTTTATTAATTAAGCAAATAATACAATATTTTGAAGACAATGCTCTTTTCTACCCTAATCAGTACGGTTTCAGAGCTGGTCATAAAACTGTTGATGCAGTTTTAGCATTTACTAAACGTACTTTAAATGCTTTGGAAGAACACAACACAACTGTAGGCAGTTTTATTGATTTAACCAAAGCTTTTGATACTATTTCTCATGACATCCTCATCTCTAAGTTGGAATACTATGGTTTCTATTCAGAAAGTATCAATTTATTGTATCTTATTTAAGTTACAGATACCAGTCCGTCTATATCAATGGTTTTAAATCCAAGTTTAGACTCGTCAAATATGGTGTCCCACAGGGTTCCGTTCTCGGCCCAGTTCTTTTCTTAATATATATCAACGATCTACCTAACTGTGTTCGAGACGATTATATTGAAACATATTTGTTTGCTGACGACTTAGCCTTGAATATTTGCTGTGTGGATGATGACAACATACAAGGCGCCTTCACGAAAGTAAAAAAGTGGTGTGATGTTAATAAATTAAGTATAAATCAAAGCAAAACAATAAATATTAATTTTAATTTTAATCACCTTTCAAATGGTCTTGATGATAGGACAAAATTTCTTGGTATATACCTTGAAAAGGATCTGGGCTGGAAGTCACACATATTTTTTTATTTATCCAGATCTATGAACCCTGTTTTAATCAATGGTATTTTAGGGTTATAGTTGATACATAAAAATATACAATTTTAACAAAAATATTTTAAATACTAGAAGGAAGAAGTGATGTTTTAATCTGATGCATATTAATTTAAACTATTTCAGACGTTTAAACACTGAGTTTATAAACATCATGAAGTACTTATACTGTTGTGGCTTCATTAGCAAAGATGTGAGCGGAGCAGAAAATTCAGTTCCTAGAGAGTCTAGCTTGAATATTAATTCTTGTCTTTCTCTCCAGAAAATGGGACAACAGAAAAGGAGATGAACCACAGTTTGAAATTCTTCACCACACATGCACTCGGGGTTAGATGTTAAGTGAAAACGTGATAAGTATTCACTAAGTTTACCATGTCCACTTAAAAATTGTGTCAAAACAAAATTTGGTACAAGAGTTTCACATTTTCCTCTGTCATATACACCAGGGAAAAATAATGCTTTTGTTAAACTTCCATTTGGAGTTGTTAGCCATTGTTGGTTCCATTCTTCAAGAATATGTTGATGCATAATTCTCCTTACAGTAGAAATAGGACATAAAGAATATGTCACAGGAAGATTGGATTCTGCAGCCTACTTAGCCAAGCAATCAGCTCTCTCGTTACCTAAAATTCCACTGTGTCCTTTAACCCATCCCATGCAAATATGTCCTGGGTGGTTTTGAAGCAAGGTTCTTATTTCATGTGCTAATGAATTTAAGTTGTATTTATCATTAATAACGAGTAGAGCTGATTGTGAATCACTAAGAATACGAGCACTGTTCCCATTAACAGTACACCATTTTATAGCTTCTTTAATTGCTAAGAGCTCCGAATGGAATACAGAACATTCAGGTGACAATTTAAACATGGAGTGAGTTAGTTCCGTTTGGTTTTCGTAAACAACAAAAGAACGTGCTACTGTAGATATATTATCTTCAAATTGGTAACGCGAAACATCTGTATATATGTAATAATCATGAAAATTACATATTTCCTCACACATTGACTACATTTCTAATTAAATTACCAAAGGAATATTTATGTTGCGAATTTTAAAACAGAATGTGGATAAGGTAGCATTACTGAAGGTGTACTATGCTCATATTTATAGCCATCTCAACTACGGAGTTTTAATGTGGGACAACCATGCTTATGCCAACAAACTTTTGATTTTAAAAGAGAGGGTTGTAAGGATTATTTGTGGAGCTCCGCCTACTTCCCATTGTAAACCACTATTTATTGAATTAGGAATCCTTACTCTTCCTTGTATCTATGTTTTGAGTTGTCTCCTCTATGTGAAAGAAAATTTGCATGAGTTTACCTTTTGTAACGATGTTCACAAATATCCAACAAGGACTTCAAAACAGTTATACTTAAGAAGGTGTAAGTCAGCCAAGACTCAAAACAGCTTTGATTCTGTTTCATTAAAATTATTTAATAGTTTGCCTGACTCTGTTAGAAATATTCCAGCCAGCTGTTTTAATAGGAAGGTAATAGGTGTTTTAAGGGGTAACCCTCTTTACAAGGTCCAGGAGTTTCATTCTATTGTTTGGACATAAATTACAATTTTATATTCTCTTGACGTTGCTATACATGTGTATGTCTTTGGCAATAAAAAGTCTATCTATGACATAGACCTTAAATGTTTTCTGTGCCTCTGTGTGTGTAGATGAAGATTTCTGAAGATGTGTGTCGTTATTCTTTACGTAATTCTTGCAGCGTTGCATAGCAAAGAGCTCTAAAAGTATTCGGTTGTCACTTAAAGCTCTTATGCGAATGTATGTTTTTATTTTTACCTTCTCTTGAATGATTTCCACGACGTTACTTAGGATAATCTTGGAGGAATTTGGGTGACGACTTTTATGGTGCTCTGGTTCACGACCCCAGAGTCAAGCAACCAGAGAAGTAAGAATTTATGTGGCCGAAGTTGAAGTGAAACGTTGAGCTGAAAGATTTTGTTAGAGCTAGAAGAAAGTGGTTCTTTATAACTTGAAGTTGACAGCGAACGTGTTCCGAAGTTAAAACAGAATATCATATATCATGTGGGGAGGTGCTGAAAAAACCCTACTGCCTCTTACACAGCAGCTCGCTGTTTATTGTCTCTAATTCCACTTATTTTGTGCTTTTTCTCTCCTGCCTACGAGGAAAGAGAATGGCAAGCTCTTTTTGTAGTTCAATTGCAGTAAATATAATTTTTGCTTAAATTATTATGCGTAAATTACTTATACAGGACGATGCATAAAATTCTAGAGATTTCCATTAAAGCGGACAATAACATTTATAAATTTTCCTGGAGGTAACCATTTCCGAAATTCTGTTATTTGTCTGAATTTTCTGATATTTATTCTTTTCTCAAATAATTAGTCATTCTTCATTTTTCCCTTGGACACACAAAGAGAAAGTAATTTCAAGGAGTCGCCTAGACAACCAGTTTTAAAACATTTGACAATCACTTAAAGTCTACTGTATTTCCTTGTAACTACAATAAGATAATGTTTATATTGAAGTAGATAGAGCAGTAAGTGTTTGTACAGGAGTAGAGAAGGTTATGTCTATAAAAATTTGACAATCACTTAAAGTCTTCTGTATTCCCTTGTAACTACAATAAGATAATGTTTATCTTGAAGTAGATAGAGCAATAAGTGTTTGTACAAGATTAGAGAAAGTCATGTATATAAAACATCTGAATATCACTTAAAGTCTACTGTATTCCCTTGTAACTACAATAAGATAATGTTTATCTTGAAGTAGATAGAGCAATAAGTGTTTTAACTAGAGTATAGAAAGTCATGTATATAAAACATTTGACTATCACTTAAAGTCTTCTGTATTCCCTTGTAACTACAATAAGATAATGTTTATCTTGAAGTAGATAGAGCAATAAGTGTTTGTACAAGAGTAGAGAAAGTCATGTATATAAAACATTTGACTATCACTTAAAGTCTTCTGTATTCCCTTGTAACTACAATAAGATAATGTTTATCTTGAAGTAGATAGAGCAATAAGTGTTTGTACAAGAGTAGAGAAAGTCATGTATATAAAACATTTGACTATCACTTAAAGTCTTCTGTATTCCCTTGTAACTACAATAAGATAATGTTTATCTTGAAGTAGATAGAGCAATAAGTGTTTGTACAAGAGTAGAGAAAGTCATTTATATAAAGCATTTGACTATCACTTAAAGTCTACTGTATTCCCTTGTAACAACAATAAGATAATGTTTATCTTGAAGCAGATAGAGCTATAACTGTTAGTACAAGAGTACAGAAATTAGTGTATAGAAAACATTTGACTATCACTTAAAGTCTACTGTATTTCTTTGTAACTACAATAAGATAATGTTTATCTTGAAGTAGACAGAGCAGTAAGTATTTGAACAGGAGTAGGGATATATGTTTTTAGTCAGTACTGTATGTACATGTGGTTCTGTTTTGCATTGTAGTTGGATGCAGCACGTTTGATGGCATGAGGCGGACCTCTGCCGGAACCAAGTGCAACTAAATTCCAGGGGTTTACAGATTAGGCCGTAAGCCGCTTGCTTCGTCCTTGGACACACTGAAGATAATAATGAATGTATGAGGGTGAAATGCCCTCATTACAAATGCACTAAGCATATCGAAATGCTATTTGTGTTGTTAAAAGAGCCCAGGGAGAGATCTCCCCTAACTGGATTAATCTCATTACTATTGTGGTGCGCCATGGGGGGTATTCTGCCTTTGATTTCTATTTTGGTCCGCAGTAACAGGCGCCAATTACACTCGTGGCAGCAGATTACCTCGCACATAGCCCATTGTAAATATAATTTACATTGTCTTAACGACACAAAATGCCACTAATGGGTCTAATGTATAATTATTTCGATGTAAACACATAATTTCTACCTTCAAAAAGGCATACATACTCACTTAGGTAGGAGCACACACTTTATCGTGGTTTTACCAGGTTGATAATCTTAAAGCTATCTTTCTCTCTTATTTGCCTTCCTGTTTCACATTACACTTTCACACTTGTCTTCTGTAAAAGGTTAATCAACTGTTTCGTTGTCAGTCTTACTCACTCTCACAAACACTTATTTCTCTATTTATTAAAGAGTATCCTCATCTTATTGAAGTTACAAGGGAAAACAGTAGACTTTAAGTGATAGTAAATGCTTTATATACATGACTTTCTCTACTCTTGTACAAACACTTATTGCTCTATCTACTTCAAGATAAACGTCATCTTTTTGTAGTTTCAAGGGAATACAGTAGCCTTTAAGTGACAGTCAAATGTTTTATATACATGACTTTCTCTACTCTTGTACAAACACTTATTGCTCTATCTACTTCAAGATAAACATTATCTTATTGTAGTTATAAGGGAATACAGTAGACTTTAAGTGATAGTCAAATGTTTTTTATACATGACTTTCTCTACTCTTGTACAAACACTTATTGCCCTATCTACTTCAAGATAAACGTTATCTTATTGTAGTTACAAGAGAAGTGTAGACTTTAAGTGATAGTCAAATGTTTTTTATACATGACTTTCTCTACTCTTGTACAAACACTTATTGCTCTATCTACTTCTAGATAAACATTATCTTATTGTAGTTACAAGAGAAGTGTAGACTTTAAGTGATAGTCAAATGTTTTTTTATACATGACTTTCTCTACTCTTGTACAAACACTTATTGCTCTATCTACTTCTAGATAAACATTATCTTATTGTAGTTACAAGAGAAGTGTAGGCTTTAAGTGATAGTCAAATGTTTTTTATACCTGAGTTTCTCTACTCTTGTACAAACACTTATTGCTCTATCTACTTCTAGAAAAACATTATTTTATTCTAGTTACAAGAGAAGTGTAGGCTTTAAGTGATAGTCAAATGTTTTATACATGACTTTCTCTACTCTTGTATAAACACTTATTGCTCTATCTACTTCAAGATAGACATTATCTTATTGTAGGAACAAGGAATACACTGCTGCCCAAGCAACACTAGTAGGCAAGGCAGAGAAATGTGTAATCAATTTTGCTGTATTTATGCTCGCTGTCCGGATAAGATAAGATCGCCAGATTCATGTAAAGGACACAATGGGGTCATTTAACTCACCTGGGCATAATACCCATCACTGCGGTTACTGAAACGAGCATTATAGGTGGCTTCATGGGCGACTCATATGTACTCTCATACACTCATTTCGTAGTAAACAGATCCACTTTGAGAGCAGATAAACAGTTCTAGCTCCTCTCCGTCTTCACGCCCCACTTGTCTTCTTGTGATGGGCAGACAGTACATAGTATCTATCACTGCTGTTACTACTGCCCGCCTCGGTAGGGTAGATGGTAGCGTCTCTGCCTCACGGTCAAGAGGTCCCGTGTTCCAATTTCGGTCAGGGTGAGTTACCTAGATAAGGACTTTGCCGGGGATTTCCCTTATCCTGATAGACAAAGGACCTCGTACTCATTTGAGTATCATTTCACCAATTTACTCATGCTCCAGTATTACTTAACCTTGGAGGAGTAAAGTAGGTTACTAAAACGAGCATTACATCTCACAGCATGCGTGATCTCACATGTACCCTCATACACTGATTTCTTAGTTAACAGATCCAATAACAGAGCAGATAAGCACTCCAAACCCCTTTCCCACTTCAAGCCCTTTTTGTCTTCTTGTGGTGGATAGACAGTACATAATACCTATCACTGCAGTTACTGAAACGAGCATTACATGTGGCAGAATGTGTGACTCAGATGTACTCTCAGACACTCATGTCGTAGTAAACAGATCCACTAACAGAGCAGATAAGCAGTTCAAACCCCTCTCCCAGTTCAGTCCCCGCTTGTCTTCTTGTGGTGGACAGACAGTACATAATGCCTATCACTGCAGTTACTGAAACAAGCATTAGATCTGACAGCATGGATGACTCTTTCTACTCTCATACAATCATATCATAATAAACAGATCTACTACCAGAGCAGATAAACAGTTCAGTCCCTTGTCCCTCTTCATGCCCCGCTTGTTTTCTTGTGGTGGGCTGACAGTACTAAACACCTATCACTGCGGCTACTGAAACGAGCATTAGATCTGGCAGCATGGGTGACTCATATGTACTATCATACACGCATTTCATATTAAACAGATCCACGAACACAGCAGATGGATAGTTCAAGCACCTCTCCCTCTTCTGACCCGCTTGTCTGCTTGTGGTGGGTAGACATTACATAATACCTATCACTGCAGATACTGCAAAGAGAATTAGATCTGGCGTAATTAATGACTCATACGTACTTCCATACTCTCATTTCGTAGTAAACAGATCCACTAACACTGTTTAGTATTTACACCTCCGATATTCCAGACATGGCTCCAAGCTCAATTGCCCTGTTTGCTGACGACACAGTGTTGTTTTATTCTCAATCCAATCTAGGTAATGCTATACAAACCTTACAGCTATCTCTGATCGCCTGACTCAATGGTGTCGAACTTGTTCTCCCTCAATACCCAGAAAACTGAAGCCAAGATTTTACTTTACGCTGCTATAATCCACCTCCATCTATACGCCTTCTGACCGATCATGTACCGTGGCTCCCTTCACCAACACCAGTCAAATACCTTGGAGTGTTACACACTTCACTAGGTTTAGAATCTTCACTGTTCTTCTACATATCTCCGGTTCGACCTCTTGTTACTTATGCCTGCCAGATCTGGGGAGCTGCCAGTACTTGTCATCTTGAGACACCTACAGGTCATCCAGAGTCGATTCCTGCGATCCCCACCAATGCTCCTTGGTTTGTCCGCGACCAGCAGCTGCATCACGAGCTAGGACTTCTTCTTCTCCGCCATTTCATCCGACATACAGTTTGACGCTCCTTTTACAATCTACCCCACGTTCCAGGAGCTGTGACGTATAACATCGGCGTGATGATGATGATGATGATGATGATGATGATGATGATGATGTGTATAAGGGCCCTCAACTGCAGAGGCTATCAGCGCCCTTTAAAAAAGTAGTCATACCAAAAGCCAGATATAAATGTTTCTAAAAATGTATGAAAAAGAAATTAAAAATAGATGAACATAACAAACTACAAAAACAAAAAGAAATATAAATCTGAACTGGCAAAAATTCTCTTCATTTTATCCTAAAGTCTAAGCTAGAAAAGTACCTAAAACCTTCTCCATTACTATGTTATCATCCGCTAGCATTTCTGCAGCTACACTTGCTAGGGAAAACCACTCTAGCAGCACGTGTCGGACAGATAACGCTTCGTTGCAAAACGGACACAGTGGAGCAGGCTTCTTTTTAAGAGGAAAACTATGAGTAAAAATGCAGTGCCCAATAGGCAACCGAACCAAAATCACCTCCTCGCGACGAGATGAACGACAGGAAGTAACCCAGGGAATCGGAATTTCTTTTACAGATCTAAGTTTATTATTGCGGAGAGCGGACCACTCTTCCTGCCAGCAGGTTTGCACAGCTCTCCGCAATACGGCCCTAAAATCTTCCGATGTCACACATGGTACTCGAACCCTGGGCTTCATGGTAGGCGTCTTGGCTGCCGAATCCGCCATTTCATTCCCCCGCAAGCCTACAGGATCCATGCACGCACCACGCTAACGCCAGAAGCATGTAAAACTTGGAGGGCATCCTGTATACGCTGCACAATAGGGTGGTAGTTGTAAAGCTGCCGTAGGCTTTGAAGTGCACTGAGGGAATCACTCAGGATTAAGCAGTCCCCCAACATTCGTCGACGTATGTGTAAAATGACCCGGTATATTGCATAAAGCTCTGCAGTAAAAATGGAAGTGCTGGTGTGTCGAATGTATACGGTTCGGTTCCACACACGTAAGCACAACCAACACTATTTGAGCTCTTGGAGCCATCAGTACAAATTATAAAGTGGCCCTCATATCGCGATAAAAATCCTAAAAAGCATGTGCGAATACTAGACAGACATGTTAGATTTAAACATCGGCGTCCTAAGTCGGCGACCAACGCAACTAAAGCGACGACTACCACAGCACCTGCTTTACAGTGATGACACTTCCACTTCTGAATGATCTACTATTTCAATTGACTTTGGTATTCTTCTGTTCTACTGTGTAAATTCTCACTATTGAAGTATGTATACCATTTTATTAGATCAGTGTCACATTTTTATTAGTGCAGCAACACATTTGTATTAGTTCACAGGAGGCACACTGTCTGATACCGTCCCTGTTAGGCATAACATTGTAATAATAACCGCGAAAGTCTTATTAAACGCACAACTAAGGGCGGATAGATACCACTACATGAATTAAACGAAGTTATAACAAATTTAGAGGATAATGATTAAATATACAAGTGCAGAAAGTAAACAGTCAATCCCGATAGATATATATTATTGAAAGCAGGAGACTCCAACGTGTCATGAGAACGAGAAATATGAACACTTTCCCTCACAGGTAGCTTATTTGTGTTGTTGCTGACAAAGGTGGCATTCTCCAAGGATAGACCCTCGTCGCTAGCCCATGTTTGGGTCCGCACATGATACGTGACGAAAGAATAGACACTGGAATTTAAGATAAACATTTTCAAACATGCTAATGCATTAATTAGCTGGGCTGTGGGAAGGTAAATATCGCGTGGAATACATACCTCATACATTAGAAATCGCTATTAAATTTAAGAGTAGGGATGAAACACAACCTATAAGGAACAAGCAACAGGTCACATGACCCCTAAAGTGTCCAAAATTCAGCGAAAGGAAGAGGAAATTTGTGCAATGGCGACGTTCGAAGTTTGCAAGGAAAACACTCTGTTTCGGCGAGTGAAGGGGGCAACACATACTAAAAAGTTAATCAGACTCCGCGTTCGTGGATGGACGGAGTAACTCACGTTAGGTGGTTATCGAACACCCTGTGTTAGCGAATGAGAGAAACTGCACTCGTTACAACGTCATTAAGATTTCACCAAACTCCGTTTTTTGGGTTAATAATCCTCCGGAAATACTATGTTGTACGAAGTAATTCAGGAACAACGTGTACACAGATACATATAAGTCGTGTCATGCGCACAACAACGTGCAAATCTCAAATCTCGCGCCTAATGTTCGAATAACATCGTCAACAGTGGCGAGTGGAGAGGACTAATTGTAACAATAAACTTGACATTCAAAGGTCGTGGTGTCTTCTATGTGATAATACCGACACACTGTCAGGACGCACCCACTCCCTGTAACTCAAAAGCGAGTATTCATGCAGATCTACCCTTAGAAAAACCCCGACCTGTTGGAAACCTCCCATCCGTAGTCCTCACCGATCACATATCCTATCTTATGTGGTGTTGAGTGCCCGGAGGGCTCAACTAGGTACTTAACGGGCAAGGACCGCCTCATGTCCTACCTCTACAATGTTACTGTATGATTATTCTGTATATGTTTTCTCAGATCTGCGAAGCATATATTATTGCTGACCGATCCAATAGATATAGTAACATAAACACTAACACAGCAAATAAAGAGTTCAAACCGCTTTCCCTCTTCATGCCCCGCCTGCCTTCTTGTGATGGGGAGACAATAGACTTTAGGTGATAGTCAATTGTTTTAACTCAGCTAGTTTATTAGCTTCTTTTAATCTAATGAGTATATTTTCATATATTAACAACTTTTATGTATTCTTGTATTATCACGGTACATTAGAACACAGCTTCTGTAACTTGGTCATCCTGGTTTTAGGTTTCTGTAGCCTAAGTTCGTGGAAGAGTGGGTAGACCAAGTCATGTCAGTATCAAACATTAATTATTTTTTCGAGGGTGGGTCAAAAAGTAATGCCTCCTATTCCTTTTTCCTTTTTTAATTTTCAAGAAAATGAATCCAATTTACATATCCTGAAAACTACAACATTGACGATTAATTTGTCACTATTCAATATAATCTCCGTCCTTTTTCACAGTTTTTGTCCACCTTTAACTAGGGCGTGTATTCCAGTGTGGTAAAACAAACGGTCTTGCTTCCTAAGCCATTGACGTATGGAGGTGTTCAAAGCCTCCTCATCTTCAAAATGAATCCCACGATGAGCTTCCTTTAGTGGCCCGAACAGATGGAAGTCTGATGATGTCAGGTCAGTGAGGTAAGACTTGCCATCCCAATTTCTCAATTTCTGCAGTGGTGTAACGGCTGGTGTGTGGTCTTGCATTGTCATGCAAAAGAAGAACATCCGCCATAATTTTTGTTGGGCGAACTCGGCGAAGACATGCTTTCAGATTTTTGAGGGTTCTGACGTATTAGACAAAATTTATTGTGCATCCCTCCTCAAAAAAAAAAAAAAAAAAAAAAAAATCAAACATAAGCACACCTTATGCATCCCAAAACACTGTCGGCATAACTTTCCCTGCCGACCGCTGAGTTTCGAATTTTTTTCTTCTTCGGTGATGTTGTGTGATGCCTCTTTGATTCAGGTTAAAATAATGAACCCACGTTTCGTCTCCAGTAACAATTTTTTCCAGAAACTCTTCTCCACCAAATTAAAGCGCTGCAGGTGTTCGGAGGCTATTGTTTTCCTTGTTTCTTTGTTTTGGGTGGTTAACATTCTGGGCACCCAACGTGAACAAACTTTTGAGTAACCCAGTTTTCGAATAATCATCATCACGCCGCCCTTATTGAGGGAGGTAATGCGACACAATTCACATGTTGTTACCCAGCGATCACGACGAATGATGTCATCGACTCGCTGAATGTTGCATGGAGTCACTGCAGTCACCGGCCTGCCTCTTCGCTTTTCATCTGCCAATGGTGTTTGCCCTTCAGCTTCGTTACAGCGACGAACACATCGTCTAACAGTGCTGACATCCACCGTTGCATCACCATACACATTTTTTAGCCTTTCGTGAATGCGAATTGGCGTTTCACCTTCCGCAGTCAAAAATTCAATCACAGAACGCTGTCTAATGCGAATGTCGATGTCAGGCATTTTTCAAGAGGATGCAGTGCTGCCACCTGTTGTCTTAGGGAGTTACTACTGCAGGGGATTGGAGAAGAAGATTTGAGGAATTGCGCCAAATTCAAAGTTTTCACATAACTTAGTAATTTAAGGGAAAAAATGGGAGACATTACTTTTTGACACAGCCCCGTATAATGCAGGGTAATTGTGTAGAAAGTAGGAGTACCCCACAATGCGTGTGATTTCACTCATTTCTACCATCATTACTTTGTGAATTTGAGTGATACGCCTACGCTACTGGTATTTCAGTTGAAATCGCATTGAAATTGGATTACCGAAGCTGTAATTAGCAATACTGACTATAGCTACGTATTAAATACACTAGCGATGAATTCAGATCAACAAATAACACCTTTCTGACATTTCGGGCGATAACGAGGGTCGGTACATCCGGTCTGTGGGTGTTATCGTGCATGCTGCAATTCAATAAAATGATACATCCGCACATTGTTGTGTTAATTACGGAAGTAATGAAAAAAGTGCGGGGATTACGTGAAAATTGTTGCCTCCTCCTGCGTTTTTTATCGCCACTAATTAGTTGAAATGATCGCGTCCTGATAAGAGTGTTTTGTTGATTACAGGATGAAATTTGCGTCATTTATTTTCACAGTGAATAAGGGAAGTTGTTACGAGTGGACAGAAAAGCACACCATAATCACTTCTCGTGTGTGTGTTTGATAAATATTTAGAAATGTTAATGAAATTTTTTATGTTCTAGAGCTATTATGGTTATTTATGTCGCTTAGCCGCAATGTGGCCAGGATTGGTAGGCTACGTTTCACTCTGACCTTTATTTTTCGTGGTGTTCCTTGCTCGGTAGGCCAATATTTTGATGACTTTTCCGTATATCACAATTACTTCTCGCTAAATATCCCTTCTTTCCATTTTCTTCACATATTCAGCTGCACTTACGCATCTTTAGGTGTATATTAATCAGGATTTGTCCCTGGTATGCAGTTGAAGGACGCAAAAGTGGTAATCTTTTGTTACACATACGTTCTGGAGATTTTTGTTAATATTGTTGAAGCCTGACAAGAGTATAATATAATGTAAATGAATTAATAAGCTTCAATATACCCCTGTTGGAAGCATGTTTGGAACTCTTCAAATTTGGTATTGTCCGGTGCCCTTTGCGAAGTTGGTTTTACCGCCTCTACATCGTGATAACGCTCCCCCTTTAGCGTTTTTTTCTTCATTCGTGGAAATAGGAGAAATTCGCACAGGGCTAGGTCCAGCGAATGTGGAGCGTGGGGAAACGACAGACCACCTCTGAGTTGCCAAATAGTGTGTCACTCGTAAGGCCATGCGTGCTGGAGCGTTGTCGTGATGCAGAAACCAGCCACCTGATCGCCAAAATTCCGGGCGTTTCCTCCTCACATCCTCTCACAGACCGCTTAAAACATCCATGTAAAAGTGCTGGTTAACAGTCTGGCCAGGGAGTACGAATTCCCGATGCACAATTCCACGAACATCAAAAAAGACAATTGGTCTGGGAGAGCTGGGAGTCCTCCACTGACTTAACGCTTTCTTGGTTTCTGGGACATACCCGTAACACCAACTCTCATCCCTGTAATGACTTTGTTCAAGAAGTTTGGATCACGTGCAATCTCTGTTTTCAAGTCCTGACACACATTCATGCGGATAGTTTTGTGCTCCTGTGTGAGAAGGAGCGGAACAAATTTAGCAGCAACACGTCTCATGTGCAAATCCTCCCTCAAAATTCGTTGGCACGAGCTCCAACTGATTCCTGTCGCTGCTGAAAGTTGGTCGATTGTTTGCCGACGATCCTCGTTGATCTTTTGGCGGACCTTTTCAATGTTCTCCTCATTTCGCGATGTTGAAGGGCATCCAGAACAAGATTGGTCTTCAACACAGATCTCACCAAGTTTAAAGCGCCCAAAGCACTCGAAAACCTGTGTACGGCTCCTAGCGTCCTTTTGGAAAGCTTCGCAGAGGTAACCCGCCAACAGTCAGAGAAACACAATACCACACTTGCACGTTCAGCTCTACACTGACGCCGTTTGCACAGCTTTTTCGTGAAGGTATCTACTAACACCATCCAGCGTGAGAACCCTGCAATACGTCTACAAGTGGCAGCGCCCTCGGAGTCCGGTACCTTTTGGGTCCCCCATCTTAAATATAATTATGATTTATGAATTAGCTGTTTATCTAATCCAATTGAACTGCCAGTGGCTCGACCATATCGCTATCAATGTCACTTCCCTTAAGAGACAATTCGTCATTGTCACGGTCTTCATCGTCTGAGTCTTGCAAATTTATGATTATAGGTTCCAAAATCTCGTGACGTGCTATTTCTTTCTCAAAATCGTCTTCATGTAGATTTTCTGCATGCCTCACGCAGTTTTCCCAGTTTCTTCGCATACAAGTCGTTTAACGTCCGTCAGTTTAAAAATATTATTTCTGTTTGCAAGCCCCGTTTTATTTGAGCCCACACCAACTCAATTGGGTTATATTGGCAGTGGTAAGGTGGGAGGCGTATTACCTCGTGTCCCGTTTCAGTTGCAAGTTGATCCAGCTGATACATTTTTTTCCGTATTTTTAAACTGAAGTACTCTTTGCAATAACTCTGTTTCCGAAACCTTTTTAAGAATGTGTACAGCTTAAAAGTAATACTTTGAGCCTAACTTCGCAATACCTGCCTGTTTGACTCGCCACTAAATTTACCGCAAGAAGCCATTGTACCATTTAGCTCTTATTATACTGCTGTCTAAAGAACAATTGAATGATATTGATCTGAACTTTCCAGAGTCAATAAACACTTCTTATCCAGCGTTCGTTCATAAGCATAAGCATACAGCATTCCACAAGCTAACAGGAAATGAAGTGTTTGCTCTTTCTCGAATTTAACAACTTGACTTCTTCACAGTAATTCTTTTATCACGTCATGTCAGTAGTTAAAACTTCAGCTCTGAGTAATTAAAAGTATATGTACATACATACACACTAACCACTTTGAACTCTATAGAATAAATAGAGATTACGAACCATTCATAAACAAAGATATAATGTGACCAGACACGCTCTGCCAGAGCAGCAGGATATTTATTGTTTCCTCTCGCTCGAATTGGATTATTCAAAGTCATTCTTTTATCACGTCATGACAAACATTTACGTTTCAGTTCTGAGTAATTACAAATATACGTACACGCATACATGCCAACCAATAATGATATTCATACTGTGCTTACGTCGCGATATATTGTTATAATACAGGTAATAGTGGTTTGTTTATTTGTATTAGAAAAACTATTTGAGCTGGGGTTTTCATGGTTATGTTAGATACATTACTCTCTGTCTTCCAACTGGACCAGTTACAGCAAAATCTGAATTTTGGTCTTAGCATGAATAGTATAGAATGCAGATTGAATAGGTTGGCGCTGGTCACACACCACCTAGCGGGAATGCCGAATGGTTGCTCACCTAGAAGCGCTCAAGGTCATACACCTTCCCATTTGAAACACATAATGATACTGCTTTAATTACTTGTTTTAATTAAGGCTATATGAGGACTGCTCAATAAAGAGTGATCACTTTCTTTTTTTTGACAACCTACCATTATTCATCCTCATAATTTTGATGGTCCTTCTCAAAATAGTCTCCCCAATATGCGATGCACTTGTCCCAGCGTTTCTACTATCTTCAAGGACATGCTGGAAACCCATTTCTGAGAGATCCTTCAAAATCGACTCCGCAGCCGTCACCTCTGCTTCTGGTGATAGATAATGCCTTCCACGAAGACATTTCTTCAGCTTATGGAATACAAAAGAGTTACATGGGGCTAAATCCTGACATTAGGGAGGGTGAGGGATGCACTACAAATTGATTTTTGCAAGAAATTTAGCAAAAACATTGGCAATATGCGGTGGCGCATTATCGTGGTGCAGCACCCAGCCTGCTTCAAGGAAATGTGGTCTTTTGCGCCTGATATGGACCTACAATGTTTTCATGACATCCCTGTAGTATTGTCCAGTTACTGATGTGTGTGCAGGTACAACATGCTGATAAACCATTCCATGAATATCAAAGAATGAGATGACCATAACTTTCCCAGCAGTAGCAACCACTTTGGCATTTTTGAGGTTGGTGATGAAGGAGATTTCCACACTGAGCTTTGCTGTTTGCTCTCAGGATCAAAATGATGTAGCCAAGTTTCATCAGCAGTGATTACGTTTGAAAAAAAACTCCGGATCTTCCTCTAACAACAACTTCAACTGTATGTTACCTCCATTGCAGCGGTAGGCGATACTGAACATATCTGAACTTGCCTGGTTCTCACAGGCGGGAACCATAGATACCAACAATGAAGCTACTACGGCGTGTTTGTTACACATTAAGCTAAGAGAATATAATATTGAATTTTAGTGCGTAAAATTAAGACTGTATTAAAGTTATGGTCATTTTTTATTGAACAGACCTCACACAAATAGCAAATATAGGACTTTTACCAAAAAAACAAGCATTTTATAAAAATTAGGGTACAGAAACACAACACGATTTAAAACTGACAGTCTCATAGAGAAAATATTCCGCATAGGACATTGTGCTCAAGTCTACAAATTATTGCAATTCATTAATTATACCATGTGTTATAAATTTGAGACAAACGGTAGTAATACTGGATTTTTTAATTAAGGAAACGAAATAAAGTGTATTTTATGTAAATTTTCTGTTTTCTTTTTTTAACTTATATCCTCCAACTTTGTGTAATATCGTACGATGAGTGGAATGGGTGAAATGATGCTCAAATGAGCCCAGAGACCATCGAGCTTAGGCTTACCCGACATTCGTCTTTCAGGATAAGGGAAAACCCCGGAAAAACCTTATCCAGGTAACTCACCATGACCAAGAGTTGAACTCGAGACCTCTTAAACGTGAGGTAGACACGCCACCATTCACGCTACCAAGGCTGGCGTAAATTTTCTGTGTCAAATTCTTGTGTAAAATGTGTAGAGAAAAGTGTATGGCTGTAACAGATCAAATTCCTTTCCTCACTCAATAACTGACGTGAACGTCTTGATTTATAAGAAGCTATTTAAGATGCCATTTTCAGCAGTCACTTGTTTATAAAAGGAAGGAGAAGAAAAGAACATCGCTGTAAGAAGGTCAATGAATATAAAGAAGTGAATCTGAGAGCGAACGAGACGTCGAATCGCTTTCTGAATATCGAAAAATCTGTCGAGTTAAAGAGTTAATGAGCAGGAGAAAAGGCACGTCAAAGAGAGAAAAAGACAAGCCGATTACTTCATTTTCCCCTCCTCACTCTATCGGCCTTTTTGAAGTTGTTGGAGCTTTAGGGTTTTAATACCTTATTTACAGATACAAAAACTCTTTACGTCTGCAAAGGATTTCCTCTAACTTTTAATTCTTATTAATTACAGGAAGAAAATTGAGTATGGATAATATTCTGATCCTCTGTTTTTCAACTCCATTTCCACTTTCTCCAAATTTCTCCCTTTCATAAGCCTGATAATCCCGTATCATTCATTAAAATGTATTGAAGTTGCTTATTTAATTTTCGAGAAAGATCTGATATACTGCATTCTGATAACTTCTCTGCCCATATACAAGCTATACTTACAAACACTTATTACTCTATGTACTTCAAGACAAACATTATTGTAGTTACAAGGGAATACAGTAGACTAAGTGATAGTCAAATGTTTTATATTGCTTATTGCAGCAATGGAGATTACAAGCGAGGAACAATATGCAGCTTTGAAATCCTGCTTTAGTCTCAACAAATCTTCAGTTGAGGCCTATACACTGTTACAAGGGGCCTATGGAGAGTCTCTTCTTCCGTACAGCACAGCTCGAAGGTGGCTTAAAATGTTTAAAGAGGGGAGACAATCAATTTCATATGAAAGTGGACCCGGTGCTCCAGTTACTGCTCTTACGGAAGAAAACATCAGCACTGCTGCTGCCATTGTGAGACAGGATCGACGAATTTCCTTAAAATCACTTTCTGAAATACTGAACATTTCATTGGGTGCCACCCACACGTTGGTGACAGAAACATTACACATGAGACGTGTTTGTGCGCGATGTGTTCCAAGACTGTAGATTCCCGAACAAAAGTACATTCGAATGCAAGTCTGCATGCAGTTAAAATTGATGTTAGAGCAAGATCCGGAGTTTCTTTCAAACGTAATCACTGCTGATGAAACCTGGCCACATCATCTTGAACTTGAGAGCAAACAACAAGCTCAGTGTGGAAATCTCCTTCATCACCAACCTCCCAAACAGCAAACGTGGTTGCTTCTGCTGGGAAAGTTATGGCCATCACTTTCTTTGATATTCATGGAATGGTTTATGAGCATGTTGTACCTGCACACACATCAGTAACTGGACAATACTAGAGGGATGTCCTGAAAACACTGCAAGTCCATATCAGGCGCAAAAGACCACATTTCCGTGAAGCAGGCTGGAAGCTGCACCATGATAATGCGCGGCTTTATATTGCCAATGTTGTTGCTGAATATCTTGCAAAAATAAACGATAAGTGCATCTCTCACCCTGTCTATATTCCGGATTCAGCCACATGTGACATTTTACTATTGCCTGACTTGAAGAAACGCCTTCGAGGGATGCATTAACCATCATCAGAAGCAGTGGTGAAGGCTGCGGAGGCGATTTTGAAGGATCTCTCAAAATATTTCCAGCATGTCTTTGAAGACTGGAAGAAACGCTGGGACAAGTACATCGCATCCAGGGGAGACTATTTTGAGAAGGAACCTCAAAATTTTGAGGATGAGTAAAGGTACATTGTCAAAAAATATTGTGATCCTCCAGTGTTGGGGGGATGTGTTTGTTTCGTATTAAGTTAACAGTATATAATAAGAATGAATTTTAGTACCAAAATCTATGGCCATAAAAAATTATGATCATTCTTTATTGAACAGCCCACGTAATTACAAGGGAGTACAGTAGACTTTAAGTGATACACACGTGTTTTAAAACTAGTTGTCTAGGTGACGGAGTTCACTTTGTATGTCCAAGAGATAAAAAGAAATGAATAACGGTTTCCTATTCTAGAAGTGCATATACGTTGTAAAACTCAAACCAATAACTCGGATTTTCTCAGGGGCTAGTAGAGAAAGGTTTCTGACAAGGGTCCATAAATGGAAGAAAGAGCTTGCTTTGACGCCGTGCTGCCTTTCAAGGAAGTAAATGTTCACTTTCCACGGGTAGGTATCACACAGGCGTTCCGTGAGTAGAGGGTATGTATGTTAGTACACTAACGTCACCATTTATCTTGATATAATTCTATGATTTCTATGACAATATTAATCCAATATGACGAAAGACTAACTAATGGCCGATTTCACCAGCAGATGCTAAGATTTAACACGTGTTTAGCAGTAGTTAGAACAAAAATTGCATTTCAGTGACAAGTGGTTGCTTAAATCTCTTGTAGTTACTAAATTTAAAAGCATAAGTAACCAATTAATTGTATAATGTAACTTATCACAATTAGATGCATTACTTTAGCCACTTTTTTCCAATCATTCTCTAAAACAGCAATGTTTTCCAAATACTTCATGTAAGTGTAGTGTGAGGCAGACCTTGCCCTTTAAGTACCTCGTTGTGTCCTCACGGCACTCAACACCTCATAGGATATGAAATGTGATAGGTGAGGACTACGGATTGGAGGTTTTTAATAGGTCGGGGTTTTCTCAGGGTAGATCTGCATGAATTCTCTCTTTTGAGTTCCAGGGAGTGGGTGCGTCCTGACAGTTTGTGGGTATTATCACATAGAAGACACCACGACCTTTGAATGTCAAGTTTATTGTTACAAGTAGTCCTCTCCACTCGCCACTGTTGACGATGTTATTCGCACATTAGGCGCGAGATTTGAGATTTTCCGTTGCTGCGCGCATGACACGACTTATATGTATCTGTGTACGCGTTGTTCCTGAACGTCGGTAGTGAATTACTTCGCACATCATAGTATTTCCAGAGGATTATTAAACAAAAACGGAGTTTGGTGAAATCTTAATGACGTTGTAACGTGTGCGGTTTCACTCATTCGCAAACACAGGGTGTTCGATAACCACCTAATGTGAGTTACTCCGTCCATTCACGAACACGGACTCTGATGAATTTTCAGTACTTGTTGCCCCCTTCTCTCGCCGAAACAGTGTGTTTTTCCTTGCAAAATCGAACGTCGCCATTGCACAAATTTCCCCTTCCTTTCGCCGAATTTTGGACACTTTATTGGTCAGATGACTTGCTGCTTGTTCCTTATAGGCTGTGTTTCATCCTTACTCTTAAATCTAATAGCAATTTCTAGGCCCTGAAACGTGTATTCTTTGCAATTTTCACCTTCCCACAGTCCAGCTAATTAATGCATAAGCATGTTTGAAAATGTGTATCTTATATCCCAGTGTCTATTCTCTCGTCACGTATCATGTGGGGACCAAAACATGGGCTGGCGACGAGGGTCTATCCTTGGACAATGCCACCTTTGTCGGTTAGGAACACAAAGAAGCTACCTGTGAGGGAAAATATTTATTTTACTCTCTCCCTTAACACGTTGGGTTCATGCTTTCAATAATATATATCGGGATTGCCTGTTTAGTATCTGCACTTGTATATTTAATCATTATCCTCTATCTTTGTTATAACTTTGTTTAATTGATATTGTGGTGTCTATCCGCCCTTAATTATTCATTTAATAAGACTTTCGCGGTTATTATGACAATGCTATGCCTAACAGGGACGGTATCAAGTGTCATTATGTAAATAAAGTAGAATTTAAGAGAGTGGATAGAAAAATAAGGTTTCGTAAAAGTGATTATCAAACATTGGATGGAGAAAGCCAACAACTTAACTATGCCACTTGAGGAGTCGAACATTTTAGCTTTCATTTGTTCCAGACATTCAGTCAATTTGACGTATACACATTTACTAAACAGACGTTAAGGTTTACTTCTCCCTCGTTTTATTTCGGCAGTAGAATCAGCTTATATAGCAGTAAACATCGTCTACCCCGACCTCCAGTACGTTTTATCTTATCACAGCAAAAGTTACTACGACCCGGGCACAAATTTGTGGAAATGAATGCGTTCTAATGTGCTGACTCCTTTTGCTATCTGAGATTTAAACTTTCGGCTGCTTTCTTCCGAGGTAGGTGCTTGAAATAAACTCCTTTACACAGAAGGAAAAATTAAATCATTCTGACCCGAAATTACAATCCTGGGCCAATATCTCGGTCCAGAAAAAAGCTAGGAAACTTTAATTGTAAGAACACTAACTGCAAAATAAAGTATTATCCAAAAGTTCAATATGTGCTATTCCATACTACATATACAATAAACATTGAAATATATTTTATTCTACCCAAATTTCGGAGCCAGATTTCACCAAAAATGTTATGCGTCTCATAATTAAACTCGGGTTTTCTTATTTTGGAGTTTTTGATTTTTTTTGGATTTATTTGGTTTAGAAATGCTATTTACAGGATTACATGACTAGTGCTGCGTAACTTGCGAGGATTTTTTTTTTTTTTTTTTTTTTTGTAATGTTCAGTCCTCCGACGTTAAATCATATCGGACGGTGAATGAGATGGGTGAAACGATGCTGAAATGTGTCCAGAGTCTATGGAACTTAGAGCTACCAGACATTCGTCTTTAAGGATAAGGGAAACCCGGGAAAAAACGTATCTAGGTAGGTTACCCTGACCGAGATTCGAAGGCAGACACGCTACCTTCTACGCTTCCGAGGCGGGCGACTTACAAGATGTATCAGCCTTCAGTTGTTAATAAACAATTACAAAATGGAGATAACAAAGTTTGAACTTCGATTCATTCTAAAGCACTACTGGAAATAGGATTATAAAGTCGCTGTCACAGCTCGAAGAGTATATGAAGTGGAAGGAGGATGTGTCGTAAGTGAGCTTGTGGTACAACAATGATTCCGCCCGCCTCGGTAGCGTAGATGGTAGCGTGTCTGGCTCGCGTTCAAGAGGTCCTGAGTTCGAAACTCGGTCAGGGTGAGTTACCTGGATAAGGTTCTTCCCGGGGGTTTCCCTTATCCTTCAAGACGAATGTCGGGTATTTCTAAGCTGCATGGACTTTGGACTCATTTGAGCATCGCTCCACCCAATTCATTCACCGTCCGATATGACTTAAACTTGGAGATCGTAAATTACAAAAAAAAAAAAAAAAAAAAAACAACAATGGTTCCAACGTTTCAACAATAGAAACGAATACAATAAAGATTTACCACGTTCTGAAATATCTAAATTATGGAATATTGCCGCTACACGTCAAGCGTTACAATAAAACTCGCATAAAAGTACTTGTAGTCTTTCAGAAGAACTCGATCCATCAAAAGATACCATACGTTGCATTATCAAGAAACTTGGAAAATCATATATAGGCTGTAGATCCGTACCTCATGAACTGACACATCAACAGGCTGGACGTAGAGTGGATATCTGCCATCAGCTTATCCGTAATCCCATCGATGTCAGATTTATCTGGAGAATTGTCACTTGTGACGGAATATGGGTATACCACCGAAACCCAGATTCCTCGAAACACTGACTTGATACCCTCCAACCTACCAATATCATGGTTAAAAATTAGTTCGGTTAGAATTAATGTTTATGTGTCTGCTGTAATTTCGAATGTCTGTTTCAGTGGCACTTTGTTCCAAACGGGCGTACAATTCATCCGGATCTTTAACTGCACACACTGGAACGAGTTCATGAATTTTCGAAACAGAGATTCCCAACATTAGTTAAAGCAAATAGAGTTCTATGGCAACAGGACAGTGCAAAATACAATACAGTACGAACAGGCATGGGAAATATCTACTTCAAGATAAACAATATCTTATTGTAGTTACAAGGTAATACAGTAGACTTTAAGTGATAGTCAAATGTTTTATATACACGACTTCCTCTATTCTTGTACAAACACTTATTGCTCTATCTACTTCAAGATAAACATTATCTTATTGTAGTTACAAGGAAGTACAGTAGACTTTAAGTGATAGTCAAATGTTTTATATACACGACTTCCTCTATTCTTGTACAAACACTTGCTTCTCTATCTACTTCAAGATAAACATTATCTTATTGTAGTTACAAGGGAATACAGTAGACTTTAAGTGATAGTCAAATGTTTTATATACACGACTTCCTCTATTCTTGTACAAACACTTACTTCTCTATCTACTTCAAGATAAACATTATCTTATTGTAGTTACAAGGGAATAGAGTAGACTTTAAGTGATAGTCAAATGTTTTATATACACGACTTCCTCTATTCTTGTACAAACACTTACTTCTCTATCTACTTCAAGATAAACATTATCTTATTGTAGTTACAAGGTAATACAGTAGACTTTAAGTGACAGTCAAATGTTTTATATACACGACTTCCTCTATTCTTGTACAAACACTTATTGCTCTATCTACTTCAAGATAAACATTATCTTATTGTAGTTACAAGGGAATACAGTAGACTTTAAGTGATAGTCAAATGTTTTATATACACGACTTCCTCTATTCTTGTACAGACACTTACTTCTCTATCTACTTCAAGATAAACATTATCTTATTGTAGTTACAAGGGAATAGAGTAGACTTTAAGTGATAGTCAAATGTTTTATATACATGGCTTTCTCTACTCTTGTACAAACACTTATTGCTCTATCTACTTCAAGATAAACATTATCTTATTGTAGTTACAAGGGAATACAGTGGACTTTAAGTAATAGTCAAATGTTTTATATACATGACTTTCTCTACTCTTGTACAAACACTTATTGCTCTATCTACTTCAAGATAAACATTATCTTATTGTAGTCACAAGGGAATACAGTAGACTTTAAGTGATAGTCAAATGTTTTATATACATGGCTTTCTCTACTCTTGTACAAACACTTATTGCTCTATCTACTTCAAGATAAACATTATCTTATTGTAGTTGCAAGGGTATGCAGTAGACTTTATAACTTAATCAAATGTTTTATATACATGACTTTCTCTACTCTTGTACAAACACTTATTGCTCTATCTAGTTCAAGATAAACATTATCTTATTGTAGTTACAAGGGAATAGAGTAGACTTTAAGTGATAGTCAAATGTTTTATATACATGGCTTTCTCTACTCTTGGACAAACACATATTCCTCTATCTACTTCAAGATAAACATTATCTTATTGTAGTTACAAGGGAATAGAGTAGACTTTAAGTGATAGTCAAATGTTTTATATACATGGCTTTCTCTACCCTTGTACAAACACTTATTGCTCTATCTACTTCAAGATAAACATTATCTTATTGTAGTTGCAAGGGTATGCAGTAGACTTTATAACTTAATCAAATGTTTTATATACATGACTTTCTCTACTCTTGTACAAACACTTATTGCTCTATCTACTTCAAGATAAACATTATCTTATTGTATTTGCAAGGGTATGCAGTAGACTTTATAACTTAATCAAATGTTTTATATACATGACTTTCTCTACTCTTGTACAAACACTTATTGCTCTATTTACTTCAAGATAAACATTATCTTATTGTAGTTGCAAGGGTATGCAGTAGACTTTATAACTTAATCAAATGTTTTATATACATGACTTTCTCTACTCTTGTACAAACACTTATTGCTCTATCTAGTTCAAGATAAACATTATCTTATTGTAGTTACAAGGGAATAGAGTAGACTTTAAGTGATAGTCAAATGTTTTATATACATGGCTTTCTCTACCCTTGTACAAACACTTATTGCTCTATCTACTTCAAGATAAACATTATCTTATTGTAGTTGCAAGGGTATGCAGTAGACTTTATAACTTAATCAAATGTTTTATATACATGACTTTCTCTACTCTTGTACAAACACTTATTGCTCTATCTACTTCAAGATAAACATTATCTTATTGTATTTGCAAGGGTATGCAGTAGACTTTATAACTTAATCAAATGTTTTATATACATGACTTTCTCTACTCTTGTACAAACACTTATTGCTCTATTTACTTCAAGATAAACATTATCTTATTGTAGTTGCAAGGGTATGCAGTAGACTTTATAACTTAATCAAATGTTTTATATACATGACTTTCTCTACTCTTGTACAAACACTTATTGCTCTATCTAGTTCAAGATAAACATTATCTTATTGTAGTTACAAGGGAATAGAGTAGACTTTAAGTGATAGTCAAATGTTTTATATACATGGCTTTCTCTACTCTTGTACAAACACTTATTGCTCTATCTACTTCAAGATAAACATTATCTTATTGTAGTTACAAGGGAATAGAGTAGACTTTAAGTGATAGTCAAATGTTTTATATACATGGCTTTCTCTACCCTTGTACAAACACTTATTGCTCTATCTACTTCAAGATAAACGTTATCTTATTGTAGTTACAAGGGAATACAGTAGACTTTAAGTGATAGTGTAATGTTTTAAGAGGGGCTGTCTAGGTGACGGCATCCTCCTTGTAGGTCTAAGAAATGTAAAGTGAATAAAGGTTTGCTATTTGGCATAAGTATAGGGGTTATAAAATGCGGACAAAGAACAAGAAATATCCCGGAAATGGCTTATTCAATAAAAAAGAGGTGATATAAATGTTGTATTGTAAGATATTCTTATTTGTCCATGTCTTACCACTTACTCTGAAGTAATCCAGAATGAAGTGCACTTATGGGAACATTCCCAGAAAATTCAAGATATAAGTAGGTACATTTAATGTCAACTGGAAAGATTACCGACGAAAATTTTGCCAATATTCACTATGTGGTGCTAGATGGCCGCCGAAGTATATAGAGAGAGATAGCACAGGCTATGAACATGTCGAAAGAACGTGTTTGTCAATATATTATATCAATTACGCTGTCCGCGCGTTGGGTGCCGCGTTTGCTCACGTTAGACCAAAAACGTGTTTGAATGAACATTTCCAACGCTCTTTAGGCGCTATAAATCTGAGTTTCGGCGCCGATTAATTACTGTATATGAAACTTGGATACATAATTGTACGCCCGAAAGAAAAGTACAGGCCAAACATTGAACTGCAAAGGGGTAACCTGCTCCAGAAAGCAAAATACGGTTTTTTTTTGGGGGGGGGGCTGAGGTTGTGATGGCGACTGTTTTCTGGGATAGTCATGGGGTTCTTTTAATCGATTATCTTCGAAAAGGAAAAGCCATTACAGAAGCATACTGTGCATTATTACTTGACAAGCTGAAGGCAGAACTTGCAGAAAAACGGCCACATTTGCAGAAAAAGAAATTACTGTTTCACCAAGACAAAGCATTGTCCCACACCTCAGTGGTTGCAATGGCAAAAATCTTCGAATTATGGTTTGAACTGCTTGACTCACCAGATCTAGCCCCATGCGACTACTTTTTGTTTCCTCGTCAAGAAAATTGCGCTCGGAGGACAGAGGCTTTCGTCAAATGTTGAGGCAATCACATTTGTGAACAATTATTTTGCATGAAGAACGCCGAGTACTACTTTTGACAGGTTACAGGGATGGAAGCATCGCTGGCAGAAGTGTTTGGTGTTACAAAGAGACGATGTTAAAAATTGTTAAAAAAATAAGTGAAAAATATCTTGTATCTGTATTAGATTGGAAGCTTTTCAGACCAACTATGTATGCTTTATAGTTATACAAATTCATTCACACGAGGGATATGCAATACAGAATGATATAATTTTTCGCACTAATATTCAATCATATTATATTCTCTTAGCTTATTGTGAAACAAACACGCGGTAGTAGTTTCATTGTTGGTACTGCTGGATCCCGCTTGTGAGAATCAGGTAAGTTTGGACATGTTCAGTATCGCCTACCGCTGCAATGGACGTAACTTGCAGTTAAAGTTGATGTTAGAGGAAGATCCGGAGCTTCTTTCTAACGTAATCACTGCTGATCAAACTTGGCTACATCATTTTGAATCTGAGAGTAAACAGCAAAGCTCAGAGTGGAAATCTCCTTCATCACCAACCATCAAAAGAAAAAAAGTGGTTGCTTCTGCTGAGAAAGTTAGCCATATCATTCTTTGGTATTCATGGAATGGTTTATCAGTATGTTGTACCTGCACACACATCAGTAACTGGAAAATACTACAGGAATGTCCTGAAAACATTGCAAGTCCATATCAGGCGCAATAGACCACATTTCCGTGTAACAGGCTGGATGCTGCATCACGATGTTGTTGCTGAATATCTTGCAAAAATCAACGCGAAGTACATCCCTCACCCTCCCTATAGTTCGGATTTAGCCACGTGAGACCTTTTTCTATTCCGTAACTTAAAGAAACGCCTTCGTGGGAGGCATAATCCATCATCAGAAGCAGTGGTGAAGGCTGCGGAGGCCATTTTGAAGGATCTTTCAAAAAATGGTTTCCAGCATGTCTTTGAAGGCGGGTAGAGGGCTGGCCCCGTAGCTCAGTTAGTAGAGCGCCTGCATGTCGTACTGCGGGTCCCGGGTTCGATTGCCGGCGTTGGGAGTGGGGATTTTTCTCCGACCCAGTTAATTCCCCATCTTCCCCATAGTCTGGAAGCATGAATGACAGTGTGAATGTGTGCGTGATCTAATGATTAAAAACCAACGAATATGAGTTAACACCCTCCGTATGTTCCAAAGGAAACGACTGGTAGAAACGCAGGGACAACTGCATCGCATTCAGGGGAGACTATTTTGAGAAGAACCATCAAAATTATGCGGATGAGTAAAGTTTTGTGGTCAAAAAAGTGATAATTCTTTATTGAACAACTCTGGGAACTCTGAGGATATTGTCAGAAATTTCGAAATTTTATGTGTAATTTTTAAGTTATTTTTGAAAAATTCAAAATTTTTGAAAGTTTTTGATGTAAAAGGCATTCTGCTTGCTGGATTTCTTTGAGGATTTTTCATGTAGAAGGGAGTTCGTAGTTACGGTTCGCAGACACATTACCATCTCGAAAACGTGATTATGGATGAATACAGCGTAGTAAGTGTTCAGGAAGATTCTCTTAAGTTTTAAAGTTTTGTTCAAAACATCTGGCAGGTCTGTTGCGACGCTCAATGAAAGAAAAAGAAGTAGAGAGATAGTTTGCAGAAGCTGGTATGGCCTTACACGTGTGAACTGGTTATTATTCTTATCGTTTCAGAAATTTCCGCCATTATCAATAACAGAATCGCATCGTAGCGTATGGTAATTCCAGCTTTTGAAGCCTCGCTCGTCGCTTGTTGACGTCATTTCCTGGCGCTCTTCTCTCCCGCACTAAAACTTTACATCTGTTCCTTTGAATGAAAATAAAAGTTGAACAGCGCGTCTCACATACTCCAGCGCCCTCTAAGACAGCTCCACATAAATTGAATACATAAAGCCTATAAAAGTAATTTCCTTCGTGGCACACAAATGGGAAAGAAGAGAGAATTAACTGCAAGAAACTCTGCAAGAATAAACACACAAAAGTATGCTGAAGTACGCGAACAACTAATTAAAAAGAATTTGTTTCTGTTCCGGAGTTTTTATTTGTTGTAACGGGGAGAGAGAATTTTCTCAAGTTTTGGTACAAAAGAAGCTGAATATTTTAGTTTACGAGATGTATGATACTCGACATCAAACAATTCTTTCTTTGAATTTAAATAAACTGTAATAATCACAAGGGTTGCTTTGAAATAATATTTTACGTCTCAACTTAATCTTAGGAAAAGCCTGATTCAGCATTCATTTATAAATTCTAAATTAATGATGCAAGGATTTGTGCATAAGACGTGTACTTCGGCGAATTGTAATACCTTCCACGCTTATCTACCCTTGCTACCACAATGGCGAACTTCATAATGTCTGTACGCGGAAAAAACCTGTCACAGTTGTCCGATATAGATTAATAAATGAGTTCAAATGAGTACAGAGTATCTTGGGCTCAAAGTTACCAGTCATCTTTGAGGATAAGGGAAAACCTCCAAAGTTAAGTCATATCGGACGATGACTGAAATGATGTTCAAATGAGTACAGAGTACATAGAGCTTAGAGCTATCAGACATTCATCTTTCAGGATAAGAGAAAACCACCAAAGTTAAGTCATATCGTACGATGAATGAAATGATGTATGTATGTATTTATTCACTGCAATTGGGTACTACCCGGTGGCAGAGTTAAGAATACAGATCAAATTACAAATACTACATTTAAAACAATAAAACAATAAACAATACAAACATGATATTATTTTACTTTAGTCACTTAAAACATATCTAATTACTTCTCTATTTACATATTATATACCATTATAATTCAAAAGTTAAACTATAAACCATCTAGATTTTTCTAAATTTCTTCATCGACAGGGGACAGCCCTGAAAGACTGCTACAGGCAATTCATTCCATTCTTCAATGGTTCTATTAACAAAAGAAAATTTTCCTACGTCGGTTCTGTATCTTCTACCCTTAATTTTATACCTATGATCGTTTCGTCCATAATAATCCGGATTATCTAACCTTACATTAACGTCCACCCATGCCTTTACACCAGCATTAGCTTTGAATAATGCTACCAACCTATGTTTTTTACGCCTAATTCTTAATTCCTCCCTTTTAGTCTCATCTCCTTTTATAGGCCCAAAATACTTGCCTCTTTTTATGAATTTTAATGCCCTCTTCTGTATTTTTTCTAATGGATCGATTTGGTTAGCTCTATACGGGTCCCAGCATGCTACTCCATATTCCATAACCGGCCGCACTAAGGTCTTGTAGGCAATTTCCCTGGACCTAGCGCTCCCCTTTTTCAATATTCTCATTACGAAATGTAATGCCTTCCACGCATTCCTAGATGTGGAATTTACTTGTTCGTCCCAATGATGATCAAATGACTGCAAGGTACATAGAGCTTAGAGTTACCAGACATTTATCTTTCAGGATAAGAGATAACCACCAACGTTAAGTCATATCGGACGATGATTGAAATTATATACAAATGAGTACAGGATACATAGAGCTTAGAGTTACCAGACATTCATCTTCCAGGATAAGAGAAAATCTCCAAATTAAGTCATATCGGACGATGAATGAAATGATGTTCAAATGAATACAGGGTACATAGAGCTTAGATTTACTAGACATTCATCTTTCAGGATAAGAGAAAACCTCAAACGTTAGGTGATATCAGACGATGATTGAAATGATGTTCAAATGAGTACAGTGTGCATAGAGCTTAGACTTACCACACATTTGTCTTTCAGGGTAAGAGAAAACCTCGAACGTTAAGTCATACTGGACGATGAATCAAATGTATTAAATGAGCGCAGGATACATAGAACTTACGGTTACTAGACTCTCATCTTTCAGGATAAGGGAAAACTTCCAAATTAAGTCATATCGGATGATGAATGAAATGATGTTCAAATGAGTACAGGGTACATAGAGCTTATAGTTACCAGAGATTCATATTTCAGGATAAGAGAAATCATCCAGCCTTAAGTCACATCGGACGATGAATGAAATGATACTCAAAGAGTACAGCGTACATAGCGTAAAGCGTGCAATTCTTTCCTTTTTATGTTGGTAGATAAGAGCATATTCCTCTGAAATGACGATATCAGATTTTATATGTAATACAGTGTTCCCCTGCTTACTCTACGTACGCATTAGGTAAAGTAAAACAGAAACCTAATTGCCAATATCATACTTTTTAAAACAATTGCACATACATTGACACAAAAGTGGAGCCTCATTTACTGGTGCTCCAAATTGAAAACATTCAAGTGACGATAGAATAATGATGAATCAATTCATAAAACACATATTGAATATTTATACGTTTTCCCCAACACAAACCACAAAATGGCCACGAGTTTGTGGGAAAATTACGGCCAGGCCAGGCTCATCATTATAATTTAATCTTGTTATTTGTTTTATATCGCCAATGAGTTTCATAAATTGTCACATTCAGTTCGGAAATATGTCTGCGGTTTTGTCTTCATTAATTTTGAAACGCTTCTGCGCCACACAACGGCGTATCTACACACTGATCTGTTGTGGCTAACACTTCCCATGAGGTAGGAATGCAGTGAAGGTACAACATTGACGCGCCGAAGTCCTAAACAAGTGTTGAGAATCTTTCAGCACATTTGTACTTATAAGACGCGAGTATAGTGTGAGTTAAAGATGCTAAAATAATTAAATTACCATCACAATAGACTCAATGACAATATTATGTTTTGAAATGGAACGAGCAGTGCGCAAGTCATAACATTTGAATGTCACAGGCGACAGGTAGCACTTGATCGTAACGCATTGTTTTTAATGCGTTACGTAAAATAAAAAAGGCGTACTTTGATGGTAGAATAGTTGCCAATACAAAAGCATTTCAAATAAATTTAGGGGGCCTTATATATTCCCTAAAACGTCAAAAACTTCATGAACCTTCACTGTAGCGTGGTACTAGGATGTCTATCATGTTCAGAGGAACGAGTTCCAATTTCGATCACAGTGATGAGGTTTTTTACCGAGAATTTTCCCTTAACTTGAAAGATAAATGTCTGGCAAATCTGAATTCTATGTACCCTGTCCTCATTTGAACACTATTTCATTCATCGTCCTATAGTACTTAACATTGGAGGTTTTCCCTTATTCTGAAAGGTGAATGTCTGTTAATTCTGAGCTCTGTGTACCCTGTCCTCATTTGAACATCATTTCATTAATCGCCCGATATGACTAAATGTTGGAGGTTTTCTCTTAACCTGAAAGATGGATGTCTCGTAACCCTAAGCTCCATGTACCCTGTACTCATTTGAACACTATTTCATTCATCGTCCGATAAGACTTAACGTTGGAGGTTCTCCCTTATCCTGAATGATAAATGTCTGGGCAATTCTGTGCTCTATGTACCCTGTACTCATTTGGAAATGATTTCATTCATTGTCCGGTAAGACTTAATGTTGGAGGAAAGTGAGAAGATGATGCTTATTTTATTTTGAGGTTTAATGTATTAAGGTGGCAAACTTCCCAAAATTGCATCCTGGCTTAGTGTAGTCTCACCTTATCTGTCTCAGCAAGGGGCCAACGTTTTACTGGCACATTCTACAGATATAGGCAAACAGTGCGTCGAAACCGAGCCGAATGGGTCACACGGTTTCGTCCGAGTCGCGGATTTGGAGGCGCGGTTTCTATTTCCATGGGACTTTTGAAGTTTTCTCGGGTCTACGGAATAATGCTGGATAGGGTAGTTGCATCCGAGGAATTTGCTGTCCCTTAATTTGATCTCCATTGTTATTTCATAGCATCTCTCATCTGCTGGTCTCCTCTTGTTAAGCTGGTGTCTTGGTGCTGTCATAATTGTCTGAACCGGCCACCTTATTTCCCTAGCCTCATCCCTTCTCCAGAGTATACCCTCCTTGGTCCTTAGGTACAATAAACCACAGGTATCGTTGCCGAAATCCCCACATAGTAATTCTAATCCTAAGTGCCTCGGAACTTTGTGATAGCACAAGAAGCGCGGCAGTTTGACTGTAACAGTACAGACAATTGCATGTTAACAACAGGCTGCCGCGGTATTACCCGCTCATTACTCTGTAATGTTCAATATAATCCAGTTTACCTCGCGGGGATATCTTCAACATTCACAGCATCGGCTGATTTTAATGACGCCATTTCTGCATTTCCCTGCTAGTTGAATTATCTGCACATACGTTCTCTCTTGAATAAAATGACAAGTTACTGTAATACATATCTCTCTACCAGGTAAATTTGGCAGGTGGAGGACGATAGCTACTCTCTCTCACACACACACACACACACACACACACACACACACACACACACACACACACACACACACACACACACACACACACACACACACACACACACACACACACACACAAACCCTTAAGAGTAACTAAACACTATAGCAACACAACTTTATTATTACTTATCGTTAGGGGTAGTGATATCTACGAGGGCTGTTCAATAAAGAATTATCATAATTTTTACGGTCATATTTTTTCGCACTAAAATTCATTGTTATTATATTCAGTTAGCTTAATGTGAAACAAATGTGCCGTAGTAGTTTTTTGTTGGTACTCCTGTTTCCCGCCTCTGAGAACCAGACAAGTGCAGATATGTTCATTTATTTATTTATGTATTTATTTATTGATTGATTGATTGATTGATTGATTCATTCATTTATTTGTTATGTTCTTATTTATTCATTTTCTTAATTATTTCTTTATTTATTTACTTATTTACTTATTTATTTATCTACTTACTTATTTATTTATTTATTTACTTATTTATTCATTTATTTATTTTGTAATTGTGTGTCCTCCAACGTTGTCACATCGGAGGATGAATGGGTTGTGTCAAAGGACGCTCAAATGATCCTAGGGTCCATAGAGCTTAGAGTTACCCAATATTCGTCTTTTAGTATAAGGGAAACCCCTGGAAAAACCTTATCCAGGTAACTCACCCTGACCGAGATTCGAACTCGGGACCTCTTGAACGTGAGGCAGACACGCTACCACCTCGCAACCGAGACGGGTTCAGACATTTTCAGTATCGCCTACCACTTCAATGGAGGTAACACGCAGTTAAAGTTCATGTTAGAGGAAGATCCGGAGTTCCTTTCAAACGTAATCACTGCAGATGAAGCTTGGCTACATCATGTTGATCCTGAGAACAAACAGCAAAGCTCAGTGTGAAAATATCCTACATCACCAACCCACAAAAAGCAAAAGTGGTTGCTTCTGATGGGAAAGTTGTGGTCATCTCATTCTTTGATACTGTCACCCGAACATCGGAATTCCCGATAGTACCAGCTGGCAGGTAGGGCCAGAAGGGAAGCATTTAACCCAAGCCTACCATTTATCTCGTGTCACTAACTGAGGGGATGATTAGAAGAGCGGCGCGAGACCTGTACCGTCTCTTTCCCCTCCCCCCCCCTGATGTCTGGAACCTTCGGGATGTTTTTCTGCACCGCGAAGCCTCCACAAACAGCGTTCTCCCTATATAAGGCTGCAGGGGACGAGGCAGTGGAGTTCTTGTCGAGCAGGCGGAGGAGCGCCGTGCTAGTGAACGGACTGGAATACTGTGTACGTGCATCAGAAGAGTTGTACGTAATTGCGAGTGCGGAGTGGACCTGGGACAGGTGAACTGGTGAATTGTAATTGTGTGCGCTACGTAATTCTGTCATCCGCAAGTGTTCCAACTGTAATTCAGTGCCCTTTAAAGAACTAGTCATGGCCAAACTTTCTAAAAACTATACAAGTGTAACAAAACCTATTAAAAATACACGTACATAAAGAAAATCAATCAAAACCTACTAAAAATTTCGTTCACCTTTTTGATCTATTTTTTTCTCCACCTTTCCACCGACATGGGTCTCCACGCACGGCCTACACGTGGGCGGGCTTGTTCACCGTCTCCCTCAACCACGAAGAGGAGCCCACACGAGGGAGACTGTTGGCTCTTGACCCCGGGTGCGCCAAACCCGTACCTACCGAAGTAGGCCCCTGGGGGGAATTCGGTGGAAATAAAGAACATTTTGAGTTTGTGCAATTGGAATTTTAATTTCATGAACCCACAAAGTCACAATATTCATGGAATGGTTTATCAGCATGTTGTACCTGCACACACATCAGTAACTGGATAATACCACAGGGATGTCCTGAAAACATTTCAAGTTCATATCAGGTGCAAAAGACCACATTTCCATGAAGCAGGCTGGATGCTGTACCACGATAATGCGCGGCCGCATATTGCCATTGTTGTTGCTGAATATGTTGCAAAAATCAAAGTGAGGTGCATCCCTCACTCTACCTATAGTCCGGATTTAGCCACATGTGACTTTTTCTATTCCCTAACTTGAAGAAACGTCTTCGTGGGAGGCATTATCCATCATCAGAAGCAGTGGTGAAGGATGCGGAGGCGATTTTGAAGGATCTCTCAAAAATTGTTACCAGCATGTCTTTGAAGACTGGCAGAAACGCTGGGACAAGTACATCGCATTCAGGGGAGACTATTTTGAGAAGGACCGTCAGAATTATGAGGTTGAATATAGGTACGTCATCAAAAAAAAAAAAAAAAAGAAAGAAAGAAAATGTGATCAATCTTTATTGAACAGCCCTCGTAGCATTTTGAAATCAGAAGTTTAGCATTTTATTTTATTTGTACATTTGCAATTTAGCGCTTTTGAGCACTTTGAAAAAAAAAGGTAAATTAAGTTAATTGTTTATATGATGAATATTAAAATTATTTGTGAGTTTTAATATACATTTATATAGGGCTATGACAGTTAAGTGTATATGGTGTCAATTAATTTTACATTAGTATAGGTAAAAGCAATATAAAGGAATATAGAACAAATTGATACAGACAAAAGTATACAGAACGAGAGAATAAAAGATAAATGTGTACTGATATAAAACTAGCACAATAAAAACAAAATGCACAAAATTAGCCTCGCACTTACTGGCGTGACGTACGCATTGAACAAATGAATGTTGCGCGTAAAGCCGAACAGAACTATGAAAATCGGAACTTTCGCAACTGAGAAGTCCAACTGGAATTAACATGTATTTATTACTTCCTTAAAATTAGGATTGATACTTGTTTTCAGAGACAAAGCTTGTAATTTTCCGTTAACAGGGTTGTGAAGATTGATTTACGACAGTCGCTGGGCATCATAAGATGGGTCTCTTTGTCAAACAACTGAACTCGCTTCAGTGTCAAACATACCTCATATGGGCAATGGTGAAACTAGATTAATTCCGCTGGAGGGGTTGCTTTCTACATCCCCGAAGAATGGTCACTTACTTCATAACTTTCTAAATATGTAAAGCTTCTACAGACTCTTCACTTAAAATTTCCAGAAGAAAAAGCATTGGAATAAAGTAATTTCCTGGGAAAATCTTCGATTTCGCACTTACATCCCATTTTGAGTCAATTTTGTAATTTATCGCGGTATATGGCATTTGCGAAAGATCACCACACCTACTTATCGTATTCACAATTCTTGTTAACGGGTTTTGAAGCAACTTTGCTTGATTTTCAACCTATCAGGTTGACATGGATACACTGACTGGCTGACGACCACTTCCGGAATTTGAAGAATAACTCCCTCTCTTACTGCCATCTACCGGGAACAACACAAACTTATTGATTACATCTACTTGTGGGATATCAAAATTCATCACGCGATCCTTATTTTTCAAAATAAATATTTTCTTTCAAGCCATTAAATCTATCGGTTTTTTGAATTGTTTCAATAATTTAAGTTCTGGGTTTAATTCATGTTTAGATGAGCAAAAACGAAGAGCCACTGCCCATTTATCTGTCTGTTTATATTTAATATTTCTGAAATGTTCCTTCGCTCTGGTTTCTAAATTAAGTTTGGTCCTACCTAAGTAAATCTTATCGTTAACTTGAAAAATACAAGATTGTTTGCTATCTAACGATTTCTTCTTTTTTCTAACATTGTAGTAAAATTTTTATGAGGTGCCAGTATTATACCAATAATAATAATACCTAAAACACCATTAATATTATATTAATCATATATTAATAATTATTTATATATTTATATATTGCACCGAAAAGCATATAAATAAGGTACAAACACTTATTGCTCTATCTACTTCAAGATAAACATTATCTTATTGTAGTTACAAGGGAATACAGTAGAATTTTAGTGATAGTCAAATGTTTTATATACATGACTTTCTCTACTCTTGTACAAACACTTATTGCTCTATCTGCTTCAAGATAAACATTATCTTATTGTAGTTACAAGGGAACACAGTAGACTTTAAGTGATAGTCAAATGTTGTATACACATGACTTTCTCTACTCTTGTACAAACACTTATTGCTCTATCTACTTCAAGATAAACATTATCTTATTGTAGTTAGAAGGGAATACACTAGACTTTCAGTGATAGTCAAATGTTTTATATACATGACTTTCTCTACTCTTGTACACTTACTGCTCTATCTACTTCAAGGTAAACCTTATCTTATTGTAGTTAGAAGGGAATACAGTAGACTTTATGTGATAGTCAAATGTTTTATACACTTGACTTTCTCTACTCTTGTACAAACACTTACTGCTCTATCTACTTCAAGGTAAACCTTATCTTATTGTAGTTACAAGGGAATTCACTAGACTTTCAGTGATAGTCAAATGTTTTATATACATGACTTTCTCTACTCTTGTACAAACACTTATTGCTCTATATACTTCAAAATAAACGTTATCTTGTTTTACAAGGGAATGCTGTAACCTTTCACTGACAGTCAAATGTTTTATATACTTGACGTTCTCTGATTTTGTATAAACAGTTATTTCTCTATCACTTATGATCAACCGTATATTATTTTAGTTCCAAAGAAGTACAGTAGACGTTAGTGACAGTCATATGTTTAAAGCTAGTTGTCTAGGTGAGGGTGTTGTAATATCCTCTTGTATGTGGAAGAGATAGATGAATAACGACTCTCCATTTGAGGAAAGTGTTGCAATGGGTAGACAAACAACAAGGCATTTGGGTTTCTTATTTTAGTGACCCTAATGAATAAATTATGATATAAGAATTTTTGAAGATTATCAGTTATACAAAATTCATCTTGGTGGAATATAAAAATGTGTGGTTTAAATGTGAAAACGTTGACTATTTTTAAGGAAATAATCTTTATAAAGGCTAGTTTGAAAATCAGGTGCTTTATCTTAAAATATATATAGTATGATTTGGTAAATTTTGTACTCGCATATTGATGCTGATGTTTTCCAATTTAACCTTTCGGAAAGGATCTGGTTCTAAGCTGCTCTTTCTTTGGTTTCAGAGACTTCAAAACATATATATTTAGTATAATTAGCTAATAATTAATCATGTACTAAGGAGTCAGGAAAATAGATCATCATATAAATTTCTCCGGTTACGGGGTTCGAATCTCGACGTATTATACGAGATATATTTTCTCCGTGTGTGCCTGGAAGCTCTGGGAAAGTTCTTATGCAACATTTTACTCCGGGAAAAAGAATACAAAACCGTAAGACAATTTTATTCTCGCACCTCCCCCGCCTTCGGCAATTTGAATTACTGAAAACAGCGAAGTCTAAATTACGACTTTCAAAATGTTCCCTGCCTGGCAGTTTCGAAAGTCCAGGTACGGGAGAAGAAATAAAATAAGAAAGCAGGGCGGAAGGAAAGGAGGTGCGAATCGGGCCGTGTTTCGAGATTAGATGAAAAGTTTTAATAGCTGAAATTTGCGAGCGAGCAACTCGCCGCTCTTCTTCTGTTTTCTCTTCTTAATATGAAGTCCTCGGTAAGTGTAATGAAGTAATGGCGAGAGGGTGGTTTTTGGAAAGGCTGCTCAAGGGGTTGAAGGGCGTAATTAAAATACTGCTGAGAAAAGAGACTCGAAAACCTCCTTAAGAACACATAATAGAATTCACCAGGTTTTGTTTTACCACCTAATTCGGTTTTTTTTTGTCCCAGAATAACTTTCTTAAGGTGTTAAAATTGCGTGTAAATACATGGAGCTCTGGCAATTTTTGTAAAAAATATTAATTCAAAGAAATTCTTCAGTTACACATATTAAATTAGATAAATCAATACCACAATACCAGCCTGTGTAGCAGTGGTAGCCTTCCTGCCTCACGTTATAGAGGTCCTAAGTTCGAACCTTGGTGAGGGTGAGTTATTAGAATGACGTTTATTCCAGGGGTTTCCCCTTACGTAAAATATGAATGCCAGCTAACTCTAAAGTACAAGAGCTATTCAATAAATTATGATCTTAATTTTTTGACAACATACCTTTACTTATCCTCATAATTTTGATGGTCCTTCTCAAAATATTCTCTCCTGAATGCGGTGCAATTGTTCTAGCGTTTCTGCAAGCTTCAAAGACATGCTGGAAAGAATTTTTGAACATTCTTCAAAATCACCTCCACTGCCTTCACCACAGCTTCTGGTGATGAACAATGCCTCCCACGAAGGCATTTCTTCAAGTTAGGGAATAGAAAAGGTCACATAGGGCTAAATCCGGACTATGGGGAGGTTGAGGGATGCTCTTCACGTTGATGTTTCCAAGATATTCAGCAACAACGTTGGCAATATGCGGCCGCGTATTATCGTGGTGTAGCATCCAGCCTGCTTCATGGAAGTGTGGTCCTTTGCGCCTGATACGGACTTTCAATGTTTTCAGGATATCCCTGTCGTGTTGTCTAGTTACTGATGTGTGTGCAGGTACAACATGCTGATAAACCATTCCATGAATATCAAAGAATGAGATGACCATAACTTTCCCAGCAGGAGCAACCACTTTTGCGTCTTTTGGTTTTGGTAATGAACGAGATTTCCACACTGAGCGTTTGTGTTTGTTCTCAGCATCAAAATGATGTAGCCAAGTTTCATCAGCAGTGCTTACATTTGAAAGAAACTACGGATCTTCCTCTAACATCAACTTTAACTGCATGCAGACCTACATGCGAATGTCCTTTTGTTCGGGAATCAACAGTCTTGGAACCCATCAAGCACAAACACGTCTCATGTGTAACTTTTCTGTCACCAACGTGTGAGTGGCACCCAATGAAGTGTTCAGTATTGCAGAAAGTGACCTTTAGGTAATTCGTAGATCCTCTTTCACAATGTCAGCAGCAGTGTCATGTTTTCTTCCGTAAGAGCAATAACTGGAGCACCGGGTCCGATTTCCTTCGAAATTGTCTCCCCTCTTTAAACATTTTCAACCACCTTCGAGCTGTGCTGTAGGGAAGAACGGTCTCTCCATAGGCCTCCTGTAACATGTATGGGCCTCAACTGATGATTTGTTGAGGCGAATGTGGAATTTCAAAGCCGCATTTTGTTCTTCGCGTGTTACCTCTACTGCAGCTGTAGCCGATATTGAACATGTCTGAACTTGCCTGGATTTCACAGGTGGAAACCAGGTGTACCAACAATAAAACTACTACGGCGTGTTTGTTTCATATTAAGCTAACAGAATATAATAAAATTGAATTTTAGTGCGAAAAATTATGACCGTAAAAATTATGATCATTCTTTTTTGAACATTCAGGTATACGAAACCTGGGATCATTTGAGCTTCATTTTGTCTGATATGACAAGGTTTTGGTATGTAAATTAAAACAGAAAAGAATTTCAATTATTGTGCTGTTCAGTTGTTTTACCTTCATTGTTGCTAATTTTCCGGTACTATAGGCACTTTGACCATTAGCCAGAAGTCCTAATAGTTCTATGAAAATAACTGTACATGTTCTGGTGTTACCTGTAAGTATATAAATAGGAAAAGATTTCTCGTAGAATATTGTATAAAATTAGTAAATTTGATTAAAACACCCTATTTCATATAATGGTCAATTCATACTAAAAATACCCCACACTGTTATATATTCTATGGAAGGTAGACTGAATAACCTCAAAAGCTTCAAGAATACAAACAAAACAAACCCTTGGGATCACACTTCAATTTTGGCTCTGCTCTGTGACATGGTAGGAGTACATTTACCTGACGTCAAAAGAGGACTTTTAATCTGGAGCCTTAAACTTTACCTATAATATGTCAATAAGGCCATTTGTCGTGTGGGCAGTATGTGCATGAATTGTCTTCGTATGACTGTGCAGGCATTTCGTTTACAGGTTCTAAATATGTTGACTTTAATTCTGCCAAGGTATACAAGCAAAGGTTAGATATAATTAGATGTTGTCCTTTTTTCTATTTTAATGTTGATATTACTTCCTTTAGTTGCTGGCAAAATTCATGTAGTTCTTTTCTCTGCATCAGCGTGTCGCCCTAGTAAAGACTTAACAGTTCCGCAATACTAAAGCTCGCGACTGTACAAACCGTAATTTTTACCGCGGTGTAATCACGTAAGACCTAGCTGACCTCACCGACAATGTGCTTGCCAAACAAAATGTCGAGTGGTCCTCGCTGGGGTTTCGACGGATTACAAAAAAAAAGAGGGGGACTGACTATTAGCACAACACTTGAGTCCTACGCTCCATCGAACCCCCCACACCAGCCCCCGCTGTGCTGATAAACGCTAAGTGCATTGGACCACTTGCATCTGCCACTCGAAAACACCTCTCCACTCGATGACTCGCTCCCAGCCTTCATAATGAATCGGACAAAATAAATGCCAACGACTCCTGCATCGGCTTGTAATGTAGGCAGTCCAGCGATAAACATGTAAAGCCGCGCGCCCAATCACTAACCCAAATTTGTCTACCCTTAGAGTAACACTCGTTCCTCTATCTACTCAAATATACATTTTCGTATTGTAGTTACAAAGAATACAGTAGACTTTAAGTGATAGTCAAATGTTTTATACACATGACTTTCTCTACTCTTGTACAAACACTTATTGCTTTATCTACTTCAAGATAAACATAATCTTATTGTAGTTACAAGGGAAATCAGTAGACTTTAAGTGATAGTCAAATGTTTTATATACATGACTTTCTCTACTCTTGTGCAAATACCTATTGCTTTATCTACTTCAAGATAAACATAATCTTATTGTAGTTACAAGGGAATACAGTAGAATTTAACTGATAGTCAAATGTTTTGTATACAAACACTTACTGCTCTATCTACTTCAAGATAAATAATATCTTATTGTAGTTATCAGGGAATACAGTAGACTTTAAGTGATAGTCAAATGTTTTATATGCATGACGTTCTCTAATCGTGGACAAACTCTCATTACTCTACTTCAAGATAAACATTTTATTGTAGTTTCAGGAGAGTAGAGTATACTTTAAGTGATAGTCAAAGGATTTAAAACTGGTTGTCTAGGTGACGTGCTTGAATTACATTCTTTTTGGACATCCAAGAAATGAATAGTGAATGACAACTTCATATTTGAGAGACGCATAGGTATTGGACAATTCAAGCAAATAACAAAGAATATCTAGTAAATATTTCCTACAGCGAGACCAATTATTTCACATAGCTTTCGTCTACACTCAAAAATGCTATGGATCTGTGATACTTTGTGATCTCTGGTGTCACCCTTACTGAAAGTGAGAGAATTTTAAGCTTTAACAATTTGGGATGATCTTTGCAAGGTGTGAGAAATCACTAGACACTATGGAGAAAGAAGGAATATAACTATGTATATTGTGAACAAAAAGACACAATAAAAAGGAAAATATCATAGAACTTATTTTATAGCAAAGAGAAATTCAAAGGATTGACATATGCCAGAGAAGAAGAATAGATTAAGCTCAGACCTTCATGGATAATGTAGGAGAAATATGAATGCATAAAACGTCGTGAATATGACTGTACGGAAGGAAATATAATACACGAAAGAACAAACAGAGCAGAGCTTTGTATTTCAACGAACAGAGTTATGGGCTCATCCAGAACTGAATTAAAATATGACCCAGGAGCCCAACCTGAGTAGCTTAGGTGGTAGCGTGCGTGCATTATATTCAAGAGACCTCCAGTTCGAACCCCAGAGAGGTTGATAAGCTTTTCTCCACTTATCCTTAAAATGAATGTCTGGTAACCCTAAGCTCTATGTACCCTGAACTAATTTGAACCTCATTTCATTTATCGTCCAATATGAATTAACGTTGGAGGTTTTCTCTTATCCTGAAAGATGAATGTCTGCTAACTCTAAGCTCTATGTAGCCTGTACTAATTTGAACCTCATTTCATTCATCGTCCGATATGAATTAACGTTGGTGGTTTTCTCTTCACCTGAAATATGAATGTCTGGTATCTCTAAACTCTATGCACTCTTTCCTCATTTGTATATTTTTCGTTCTTCGTCCGATGTGACCTAACACAGGGGGCATTCCCTTATACCGAAATATGAATGTCTAGTATTTCTAAGCTCTATGTACCTGTACTTATTTCAAAATCATTTTATTTGTCGTCCGATATGACTTAATGTTGAAAGTTTTCCCTTATCTTCAAATACGAATGTCTAGTAACTCTAAGCTCTCTGGACCCTGTACTGATTATAACATCGTTTCCTTCATTGTCCAATATGCCTTAGCTCTGGAGGTTTGACTCTATCCTGAAAGATGAATGCTAACTTTGAGCTCTGTGTACCCTGGACTAATTTGAATGTTATTTCATTCATCGTCCGATATGAGTTAACTATGGGGGTTTTCCCTTATCTTGAAAGATGAATGTCTATTAACTCTAAGCTCTATGTATCCTGAACTAATTTGGACATAATTTCATTTAACGTCGAATATGATTTACCTTTGGAGCTTTTCCCTATCCCTGAAAGATGAATGTCTGGTAACTCTAAGCTCTATGTACCCTGTAGTCATTTGAACATCGTTTCATTCGTCGTCCGATATGACCTAACGTTGGAGGTTTCCCTTATCCTGAAAGATGAGTGTCTGGTAAACCTAAGCTCTATGTACCCTGTACTCATTTGAACATCGTTTCATTCATGTCCGATATGACTTAACGTTGGAGACATTCCTTTATCCTGAAAGATGAGTGTCTGGTAACCCTAAGCTCTATGTAACCTGTACTCATTTGAACATCGTTTCATTCATCGCCCTATATGACTTAACGTTTGAGAGATTCCCTTATCCTGAAAGATGAGTGTCTGGTAAACTTAAGTTCTATGTATTCCGTACTCATTTGTACATCATCTCATTCATCGTCCTATATGACTTAACGTTGGAGACATTCCCTTATCCTGAAAGATGAGTGTCTGGTAAACTTAAGCTCTTTGTATTCCGTACTCATTTGTACATCATCTCATTCATCGTACGATATGACTAAATGTTGGAGGTTTTCTCTTATCCTGAAAGATGAACGTCTGATAACTATAAGCTCTATGTACCCTGTACTCATTCAAAAATAATTTCATTCATCGTCCGATATGTCTTGGAGGTTGGAGGTTTTTCCTTTTACTGAAAGTAGAATGTGTGGTAACTATAAGCTCTGTGTACCCGGTACTCATTTGAACATCATATCATTCATCGCCATATATGACAACATTGGAGGACGTCTAATCTGCGACAGTATATGGTATGTTTTAATTACAGTCAATCTCAGTAACGTAAAATAACGGAGTAAGGACTTAAAATGATGTTATCAAAGAGACTCAGAAGATAAATGCTCTGGTACGGTCTTCCAGATACCACGGTCGTAGACATTATGAAGATGTTTATCTTAGATCAAAGTTAATTTTTACCAAACATTTGGGTTTTGGTTATAAAGACTGCTTTGACGAGGATTCGTGTTGCTTATATTTATCCGACATTCATTTTTCAGGCTAAGTGAAAGCGGTGGAAAATATCTTGTACGGTTAACCTACACTGACCGATATTTGATCTCTAGCAATGACCTCTTAGAGACTGAGGTAGATATGCTACCATATACATTTTTGAAGTTGGTATTCTGCTGTTTTTGAAAAATTAATTTATCAGCATCCAAAAATATGTGCACTTGGGAGAAAAATTTATACTTCTGAATGAATTTAATACATCAACTGCTTCCAGGATAAAATATAAAATGTCGAATAATTACAAATTTTAGAGCCTATTTTAGTCAATTAATGGAAATTAATAATTCTTCCACACTAGCCGTTTATAGACTAAGGTTTTGATGGGTAGAGTCGAAATGAAAAATTCAATGCCATGGCCGGGATTTGAACCACGGTTCTCCTGGAATCCGTCCAGTCGCTTCCATGGCCAACGTGCTGTCTTGACATTAAATTCTCCATTTGATTCATATATTTCCCCGGTAGACCACTAGGGGCTCTCGCATCCCAGATACACCGTTTGTGGCGACTTAGTATCGTGAGTACTTGAGTCCCAGATTTCATCATTTAACTCTTATTACACTGGGGAAGAAAAAAAATATTTTTATATACCCGAAACAAAACAGGCAAATTCTTATGTAAACTGATGTGCTGATTCCAAAAATGCCCCTCAAAATGCCGTATCACGTAACCTTTTTTGGATATTCATAATTTTTTATGAAAACTTACAGAAATGGGATGTGATAATTCATATTTGATTAATTGAAAATAATAGGTATTTTATTGCCAAATAACATTGAAAATAATAATTATTATTACTAATTATTATTATTAAAGTAAATAAACACAAGATAATGATGAAAACCAACACCTGAATTATCTCAGAAGTGTTTCACTGTTCATTTTTTTTTTTTTTTTTTTTTTTGTATGACTCCCCCGTTTGAGGAACCAACAATAGTCTCGGAACATGGCTGAATCCCAGCGATACCCTGATAACGTCTTTCCATCTCAGAAATGTCCTGGTGAAAACGCTCACCTTGCTCATCACTTACAGCTCCTAGGTTTGTAGAGAAACTATCAAGGTGAGAGAGCAAAAAGTGAATTTTAAGTGACATACGGCAACCCATTTCTTTGTAGCTCCTTAATAGTTCTGAGACTAAAGTTTCATAATTTTCTTCTTTGTTATTGCCCAGGAAGCCTTCCACCACTGATTTAAATGATTTCCATGCTGCCAGTTCAACACGTTTAAGCTTTGACTCAAAAACACTGTCTTTAAGAAGTAGTCTTATTTGAGGACCGACAAATATAGCTTCCTTCAATTTAGATTCACTTATTTTGGGAAAGATACTTCTTAAATACTCAAATGCACTTCGACTTTTGTCCAAACCTTTAACAAAATTCTTCATTAACCCGAGCTTTATGTGACGTGGGGGGAGAAGAGCTATGTTTGGGTCTACTGTAGGCACATACTTAACATTGCTTGCTCCAGGGGTATATTCTTCCTTTTCCCCCCATTCTTTCACTATAAAATGCTTGTCAGTTGCCCTACTGTCCTATAAGCACAAAAACAGCAATATATTGTGAAACCTCCCTGCAGTCCCGTTAGTGATGCAACTATCTTGAGGTCACTACAAATTTCCCAGCCATGGTTTTGATAACTAATAGCATCTAAAATGATGGACATGGAATCGTATGTCTCCTTCATTCCTATGGCATGAAGTAAAGGTCCTGAAGGTAGTAAATTGCCATTATGAAGCAACACTGCCTTTAAGCTGTATTTAGAAGAGTGAATATGAGTTGGTATCATACCTCATTTCTGTAATTTTATATAAAAGAATAAGAATATCTAAAAAATTGTTTGTGATACAGCATTTTCTGAGGCATTTTTGGAATCAGGGAGTCATTTTGCATAATAAATAGCCTATTTTGTTTCGGGTACAAAATAGTGTTCCCTAGTGTTATTTTAGTTAATTGATGGAAATTAATTATTTCTCCACACTAGCTGTATATAGGCTAACGTTTTTGTTGGATACAGTCGACATGAAAAGTTCAATGTCATGGCTGGGATTTGAACCACGGATTTCCTGGTTTCCGTCCAGTCGCTCTTAACCATTTTCATGTCGAATCTAGCCATCAAAAACCTTAACCTATATACGACTAGTGTGGAGAAATGATTAATTTCCATCAATTAACTAAAATAAAAAGAGTTAAATGAAGAAGCTTAGGACTTAAGTACTTACAATAGTAAGTCGCCATGCAATGTGCCTTATTTGCAACAAATAATGTAATTCAGAAAATAAACACTAGACAAAAGTATAAAATCCATTATCCCAGTGCTAAACTTTCTTGCTTTCAGAAAGGTGTGTATTGTCACCCGAACGTTGGAACACCCTATAGAACCAGCTGAGAGCGGGCAAGCAGGGGACGGTCGGCGTTCGCCACGCCCTCTCTCGTTTGTCTTATAGTGGTGACAAGGGGTGGCTGGGAGAAAAAAACATCACTGCGCCGTCTCTTTCTGTTCCACCTGTGTTCTCGAACTTACGGGATATTTCATCTAATCTAGAACCTTCCAGAGCGGCTAGCTGACCCTATATAAGCAACACGTCGTGCAAGAGGTGTCAGTCAGCTCTTGCTGTAAGAATGCAGTGCTAGTGTACGACGAGAAGACTGTGTGAGAGCATCGGAAGATTGTACGTAATTACGAGTGCAAGTTAAATTGTAACGGACGAACTGGTGAATCGTAATTGTGTGCATTACGTAATTCTGTGTAATTGGCAAGAGTTTAACTGTAAGTCGGTGGAAATAAAGAACATTTTTGAATGGTGCAATTGGACTTTTCATTTCACGAACCCACAAAGTCACAATATTATGAAACTATTAAAATATTTGGCGCACTTCCTAATATTCTTAAAGAAACAGTTGATAATTTCGGTGCTTTTAAAAAAACTGTTAGAGAGTACCTTTGCTCAAAATCTTTTTAATCTGTATAAGATTATCTATATGACAAATTATCCTGATAATGCTTCTGTAGCTCTATAAGTAGTATCTAACTATTCGAATGAAAAATCATTACTTATAAATATTTGATGCAAGTTGAAAGTTTATTTATAATGTATATGTATTTAATAAATAACAAGAATGGTATCCATTGCAAAAAGGTTCAGACGTACTGGCATAACCCAAGTGAAAGCTGGTTTAAAAAGTGTTTCGTTTTGTATCATATATAATTATCCATGCTTTTTTTTCCATATTGTTGTTCATATTGCCTGTATACTATAATATGTGTCTTATGTTAGCTTTTGTACATATATATGCTATTAAGGGTATGTATGACTGAAATTTTCAATTTATGAACTAATAATGCTAGCTTTTTCAAATTTACACCATAGATGTAGTATAATGTAAGCATGTTACAACCTAAATTTAAACCCTTTTTCTCCAGCAGTTTAGAAATTATTATAAATTTTGTATGTTTTTTGTTACGTCACTAAAAAAGTCCCTTGCGACAAAATATTTTGAATTTTGGTCTAATATTTTAACCCTATGTTCATAATACACATACTTTTTGAAATTGCTCTGGGTTTTTCTGTGTCTCCTTTAGTTTAGGCCACAAAAACTTTTGAATTTACAAATATTCTTTTTTTGTCTAAAAAGCTGTAAGTTTTGTGTTTGAAAATTAAAAATATATGCTTATATACATTTCACAATAAAATCTAGGGCAATTTCCATTCCTCATGATATTCTGAACCTGTGTAGGAAATTTCATGAATGTAGTACAAAAACTGCATCGCAAGGAGCATTTTACAGGAAGAAAAATGCTGAAAATATGAACATTGAGAAAACAGCGATTAAAGATTTGATTGCATAACTCACATTAAAATCCACCAGGCTGATAGGTTGGACCCTCAGATTTCTTTTTCCTCTCCTCTGTTGCTGCTTTTTCCACCTTTTTCTTCTTTAGATGCTGCTTTTCTTCTGCACAACTTCGCTTCTTGCTTTGCAAGATACGAGTCTGATCTCGCTGCACTGAAGTTTTCCTTGCTGATTCTACTACACTTTCACCTCTGATATTTTGCTGCAGCTCCAATGACTTAAGACTACCCATGTTAAACTCACTGATGCTTTTAATAACAACAAGGTCCAATTTTTGTTTTGGTATGAAAACTTCCTTTGGGCACATATTCCATATGACATGATGCAAAGATTCATTGGCATTCTGTGTTTTTCCTGTTTTGCACCACTCTAGTAATGTTGTAGAAGCCAGCCTCTGATATATTGGCAACATTTTAGGAACTATTTTGTCTGAAAGCCTTATTTTTCTTTTTTTGAATTGAAAATTTAAGAACGGAAAACAGACAAAGAATGTGAATGTAGGCAAAAGAGGGCGTGACTCTGACAGAGTTTAAAGGCCACCGACATTTAAATAAACATTTGAAAATGGCGTCCGGAGGCAAATTATGTATTTTTCACATTCTGGAATGTCTAAATTATTTTATAGAATTAAAATAAAAAAGTCCTTATTTTCACGATTTTCATGAAATTTCAGTCATGCATATCCTTAAACTTTATACCTCTGGACATGTTCAATGTTCACAGCCTTTTCTGGCTACAAGTGAAACTACTGAACGCAAATAAATCTAATCTAATGTAATCTAAACGATGTATCTTGGATGCGAGAGCCCCTAGTGGTCTACTGGGGAAATATATGAGTCAAATGGAGAATTTAATGTCAGGACGGCACGTTGGCCATGGTAGCTCAAAGCTTAAGAGCGACTGGACGTAAATCAGGAGATCCGTGGTTCAAATCCCGGCCATGGCATTGAATTTTTCATGTCGACTCTGTCCATTTAGAGCCTATATTTATTTTTTCGCGTTATTGTATTTCTTTTGTGATGTACGAGTTGGAGCATAAAGCTTGAGGAACAGTCTGTTTTGTAATTTACACTTGTTTATGATACCAACAATAATGTCAGCTCAAATGAACACAAACAACAGACAAATGCTTTAGGACGTAGCAGCTGGTAGGGCGAGTCGTTGCAATTTTCCAATAAACTCTGTAACGCTCTCTATCAAGCCCGGGTGTGAAATACATCTCTGCTAACGCTAACAATCGAAGCCGGCTAGAAAGAAGAAGAAGAGGTCCTCGAAAAATGGGGTGAAGAGGATGAGAGGACAATCACAAAGGCGTCGCTCGATCACAAAGTAGCGTGTCGATGCTTGCCTATAGACAAAATCACCCGATATTGCCCTGCTCTAGTCAATAATCCTCCTTTGTCCTAACACAAGGGGGCAATCTGATGGCTGTCGACGCATTTCGTTCAAAGCCACCGTACTAAAAGTGCCCCACTACAAATTAATGGAAATTCAGCTTGGGACCATAAGCAAATGCAATAAACCTACAGTTTTGTACTCCGAATGTGTACAATGTAGTAGTAGCCACATGTTGGGCGCCAGAAAATAGGAATTTGTTAAATTACCTAAAAGTAAGGGATATTAGAGATGAGGAAATGTGTCTAAGCAGTAAAACAACATTTTAATTTTTAATCTTTTTCCTTATTTTTCAACATAATCTCGAGAGCTGCCAATGTATTTGTCATATAGGTGTTCTAATTTATTTAAACCAAATCTGTAGTTTGATTATCATGCTTCTCAAAATAGCTGCTTACCACATTAATGACCTCCTCGTTGCTGTGAAATCTTCATCCTCCTAGAACGTTTTTGAGGTTAAGGAAAAAGTGGCAGTCACTGTGTGCCAGACCTGGCATACAGGGCAGATGTTCCAACAATTCGAAATTTAATTCACACAGTTTTCCATTGCAATGACTGAATGATGTGCCAGGGCATTCTCGTGAAGAAACAGTCTCTTTCTTTCTTTGCCAAAACAGGTCTTTTTCCCTTCACCTCTTTACTCAGACATTGGAGTCGCCAGTAATTTGAGGCCTGTTCAATAAAGAATGATCATAATTTTTTACGGTCATGATTTTTTGCACTAAAATTCAAACTTATTATATTCTGCTAGCTTAATTTTAAATAAATACGCTGTAGTAGTTTCATTGTTGGTACTCCTGGTTCCCGCCTGTGAGAACCAGACAAGTTCAGACATGTTCAGTATCGCTTACCGCTGCAATGGAGGAAACATGCAGTTAAAGTTGATGTTAGAGGAAGATCCGGAGTTTCTTTCAAACGTAATCACTGCTGATGGAACTTGGTTACATCATTTTGATCCAGAGAGCAAACAGCAAAGCTCAGTGTGGAAATATCCTTCATTACCAACCTCCCAAAGCAGCAAAAGTGGTTGCTTCTGCTAGGAAAGTTATGGTCATCTAATTCTTTGATATTCACGGAATGGTTTATCAGCATGTTGTACCTGCACACACATCAGTAACTGGACAATACTACAAGGATGTCCTGAAAACATTGCAGGTTCATATCAGGCGCAAAAGACCACATTTCCGTGAAGCAGATTGGATGTTGCACCATGATAATGCACAGCCCCATGTTGCCAATGTTGTTGCTGAATGTCTTGAAAAATCAACGTGAAGTGCGTCCCTCACCCTCCCTATAGTCCGGATTTAGTCCCATGTGACTTTCGTCTATTCCCTAACTGGAAGAAACGCCTTCGTGGGAGGCATTATCCATAATCAAAAGCAGTGGTGAAGGCTGCGGAGACGATTTTGAAGGATCCCTCAAAAAATTGTCTCCAGCATGTCTTTGAAGACTGACAAAAACGCTGGGACAAGTGCATCGCATTCCGGGCAGACTATTTTGAGAAGGACCATCAAAATTATGAGGATGAGTTGTGAAAAAATGTGATTATTATTTATTGAACAGCCCTCGTGCTTTTACACTTCTCAAAGTAATCAACAGAAATACTTCCCTGTGCTTCCCAGGTAACACTTGGCATTACCATTTAATCTGACAAAATCGACTTTGCCATTTTTGGCGTTGGTACACCTGGCGCACCTTGTCTGTGATTTACTTTCTGAAGTGTGGTGATGTACCCAAGTTTCACACATTGAAATAAGCCGTCTCAAAATTTCACAGGGATTTTCACGGTAGAGCTCCAAATTCCCAACAAAAACTGATTTTCTTTGCAACTTTTGATCAGGTGTCAACAAACGTGGCACCCATCTTGCACAGACCTCGCGAATGCGCAAAACATTACTTAAACATGTACATACACGTTCTTTAGGTAAGTTTGGAGTCTCTGTTCTCTTAAACAACTTTAATCTGCGGTCTTTCAGTACTAAACGATGAATTTTTTTCAATGATCTCTGTAGTTGTGACTTCCACAGGACGTCCAGAGCGATGTTCATCACTAGTGCTCGTACGTCCCATTTTAAATTCTACAACTAACCTTTTAATTATTGTATATGAAGGGACAGAGTCTTTCAATGATCTCTGTAGTTGTGACTTCCACAGGACGTCCAGAGCGAGGCACATCACTAGTACTCGTATGTCCCATTTTAAACTCTACAACCAACCTTTTAATTATTGTATATGAAGGGACAGAGACTTTCAATGAACTCTGTAGTTGTGACTTCCACAGAACGTCCAAAGCGTGGCTCATCACCAGTACTCGTACATCCCAATTTAAACTCTACAACCAACCTTTTAATTATTGTATATGAAGGGACAGAGTCTTTAAATTATCTCTGTAGTTGTGACTTCCACAGGACGTTCAGAGCGAGGCTCATCACTAGTACCCGTACGTCCCATTTTATACTCTACAACCCACCTTTTAATAATTGTATATGAAGGGACAGAGTCTTTCAATGTACCGTACATATTATCCTTGATTTCTTTAGGCATTAAGTCTTTCAAATGGAAGTATTTAACCACTGCTCGTTTTTTCAAATTCTCAATTTTCGTGAAACCTCTACACTTGACTTGTTTAAAATGCTGCCATTGAAAAACTAAGCAAGCTATTGTCCTGAGTCAATTTGCTAGTCCAGAGTTAAGCTGTATGATTGTATTCGCCAAGTGGTCCTGGATATTTCAGCCGATCTCTCACTTTAAGTGCAATAGTTACATTTTGAAAATACATTTAGCGATTCTCTCATATGATTTATTCACCATTTCAACATGGAAATGATATAACTCCTACACACTTTGGAGTAAATGACACATGAACCTCAGGAAGGACCTTTCCTCCCTGTTTGCTTGGAAGAATTTATTTTGTAAATAATCAATTCTGGAATAAATGACGCCTTTTCATATAAACTTTAATTCTAGATGACATACTGTGAAACTGCTTTGATGCTAATAATTTTCCAGGTGATTATGTTGTAATTCATTATTGATTATAGGTATTATGAAAGAAGTATATATTTTAAAGATTTGATGGCGCTGTCTACTCTTTCTTGAGCCAAATTTTCAATGACGACTTCCTATATTGGAAAACCAAAGGCATTGGGTAATGAAAACAAATGACAAGCAAATAGTTCGGAAATGATTCAGTCCACAGTAAGTTAACTCTTGAACATCGTGAATGAAGAGAACTTATGAGAATGTTCCCCAAAAATTAAATACATTTGCCACGGAAATATCTAATAAATATCGTATTTTAATTAAACACATTTTAGTATAATGATATTCCAAATGAATAAGCGTTTGTAAGTATAGTTGATAAGAGTGGAGGAAGTCAGGCGTCTGAGCTCGGGCAGTCGGAATCCTTAAAAAAATTTTAAGCAGCGCACTCGTCCATTTTAAACAGGATAACTTTTATTGACAGAATGTCTGTGAATGACTTAGTGAGGCTATCAGAATTTCTGTCTGTTCTCCGAGTGTGATTTTGCTGCAAGGGATTAGAGACGTCCTGTGTTGGACACTGCAGCGAATACACCTGCGGAAGAATAGGTTGCGTTGTGTTGGTATTTTATTACACATCTACGTCACGTAAGGAACTGAAGTGGCATTGAACATTGGAATCACTTTATATTGGAGAATTTTAGAAGTCAGTTGGTTATAGTTGAATTAGATTTAGTGATAATGAAAACTAAGTGAACGTGCGAATAGCAATATTCTCTTACTCTCAAAATCTCGATGTGTAGATTTCAGTAGAAGTACGTGGTTTATGGTCAACTAAAGCCAAAAAGAGTATTTTTAGAAAAAGTACACATGTTTGTCGATTTAGCTGTCTCGGCAGGCTTAGTGATACCATGGTCGGCCTGTACCGACAAACCCATATCAGTACATTTAGTGGCATGTACCTGGAACCCAGGAGGACGAAATTCCGAAACACCTGTGGCGCTAATGTGATCTGGCTGTTGGTGGCATTGTTAAGTAGCGAAATAATTTAATGTCTTTATTTGAGTGTTTGTGAAGAAGAGAGACTTGTACTGAAATCGCTTCTGTTAGTGGCGCTAATGAAGCGTCTAACGGTAGTGAGAGACACGTGAAAGGATACTAACGCCTGATTTCACCAACAGATGTTCAGACTTAACACGAGCTTAGCAATAGTTAAAACAAAAATTGCATTTTACCAGCATGTGTTTGCGTAAGACTCGTGTTAAATCTCTTCTTAAACTAACAAGACAAATAACTGATGTTAAGTCCTTAACAATTGTAAATAGTCAATATGGCGGTCGTGAACGCAGTTGTTGTCGATCTGCTATATTAGAGACCGTCTAAATGGCATTCTTAATAGAGTACGGCCTATGAGGAAAAATTATTTTGATCAGCTATCAGAAGAAAATTTTCTACAGAGGCACAGACTGTCGAAACAAGTTGCTATGAAGGTTACTGCGGAAGTACAAGAGAGGTTAGAACATGCATCGAAAGGAATATGGCGATCTCGCCTCTGCTTCAAGTATTAATAACCTTGCGGTTTTATAATTCACTGAGTTATGTGGATAATACACTGTCCACCTCCCGTCTTCAAACGTTCAAGTCACACGTCACTTGTCCTTTTCCGCATCTCATTTTAAATTTACGTAATACTGAGTTAGAACATGCACCGAAAGGAATATGCCGATCTCGCCTATGCTTCAAGTATTAATAACTTTGCGATTTTATAATTCACTGAATTATATGGATAATGCACTGTCGACCTCCCGTCTTGAAACGTTCAAGTCGCTCGTCACTTGTCCTTCGCTCCTCGTTTTAAATTTACGTAATGCTGAGATAGAGCATGCGTCGAAAGGAATATGGCGATCTCGCCTTTGATTCAAGTATTAGTAACTTTGCTATTTCATAATTCACTGAATTATGTGGATAATACACTGTCCACTTTCCGTCTAGAAACATCCAAGTCACTCGTCACTTGTCCTTCCGTCCTTGTTTTAAATTTACGTAATACTGAGTTAGAACATGCATTAAAAAGGAATTTGGCGATCTCGCCTTAGCTTCAAGTATTAATAACTTTGCGACTTTACAATTCACTGAATTATGTGGATAATACACTGTCCATCTCCCGTCTTGAAACGTTCAAGTCACTTGTCCTTCTTCGCTCCTCGTTTTAAATTTACGTAATACTGAGTTAGAATATGCATCGGAAGGAATATGCCGATCTCGCCTCTGCTTCAAGTATCAATAACTTTGCGATTTTATAATTCACTGAATTATGTGAATAATACACTGTCCACCTCTCGTTTTGAAACGTTCAGGTCACTAGTCACTTGTCCTTCTTCGCTCCTCGTTTTAAATTTACGTAATACTGAGTTAGAACATGCATCGGAAGGAATATGCCGATCTCGCCTCTGCTTCAAGTATCAATAACTTTGCGATTTTATAATTCACTGAACTATGTGAATAATACACTGTCTGCCTCCCGTCTTGAAACATTCAAGTCACTCGTCACTTGTCCTTCGCCCTGGTTTGAAATTTACGTAATACAGAGTTAGAACATACATAGAAAGGAATATGCTGATCTCGCCTCTGCTTCAAGTATTAATAACCTTGCGGTTTTATAATTCACTGAGTTATGTGGATAATACATTGTGCGCCTCCCGTTTTTAAACGTTCAACTCACTCGTCACTTGTCCTTCTCCGCATCTCGTTTTAAATTTACGTAATACTGAGTTAAAACATGCATCGAAAGGGACATGTCGATCTCGCCTAAGCTTCAAGTATTAATAACCTTGCGATTTTAGAATTCACTGAATTATGTGGATATTAAACTGTCCACCTCCCGTCTTGAAACGTTCAAGTCACCCGTCACTTGTCATTCTCCGCATCTCGTTTTAAATTTACGCAATACTGAGTTAGAACATACATCGAAAGGAATATGTCGATCTTGCCTTATCTTCAAGTATTAATAACAGCGATTTTATAATTCACTGAATTATGTGGATAATACACTGTCCACCGCCCGTTTAGAAACGTTCAGGTCACTCGTCACTTGTCCTTCGCACCTCGCTTTCAATTTACGTAATACTGACAAGTTTTTTGGTGCTTCTAGTAGCGACACGCATTTGAATTAAATTCGTCTCCAATATTTTTCCCCATGTCATCTTTCTCTTTGACATTCACTGCATCCATCCTGTTATTTTCTACGATACCCTTACAGTTCGTCTCCAATTGAATTAACAATTCTTTCTCCATGGATGAGAAATTTGTCTCAAATTTGTTCATCCGCAATTTTTCAGCTGTGCAGATGAAAATGAAAACAAAAGCGCATCGCAGTACGTTCAGAAAATAATACGACTCATCAATAGTTTCTTGTCGTTAACACAGGTTTGTTAACATTCTCAGAAAACAGGTTGGTAAAATGCAAGAAATTTAACATTTGTGTTAGCGCTGTGCCATTTGTTACGTTACATTTGCTAACGTCGATTTTAACATCGGTTGGTGAAATCAGGCATAAGGGTTGCCAGACTGAGAACAGATGACAGCAGAGTGTAGGATACATAATCGCTTTCCGTGGTTCGTACTTCCTAGTGGGATAATGAGCATTAACAAGAAGTTAATTCCTTGCCAAATCACACAGCAACAGTTAGATCCTAAAACAGCCGAAAGCTTAAAAATAATTCAGGTGATGTAATTATTCATTCCTAGCGACCAGGGAAGCCCATGGAAAAAACGTGTAAGGAATGTCCATCACAGAAGTTCCGATAAAGTCATTCCTCCCGTTTTGAAAATACAAATAAAAAATGAAATAGTAAACGACAATTGAAGTTTCAGTTGACTAAACAGTGTTCACCTCTTGAAGTGAGTTACACTTTGCTAGTGTATCTGATGACGTTGTCCCTAAGCAGGGACCTGCTAACGGTCTTCTAATGGCAT